>JARHVA010005486.1:0-405000 GCA_037957365.1 Torreya grandis
TAAGCTTTCCTCTTAGCTACACTTAAGTGAGTACCCAGCCAAACCTTTCTTGGATTCTCATGAAAACCATAAGTTACACTCAATCATGTCTTTTGAGATAATGAGTCTCTTGACTTTATTCTATAAGCTCCATCAAAATTTGCCTCTAAACTCACCAATCCTCATGGGATCATGTTTGTCTTCAGCTAAATGATGTCCTTCCCAAATAAGGTTTTATTTCCATCACAAACTTGAACCATAGATTCCAAGTCTATGATTTGATCATGAAACTCAACCTCATAGTTCAAAAACCTCTTAATCTATTCATCATCATTAAAGACCTACCAATGATGAACATGTTTTGGGATTAAAGGCTTGATAAGCACCTCCACTTTATACTGATAATAAGGTCTCATATTTTCAATGTCAAATAGAGCACATATCCCTATAAGTCTATCAACTTCTTAGTTGAAACTCCTATCATGTTAACATAGATCGAATGCATCAAAAAATTCAAGCAAATCCCAAACAACATTCTAATATAGTTTCAGCCTCTTATTTTTTGTGGCAAAATCACTATGAACTTGGTTTACCACTAGCTTAGAATTGCCGTTGACAATCAAACATTTGATTCCATACTCATGGTAAATCCTTAAACCAAGTAAGAGTGTCTCATACTTAGATGTATTTATAGTTTACTCAAAGGACACTTTAAAATAAAAAATAAATCATCTACTATTAGGGGCAGGAAGACACCCAAACTCCATTTCCAAGATTAGAGAAAGCCCCATCAAATCACATATTCCAAATTGTATTTTCTTTGTTATGTTCAACATCAAGAATAGTAAGCTGTTCACTAGTATTAACATTCCTAATAAAGTTTCCCAACTCAACATCCACATACAACACTTCATTAATAGCATGTTTTATATCTTCAATTACAAACAACATCTTTATCTCTCTATAGATCTTGACCATATTACCTTTAAAAAAATGGTGGGATAAGAAAGGTCCAGTTGTACACTTCCACCCATGTTGACAGCCTATTTCTATGATAATAGAATTCCCCACTTAGGTGGGAAATATACAACTACCACATCCATATTAAAATACTTACCATGATGAATTTCCAAATATACAACTAATCCCTTGACTTATCTAACAACTAGAACCTCTCATGAGTCCATGGCATAACACATGCCAAAGGTTGATGTGGTCTTAGCTTTACTTTAATTTAGGATGCCCAAGGGCATCACATTACAATAAGCTCTAGATTCAAACATGCAATTGTGAACAATCAGACAATTGATTAGTAGGATTATATAGAGATGATCTAAATTAAGTTGACTTTCTACCAATGGAGTCCCCGAATAGAATTTTAGAGTAGGTTCAACAACCTCTTCTAATTTTTTATCACTTTTTGGGGTGTTTGGGGTAACTCTATTTCATTTGCAGATGACTTCTCACCAAATTCCAAATATTCAAATGCCCTCTTCCTATGTTTAGGTATTCATAATAACTCAATACGTGACATAAATGATTTTCAATTAACTCAATACTTGGGCCATATCACACACTCTATATTGAAGAAGAGGCATATTTAGTGGAATGGTAATGACACCTTTAATTGGGATGCAATAATTTAAGGTTTGAAGTGGAGTGATCTATGATGGATTAACATTTTTAATGGTAGGCTTCAAAGGCAGATTAGTTTTAGCATCATTACCACTCTTAGGGATATTAGATAACATGGGTACTTTATTCTTGGATAGATCAACTTTAGGCTTATTAGCTTAGAAAATAAGCACTGGCTTAGAAGATTTAGGAACTAAAATAGTTCTCTTAGCCTGTTTATTAACATTCCCTACCTTTGGATTTGTAGGGGTAGTGTCTTGAGGAGCAATAGTTTAATACTTACTTCTCAAGTGATACTCCTTCTCTTGGGAAATTACTACATTAATTAGTAGTTGCCTATCCTCAACTGATGGAATCTCCCCATCATATTTCTTGACCATCATGGAATGTAATAAATCAAAATCATGAATGGGAAATTCATATGCTTATTCCATATTAGTATATAAGCAAATTCAAGAGTTGGGACACTTACTTTCTCAATTTCACTCCAAAATTGTCAATAGTAATAACACTCAACAACTTTGTGGAGGCAATCATCTCACTTTAGGGGATTTGACAATTAAACATTAGGATCTCATCATCAGATGATGCAAACTCAATTTCATTTGCATCTTCAATAATTAGTTCAATTGTATCACATGGAGGATATGGAAGGAAGCACTTGTCACACCAATCAATATCAATGTCATAATCTATAACATTTACCTTGGCATTTAAAGGATCATGCATTTCTTTTTCATCCCCTTTGTTTTGATTTATTTCCATTCATTATTCATGTGTAGGCCTCTACGCTCTATCATTATCTCGATGGTGGAAAGTAGCTCCCATTGGTGCTTGATTTGGATTTGGAGCCTGCTCATACCTGGTAGACACATGAGGGACCCCCTTTTCATCTCTAGCCAACTTGTATGACATTTCTTTGATAGTAGAGACCAAAGTTCTAATAGTTTCCTCCAACTTAGATATCTTTATGGGATGTGTCTTTTATAGATTGACCCACTTCACATCAACCCACTTGTTCATGGGCTTTAACATATCCTTGATGTTATTATCAATTTATATGGCCATATTTAATGCCAACTATAGGTTAATGAGAGGCTTATCCATCAAGTAGTACACAACCTTCTTATCAAAGGCATAATAGTACTTTATCAAGCATGTTATATCATTAGGTTTGATGTTTTTAGATAGTTACATCATGATCTTGTTGAATCATGTATTTAATTTAAACACACATTAGGATTCTTCTTGATATTTTCAAATTTAGCTATGAGAAACTTTGGATCAATCCTAGAACCATATTGAATTCTAAAAACATTTTGCATCTCTTCATATGAATTAATACATCCAATGGGAAGGGAATTAAACCCTTCATGAGTGTCTTCCTCTAGCGTGTGCACAAATAACTTGATGCACACATCCTCTTACTCAAACTCATAATATTAAATAATATTTTTAAAGGCCCTTAGATGTTGATCATCACTCACCATATTGTTCCCTTGGAATTTTGGGAGGCATTTCCTAACTTTGTTTGGGACTTCATTAGGATAGTCTACTATTTCATCAAAATTAAGAGGCCTAAATTTAGGAACATAGAATACAATACATACATTCTCACATTGGTCTCTATGCCTCATGATTAGTTTAATAGGAGGTTCAAGAATAAATGGTAAAGGGATATGAGGGGGTGAGTGATGTAGAGTTATTAGATCAGACTTGGGAGGGGATTCATCTAGTTGGGAAGGATCTATAAAATAAATGGGACTATGTGTTTCATATTAGTAGAAGAGTTGTGATAGTCCTCAATAATGGGGTGGTCAAAAATATCTCAAAATTATCAAAATATAGAAAACCCTTAGTAACTGAGCTCTACCCTTCAACATGCTTCCAAACTTGTCTCCCTCTTCTTTGAAGAATACTCAAAGGAGAGACTAGTTTCTTTAAAGGGTCACTTCTAAAAGATGATCTCGGTCCTTCTAGCTTTGAAAACAAGATAATTAGAATAGGCACCAATATTCCTTAAAACTAGAAAATAAAGTTGGAGTCACCACTAGAATCAAAATTATAGAATGTAATAGTTGACAAATTATTTGTGATACATGTTGAAATTAGACTTGCTAAATATTAATGAGATAGAGAATAAAGACATTTAAATTTTCAAAATAATGTTCAAAAGGGATAAAACACCATTAAACATGCAATGTTTACAGTTATTTGTAATAGACTCAACAAAAGTTAAATTGTCAAACTTGAAAAACTTTTTGGTACATCCCTAATGGAGTGTAGTGATGTTGACAACCAAGATAGTCAAATCAATGTAGTAATATCAAAGAGATAAACAATATGAAATACTTAGGCTCTCTACAAAAATTCCTAGAAACATAAGTGATTAGAAATTTAATTTAGTCCCTGACAATTATGTCAGTAAAGTGTTGGTTCCTAGTTATAAACCTCTCTAATATGACCTTGCACACTTGAAAAAAATGGAAAATAATGATGAGAAACCTACTAGTATGTCGTTATAACTAGGAAAGGTTGGACATAAAAAATAGACCAGATTAAGAAAATGACTAAGAGGCACTAAAAAAATGTATGGTTAACTCGTTTATAATTTTGGCTCTACCTAAACCAAGGTGAAAGAACCTATGGGATAGATTGCTCACATGGAGGGATTTTGCAATTTAATCTCCATGGGGATCCTTGGCACAAGGGATAAATATGATCATAACATAACTAGGTTTTCACACTTCACTTATGAAGGGTTGTCATAAAAAAAGCACAAAATGCTCTATGTCATATGCAAGATACTACAAACAGATGAAGGGATAACTGTAATCTTCATTGTATAAAATATTCAATAACAAGGGTCAAATGGAAAATTGTAGCACTAAAATTTAAAGCACAAACTACAAGCAAATTTCAAATATACAAGATCTTATGCATTTACAAGGCAAGTAACACTTATAATATACAACAAGGTGTGTTATTTATAGGGTAGGACAAGTTAAATAGTTATAAATGGAAGGTGATGTGTTGGAGGATTCCAAACAATAGGGTGTCTACCAGTATTTCATGATAATATTTCTTAGTAAATATGCATAAAAAATTCAAATTCAATATAATGGTAAACACTAAATGATCTATGAAACCCTAGAACATACACTAAAAACTAGAGTCTCAAATACTTTCTCCTGCTAAATTCATGAACCTAGGTTGCCCTTAAAAGATATTCAAAAATTAATTTCCAAATATAACTACAGAAAGAGATTTATAAATTAGGTGCATGCTCAGAATGATAACTAGTAATGAACACAAACCCAAATCTCTAGTCAACAAAACTTGTAAAACATATTATTGCATTTCATTAACATGATACAATAAAGGACAACAAATATTTTCCATTGAGTTGAAAATAAATATTACAAACATCAACACTTCAAAATGTTGTAATGGGGACAAGCATGGTGAGATTTATCTTTTGACAAGGGAGACATAAACATGCTCTCAAAGCTTGCTAATGTTTGTACAGATGTAACCACCCTAGCAAGGGAGATAAGATCTACACACAATAATTGATCCCAAAAAAATTTATGCAAAACCTAGACTTGGATAAAATGGATTCCTAAAATGATGACGTATAAAAAACAATAACTAAAAATAACCTTACAATAGAGGACAAACCCCCTATTTATAAATTTTTGAATTTGGAACTATAATTCAAAACTTGAAAAAATGGCATAACAAACTTTCCCATTCTGTCAAGTTGTTCCTAGCTATAAAATGCTTTTAGACATGCTTTAGATTTTCATCAATTTGCAAGAGAAATCATTATTGCAACTACCTCTGCAAGGAATGATGAGGACTTACAACCACTTAGAGATGCTCTTGACCACTTACTTACACCACTAGAGGGAGAAAAATATTTGAGGATCCAAATAGACTTTGTCCCCATGTCAAACCACCTAAATATGCCCTTTTACACCTACTTGAAAGGTGAATTACATGGTATATGTAGAAAAAACTTTTTTACTATGTACAACTGCCTAGAGATGCTGATGAATGGTTACCTACATAGCTATAACCTCTAGGATAACTATTTTTCATTTTTACACATGCCATATAATAACCTATTATTATAATGATGGATCATGAATGATCTAGTTGTGACATAAAATAGAAAATGATCCAATATCATGATTATAAATATTTTCTCTGGAATAGCTCATGGACCTTATTATGTGCTTTAACTCATAGCCTAACTAGGAAAGAGCCATCAAGTTTAAAATTTAGACCAAATCTTGACACATACCAACATTTTGCATGGTACATTGAATCCAATTGGGCATCCATGGGATCTAAGAGTGAATAAGTTGATTAATCAATTTTAGTCTAGACAATTATCACTTATTCATGCAATTTAGGCCCTTTGAAAAGTTTATCTTGGCTCACACCATTGGATCTACTTTGCTCGAGTAAATGTGTGTCATTGATATTGATCCAAAGGATTAAACGCCATTAGTTTCCTATAGGTCTTATACCAAAATGGTGCCACTTGGTAGTTCCATAGGCTTCCTCTGTTCCCTAAACTATTTAGCCTTGATCATGCATCATCAAATCATCCTACTATGTGTGAACACATTCTATTGGATCTTCTTCCATTTGAAAACAAATGGATACTTCATAGGGTCTAAAATTGATGCTCACATAGCCATCATGGAACATTTGAATCCCAATGGCTACTTACCATGACTTATAGTTAACGTCAGCATGCCTATCAAAATATGTCCATGAGACTGTTATACCTACAGTTTAGGAATTTCTTCACGGACTTTGTTCTATGATAATTTGTTCAGTGGGTTATTTGTCTTCAACATTCTTATTTTCTTCTTAGACCTTTTATCTTTGGCTTCTCTATCTTCAAATTTTATTTATCCTCTACACTTCTACTTTGGGCTTTTCTTTAGCATAATTATCTTGCAACAATTCTTTCAAGCATTCTATCAGGATAATTGTCTCGGATAAAATGTTCAAGATAATTTACCCAAAGGATTTTGACTTACACTTTTCCTACAATAATTGATATTTATCAAACCTTTTATGTGGGCAAGATGCCTGAAAGAATTTAGCCTTCAAATTTTTTCCTTCATTAGAACAATTATTTCAGACATTTTGTCTAAAATAATTTCCCCAAAGAAATTGGTCTTTTACAATTTTAATGATAGAATTGAACCTTAGATCCTTTGTCTTCATCTAGGACAATTATTTTACACATTTTGTCCAAAATAATTTCCCCACAAAAATTAAACTTCACATTTTTCTTGAAGAATCTGAATTTTCCACTTTTCTTGAAGAAATGCAATTCTTTCCAAATTTTTGCATGGGTGAAATGCTCGAAGGAAATATGAAGTATAATCTATCGAAAATTTGTCAAAAATACCCTTCAAGCTTTCTAAACATTCCTTTCAAAAATTTTGTCAAGGGAACTTACCCTATTTAATTGTCTTCAACCTTTTAGAATGGCCCATTAGATCTCTTGAAAGTTCCCTTTGGACATATAAAAAGTGTCCTTCACCATCTAAAATTTACCCTTTAGATTTTTTGAAGGTGCCCTTCAATAATTTTGTAAGGGAAAAATGCACGAAGGAAATTATCATTTAGAAATTTTGAAAAGGGCAAAATGACCCTTTGGACTTTTTGTGTAGATAAAATGCTTGAAGGAATAATCCTTCAGAATTTTGTAAACACTTTAGCTAAAATAAATAAGTACTTTCATTTCTTTCAATATTTTCATACAAGAAAAATGTTTGAAGGGTAAGTTCCCTTCATAATTTTTTCCATGGATAAAAATTTCAAAACAAATAAGACTTTGCACCTTTTTTGAAACAAAGGATTTTGTTTCATTCTTTTTGTGTGGGAAAAATGATTAAAGGGCAAGTGCCCATCAGACTTTTTGTTGTGGACAAAAATTCTGAAACAAATAAGACTCTTCATATTTTTTGTGAAACAATTATCCTAATGCAAACCAAAACATTGAATTCCTTCAAATATTTTATAGTGGACAAATTTTTTGATGAATATAAGTCTTTAGAATTTTTTGTCTGAGACAAAAAACTTGAAGACCTATTTTCTTTGGACGTTGTGTTCATGCAAAAAGTTCAGAAAATTCTAGCCAATTTTTACATATGAACTTGACCTTTGACATAAACATCTTAACAAAGCAAGAATTTGGCTAGGGACTTAGACCTTTACATTTGAAAATGGCTCAATTGCTTAAGTGAAATTTTGAGCACTAACACCAATAATGTATTCAATTTCTTGAAACTCTTTATGACACCTCCATAGACCTTCTCAAAACTTCAAAACACCTCATTCAGTTGACTGTGTATGATAGTCAGACAAAAAGTTGACTATGTGTCTCATATGACTATGTTCTTGATCAATTCATGACCTTAATATATTTATCTTATAATTAAGGTGATTTTAGGCATGAAACATAAATATTTCTCTATTTAAAACCACTACAAAAAATGACAACCTTTTTAGTTGATGGACATGCTTGTAACTTCTCTAGTATACTCAACCTACAACTTGAGAAGATTAAATTCATCAAATCACTTATAAAAATGAAACCAAAGATGTAAAAATTGAAATGAGTAATTATAAATCCTTTATAAGTAATCCTAATAAGTGGATTATATAGACCATCTCAAATAAGAAGAAAACTTACAAGGTGTGGGGACTAGCAAGCAAAATGAAATAGTCAACTTCTTAAGAATGGTTCATAAAGCATAAGCAACCATTATCTAAACTCGTACCATGAAAATTAATTAGATAAATTTTAATTTTACCACTAAGAGCATTTGACCTAAAACTTCTCCTATTGGTCATACCAAGAAGAAACCTGTTGACCAGTTTTACATATATCTAGTGTAATGATGGAGGAGTATAATGGTTTTCAGATATTTTTGATACTTCCAAAGTAGATAAAGTGTGTAAATTAAGTTATGGTAGTTAAATATCCATTACAAAAACTTTTCCCATGTGCCACACTCTTCTATAGGTCGTACAATTGTCAAATTCTCCTTTTCACTTACTTTTTTATTTCAATTAGGAGCCTACAAGTTTCAAATAGGACTGACAAGTTTTCAACATATTGGATTTTATAAGAGATTTTAGAACCTAGTAAAACCATACCACCAAGAGCATTTGACCTGAAACCTCTCGTATTGGTCATACCAAGAAGAAACTTGTTGACCAGTTTTGCATGTCTAGTGGAGTGATGGAGGAGTAGAATGATTTTAAACCATTTTTGATACTTATAAAGTAGATCAAGTGTGGAAATGAAGTTAGGGAAGCTTAAGAGACATTAAAAAAACTTTCCCCACATGCCACACTCCTCTATAGGCCACACAACTATTTAAACCTCCTTCTCTTCACTTGTTTTCTTGATTTCAATTAGGAACTTGCAAGTTTTAGATAAGACTAACAAAAATAATAAGTTTTTAACATATTGGACATTGTAAGAGAGTTTATAACAATTTTATACCTAGTAACACCATACCACCTTCATAAATGACTATAATATGCACCTTAAGTGACATAAAATGACTTAGGAAAGAATTTGACTTTGACCAAGGTTAATGACATACTAAATGACATGAAAAAGACCATGAGACACCATATAATATTCTAATAGACTCCTATATCAAGTTTTTTACTACATAATGTTGACTCATTTTGAATTTTGGTCAAAATACTCAACATTCTTGGTGATTTCCCAAGGGTGGTATGCTTGCTATGTGAAGACTGGTAGCCTAATCCTATCCGTTAGGACATAGAGTCACCTATACATAAGTTTGACATATATTTTACTTATGAAAGCATACCAAACATAAATAAAGGACACAAAAAAAGGCACACCAAAGGAAAAAAACATGTGTTTATAGAACACTTATAAAATAGATAAACAACTGAAATAAAAGCACACACCTTCATTTCCTCAATAGTAGGTATTTAAATAGATCCCATTCATAGGGATAGGTAACTCCTCTCCACTCATACTTGCTAATTATAAGGAGTTTATTTGTTTTTAAATGATGATGACATATGCTCCACTCCATAAGGTATCAAATTTGGTATGTCTCCCTAGATTTACTCTATTTTTATCCCATTTTAACACTATGTCACCTTCTTAGAGTTGGCTTCTTATCAAAAGAACTCTTCATTGACATTTATTGATGTTTCATATATTGGTGAGCCTTGTCTCTAGTCTCTTATAACTCCATTAATTCTATCAACCTTAATTCCATTGAAGTGTTCTCAATAAACTCTAACTATTGTGACAACTCCAAGGCAAGTAGTTCTTGGGATATAGATAGCCTAAGATATTTTTCATGACAAGAACAAAAGGAAAATTCCCTATTGACTTCTTGGGAGTTATTATATCATCCCATAGGGTTGTCTTCTATTTCATGTTCCAAACCATTTGATTATCCTTCAAAGTTTTCTTGATGATTTTGATCATATTTTTGTTAGTAGACTTAGCCAACCCATTACCTTTAGGTAATAGTTAGATGAAGTACTCAAGTATATTCCATTTATATTTAACTAATAAGTTATCCTAGCACCCATGAAAGCAAGTTAATTATTTTAAATGATAATAGGAGTGTAAAACCTTGCTATGGTACTTTCTTATAACTCTAAGATAGCATTTTCATTAGCTTCCTTCAATTCTACTTCCTCAACCCACCTTGTGAAGTAGTCAATTGTTGTGAGTATCCATTTATGACCAACACTTGATGGCAGGTTTATCATGACAATGAAATAAAGATCCTATTACATGAAAGGTTGATCTACTTGAATAGTCCTCAAAGGGAGAGTTAAAAAATTCTATTTTCCTATAAAGAAAGCACACTATACACACCTTCTCACACAAGTGCATATCGATCCTTGAAGAGGATCGGCAAATAATATCCTTCCCTCATGATCTTTGTAGCTATGGTTCTTTTGGAGAAATGACCTCATGTTTTTCCATCATGGAAATTTTCAAGCAACACTCTAAAGTGATAATTGTCAATGGATCTTAGTAACACACCATTAGTGTCTCTTATAAAAATCACACCGTCTACAAGATAATGAATAAAAGTTTACAATCTAAAGTACCTCATTTTATATCTACTCATACCATTAAGATACTCACCACTTTGAATAAATATGATGACATTTTGTGTCTAAATTTATAGAGGCATAGAATAAATTGGTTAGGATAAATCATGATTGACTAAAGCCTTTTATTTTGACTCATGGAGGTTTGAAGCTAGATGTTGATAAATACCTTTACCCCTTATCAACTTTGCCACTTTGATATCAACATCATATTCTATTACCTTATTAATCCACCTTTCCCTCTTTTCACTAAGGTCCTTCCTCAAAATAAACTCTTTGGCACTAAGATGAGAGACCATAATATGAATCATATTGTTTGAAACCTTATGTCTAAACTTCTTTAGTCTTATTACACTAGAAAGGACTTATTTCTCCACAAAAGTGTACTTGACTTAATAATCTTCTAATACATGACTAAAGAATGCAATTGGTTCTTCCAAACTTTAATCATATCATATATGAGATAGTATCAAGGTTATAAAATGATAAAAACATAGAGTCTTTAGCAAAATTAGGGTTCAAAAGAGTGGGATCTTGTGCAATTACATTCTTGATGGCTTCAAATCTGCTCTTACTTTCCTTAGTCCAAGAGAAGACTTGGTTCTTCTTGATCACAACTATGATAGGTTTCACCAAAGATGAAAAACTAGGTATGAACCTCCTTACAAAATTTGTCTTTCCTAAGAAGCATTGGAGCCTTTTCTTATGAAAATAAAATGATAGGCCTAGAGTAGCATCTATATTTTAGGATCAATAGTTAAACAATCTTTGAAAATAATATGTTCTAAGATATTAACTTTATAGATAACAAAGATGTATTTTTTAGGGTTGAGAGATACTCCATATTACCTACACCTTTAAAAAACTTGCCTTAGATGTTTCATATGCTCATTATCATCCTTAGAGAACACTACTATGTCATCTAGATATACCAATAACATTTCATTGATTAAACCTTTGAAATCCATGTCCATTGCTCTTTGAAAGGTGTCACCAATATTTGACAAACCAAAGGGCATCTTCTTATAACAAAAATTCCCCTATTTTGTATTGAATGTTATCTTGAACTGATCATCTTATTTTACTTGAGTCTAATTATAACTAGAATATCCATTTAAGAGAGAGAAACATTAAGAACCTCAAATAATTTTCAAAATATGATCCATTGAGGGTAAAGGATAGTGATATTTGAGTGAAAATTTATTAAGATATCTAAAATCCACAAAAATTATTATATCCCCATTCTTATTTCTAATATAGCCAATGTTATCTACCCATGTTGAATGCTGGATAAGAAATATTATTTTAGATTCAAGGAGTTTGGTAAGTTCTAACCTCGTGACATTTTTGCCTAACCAATTTAACTCCAAGTTCTAATTCAATGGTATGATTTGATAGGATAGGATAAAATCCTTTTAGATCTTATATTACCAAGAAAATATATCATGAAACTCTCTACACAAATCAATGAATACTTACTTCTCTAATGTAGAACATACCTTACCTAGTTTGAAGAGTTCATATTTGAAGATCAAGACCCTTTCATAATTATCTTCTTTTGTAAACATACCCACCTTTTAATTTTTCCTTTGGTAATATTCATTAAATATAATTAATAATGTCAACAAGCCCTTATCTATCTTGTTTGTTTTTATCTGCACAATCTTTTTATCAAACTATTCTTAGTCTCTTTTGGTTTCTTGAGGAAAACTTAACTTCTGTTTACAAGAAATATGTAATGTGTTTGTCACTATCAAAATATTAACAAGACACCTAACTATTAGGTGTGTAATGTTTGATAATGATCTTGATGTGATATTGTTTTCACTCCTCTTTTATGGTAGTAGGTGTATCAACTTATGCTCCTATGGAAGCTAGTCTATCAACATGATTATTATGCTCCCTTAGGACTGATTCTATGTTGAATGCATTAAAGTATTGAAGAAAATACCATACCCTATGATTATATGAATTTATCAAATGATTATTAGAAGTAACCACATTCCTAACTTTATGCACAACCAATTCACTATCTCCATATACTTACAAATTCTTGATTCCTTTTTAATTTGCCCATTGAAGGCCATGAATCAAACCTTCATACTCAACCACATTGAAAGTGCAAATAAAATGGAACATATATGAATAATAGTACTAATATTTAGATGGGGAAATAAACATAACACCAGATCATGCATCAATCTTACTTCTGGAGCCATCAAAAAACATTTTCCACATTCCATCACTCCTACCTTCTTTGGTAAGTAGGGCTGTTGGTATATCTTCCTCATGTAGGAAATATATTCCTAAATCAGTTTCCTCCATGACAGAATAAGGGTCATGATAATATGTGTTAATATCATAATCATCAAGAAACAAATCAGAAATTACTTCAAGATTGGAAGAAGCACCATCATCCATAATATGCTCCTCTTTACAATTGATAACACAATTCATATTGGAACCTACTTCAACATAAGGTTTAATATGAAACTTAGTAAGTGGTTGATTCCTAATTATTAAATTTGCTTTATATTGTCCTAAAGTATAATAAGGAGCAATTAGCTAAGAAATATCCTCCTATCTTAGCTATAAAATCTCTTTAAAGGTAGACTGTAAAATGAGCAGGCAAGTCCACAACAATAATGTCTTAGAGGATAGGAAAACTAAGACAATCATGGAGAAAAAACTTAAACCATTTAATAAAATCTATTATCTTGGTAGGTTTACCATATAAACAATTCACTCATTTTATTTGTGGTTCATAAATTAGGCCCAATTTGTCAGCTATAACATTGGACATGACTGATGTAGAGGCACTACTATCAACTATACAATTGTGGACTAGTTTTTTACCCATATTGAGAGTGAGATAGAAATGTCAAAGCTTCTAAAACTTGGTGGATGGTTGCATAATGTCATTATGTGAATTATTAATACATACATTGTTATGACTATGATTTGGTGATGGATGACTAACATGGATAGTGGACAGTTTTTTTTGCAAAAGTTCTTTTTTGCTAGGCATATTAAGGACATCCCAAAGAGAAATGGATGTCTTGGAGTCCAAAATGTTTAGAGTAGACATACCTAATTTTTATTGGGTCTTTAGAGGTAATGAATTGTTTATTACATGAATAATTTAAGTACTTTGAATAGGCCTTCCAATATTTTGATATGGAGAAGGTGCAAGAATGTTAGGGACTATCATGTTTGTAGCTATGCCTTGCTACCTTATAGGATGACTAGATGAACTTGTAGGCATATTACTATCACCTTATAGAACATTTCTCTTATATTGTGTATTTTATACAATATAAGCTCCTTTATTAAGCCAAAAAGTGTCTTCAACTAAGAAGTTAGTGAAGCTTTCTCCTTGAGGCTACCAAATTTCATTTGTTTTCATGAGGACTTCATCATCTACTAATAGTTGAGGGGTGAATCCTCTTTGAGAAATAGAGCTTGATCTCTACCTTAATTTACACTTATGAATTGATGTTTTTGCTACTCTTCCCCTTGTACCAAGTTTCTTTGCACCAATACCATTACTCTTGTATTGGAGGTTGAAGTAGGATTATATGCATTGGTAGGCCTATTAAAATTAGGCTACCTTTGGCCTCTCCTTTGAACAAATTTTTGGCCATATTATTATTGGTAGGGATAAGGATTTTTTTAGGTGCCTCAGTAATTATTGAATTGCCTTGTTTTATCCTATAAGTCTAGGAATCTTGCCTTCCAATAAATGTCATCTTCTACCTTCTTAGGAGTATTCTTAGGTTAGGTATTTGCACTTATAATTTGGTCAATGTTTGGAGTAATAATAGGAACATTAGGTATCACAGGAATAATAACTTTAGGAGGCAAATTTATAACTTGAATGAGGCCATTCTAATATATAATGGCAAGTTCATATGCTTCATGAAGAGTGAAACCACCCATGGATTGAAGCATGACAGTGATATCAATATCAATGGATCTCAAGTATGTAGGGAAGACAAAGCTCGTATGTGGTCTCATGGGAGGAGGAAACATATGCCAAGTATTTTGGAACCTCTCATTTAAATCATGCATTATTTATTTTTGGGCTCTTTGGATCACATTGAGATGATTTATGAGTGAAGTGTGATCACTATTATCCTTAAATATTGAAGTTAACAACACTCCAAAGTCATCTCATGTTGTGATGCAACCACCAGAAAAATTCCTATACCAATCAAGTTATATCCATCTAAGGGACATGAAAAGGATTATAATGGTAGTGTTGACCTCAGTGACATTATGAAAAATAAAAGTATTGGAGATATTCCTGATGTGATCACTAGGAGTAACATGGCCTTCAACATTGAATGTAGGAACACTTTTTGTAGCATTAGGAGGAATGTCATTATAGGCATCAAGATGAATTAGATTTTTTATATTGAAGGTAGGGAAAGCATGTTACCTAGCCATGTTTTCTTCAAGTTCTTCCTCACTATCATGTTCCTCTTGGATAGAAAAGTCTTCTTGTTCTTTAAAGTGAAGAATAGGCTGGGGGTATTGAACTTCAAGAAGAAGTTCTGGTTGAAGAGGTGGATTGATGGAATTGAAAACTCTACTATAAGATGAATTAGTAAGGACCATGAAGTATGAGAGAAAATATATGACAAAAAATGGTCTACAACTAGATTTTACCTTGAATGGAGTCACCAAATTTTGAGTAGCACACTAATATGTAGCTAATGTTGTCAAGACCAACATTCACCTTGACAAGTTATCTTTAGGATAATGGGTCCCATTGGGCATGCCAGAACTATTGTCACCAAATATTTCACCTTAGAGGAGATTATTTATGCCTAATATAATTGTAGACACCTAAAAAGTGTCTAACCCTTGGTCTTCCTCTCTCCCCTTGGTCCCTTGCCACTTCGACTATCCCTAACCTACCTAGGTCTTATTAATTGAAAATAATCATCTATTTTTAATTAAATAAGTCCATTTTCCCTCTCCTTGCCACCTTGCCACCCTAGGATACCCTCCTTGGATTCCCTTCATTCCCCACATGGCCATTTAATGCCTAAGACTCCCATTCCAACCTCTCCACTCGCCCAATTAACCCCCGTCGACCGTTTCATCCTCGCATTCATTTGACCCGGTGGTTGGGAAACGGATTAAAGGCTATTTTTAGCCTTTCTCTGGCCTTTTAGCCGCTGACGTCGGTCAACTGTCGACCAACATCGGTGATATTGCCGATGTCGGCACCTTTCATAATGGCTTCTTCACTGTTATCTCCCCCTCTTCGCTCTCGGCGTCTCTCTTTGGCATCCCTACTCTTGAATCTTTGCATCAGACCCTTGTATCCGTCCTTTCACTTGACCTCTCTGCCAATCAATCTGACTCTCTCCCTCAGGTATACAGCAAGCTTCTGCAAGTGAACAACAGGGATTCTCCATCAGCAACAGGTCTTCACATCTGGCATCACCAGCAATAGGACACCAACCTACACCATTTTCTTCAGCAGGGCACAAGTAAGTACTCTGTTTGTGTTTTCATTATGCTTTCTAGTCATCTGCTTTTAAACTAGATTCAACACTTCTTTTCCCCAACCCAGACTACTAACCAAACCAGGCAGACCCAGATTCCTATCTCCCTAATTGGCCTCCTTTATCTCTCTATCCCTTTTTCGACATTTTGTCCATTATCCTAGACCTCTGCACAGACCTTCAACTAAAACCAGACTCTCCCAGACCATTTTGTACGTCCACAGACCCGTCCACAGACCAAGCCCAGACCAGACTCTGTCCAGACTCGACCAGAACCTGACTAGACCCGTCTGGAGGCCATTGCCCCGACCGACGCCGGTCATTACCCTGACCGACGTCGGCAACATAACCGACATCGGCAGACCTTGACAATCGACACCGGTAGAACCACCGACGCCGGTGACTGCAACCTAAGTCGACAGCATCTCAGGTAAGCCTTTTACTTCCATTCTTTTTTTCAGTTTGTTATCATATTAATATTTTATCATTCTATCATTTATCAGTCATTTATCTTTTATCAAAATAGTGGGTTGACCTCCCTTAAGGAAGTTCTCATACTTCTGGGAACAAGCTTTCGCTTGGCAACCCACCATCTATCCATCTAACGCCTTTTTGTCCAAGTTTTCTTCTTTGCAGGTGTCATTCCTCCATAGCCAAAGAGGAGTAATCATAGCATCTGGATTACGGTGCACAGAATTTATCCAGGTACTTCTAGCCTTGTCCATTATCTCTTTAGTTTCTTCTCTCTCTTGAATTTGAAAAACAAAATTTTGAATAGAAACATTCTGGCACGCCCAGTGGGACCTTAGGTTCTTCCTCGGGTTCCTTTCCTTCTTTTTTTCATATAGGTGCATTAGGTTCTTTCCTTTTCACCTTCTTTCATCTCTTCTTAACAACACTATAAGCAGGATTAAAAAGAATCTTTCTTTTATTTCTTGCACTTCTAGACTAGTCCAAACATCATACTCTCAAACCCTTTTCTCAACTTGTCTTCATAAGAAACACTCACATTTCAACTTGGGCTTAAAACGTATTGCACTTTCATTTTTGCTTGTGCTTGCATTAGTCCACATCTAGTAACTTAAACTGCATATTGAATAAATCTAGTCCACTCCATGTTACACTACCGAACCACATGCACTAAAACACACATCAAACTCACTTGAGACAAGGCCCGACTGGGATTTCATCCCCCAGCGGATACCTTACCCCTACCTGGTAATCTCACTTGGATTTCATCACCAAGGGGAAAGCCCACTCCGTTCTCTGGCGGAGTATAAACTCTAGGCGAGGTATATCTTGGCTAAGCGAGACCAGCTAACCAATGGAATTTTGAAGTGAGGGGAGCTTGCTCCTTAGCACCAGGCCACGTACCAAACCTAACACAGATTTCTGAGCACCTTAACATACCTGAAACCATCTTTAGACCACCTTATTCTAGGACCCTTCTTATAGCCAACCTCCTCAAACATTCATCTAAGGCATAAACCATAAGATTCTAAAGTTAATTCTTAGGATTTATCGCTTAGGCTTGTCTGTCTCTCTCTGTTTTTCTCTTCTCATTTGTTTGTTTGAGTGAGTGAGGACGCTTTCTTCATTGTTTTTCCAAAGAATCTTAAAATCTTTTTGTTCTCTGGAAGACACAGTCACCGGCATCGGTTCTGTCACCGACATTGGTTTTCCTCTCTTACCGGCATCGGTTATCTGACCGACGTCGGCTATCTGTCTTACCGACATCAGTCTCTGTCACTGTCCTTTTTTTTCAAAACCAGTAGCCTAAAACCTGTCCCTTCTCTATCAAAAACTCCATTCTGGTTTTTTGAAATAGAAAAACACAGTTTTTGAAACCTGAACCCTCTTTGCCTTGCATGGTTTTGACTCGTAGCCAAGCCAAGGCTCTTGTCAACCACGCTAGCCGTCAACCACTTCTGTCTACCCCATCCCTAACCATTCCTATCATGGAGTTCCACTCGGAGACTGAAAGAACTCCTACAGGACCGACCTAGACCCCAACCCTGACTCAAATTCCCATCATCCCTGAAGGGGACCAAGATTTTGAGAGATTCTTGGACCTCAATACCGCAGCCCTCCAAAACTATCTCCTGAGAAACCCAATGCGAGACCTTTTGGGTGACGTGGCGACGACATCCACACCATTCACCACCCAACCCTTTATGACTCAGCCTTTCGCCTCAACTATTAACCCAACCATGGCCAATACACAAAGTTTGGCCTCCTCGTCTATTTTTAGACCGACCTCCATCGGGGTTCCATTACCCCCTCAACCACCTACAATTCAACCAAGTTCTACATCATATCAGAACTTGATTGTCTCGACCCCTCATACTCTTACACCCACAAATGTAGGAGTGCCAACCTATCTTTCTACCAGTGCTGCCATTCAACCACCTTTGGCGGTGCCCAGTCAACTTATACCTTTGACCTTCATAACGCAACCACCTTTAGCCTCCACTTATGTCCCTGTGACTAGTCATCCATACATTGCACCCTTACAAGCGCAACCAACGACGTCACATACCTCTTCTAGCCTCTTTCAAGCACCTTACAACCTAGGGGGCGCTTCATCCACCAATCCGTCAGTAGACATCATTAAGATGCTGATGGATAAAATGTCCAGTCTCAAAGCCTCCATTTCCAGTTCAAGCAATACTTTGTCATATGAGCAAATTTGCAATGAGCCCATCCATCCTTCCGTCCCTATTTGACCATACCCTAACCATTGGGAGCTTCCTAAATTCACTTGCTTTCAGAGTAAGGAAGACCTACAACAACATCTACGGGCATTTAGACATGCCTGTTATCTTATTGCCCATAATGATGCGTTGCTTTTACGCACGTTCCCTATGTCGCTTTCTGGCCCAGCCCTTGAATGGTATAGTTCTCTTGCCAGACACTCTATCTTTTCATTCATTCAACTTGCCCAACTATTTCTTGACCATTTCTCAATCAACATCACCAAACAAGTCTCAATCACAGACCTTTACTCCATCAGGCAATTTGACGACGAATCTGTAGTCGATTTTGTTGCTCGTTGGAGGGGCCTGATTAACCAGCTCTCCTTCTCTTTGCCTCAACCTGAGCTCATCGAGCTCTTCTCTCGAGCATGTGCCAGACACATCTCTTCTACCTTGCAGATTCAGACATTCCACACTTTTGACAAAGCTTTCATCATGGCTCGAAAGCTTGAACTCTGCACCCTTGAAGAAGATAAGGTCAAATTGCGTCATACCAATGCTAAAACCAATGGCCATTCTTCTTCCAGACCTTCTTCTTCTGCCAATTCTGAATCTAAAAGAGTGGCCAATACTGTGGTCATTAGATCACCATCCTCAACAACAATGAATTACTCTCAACCTTTGACGTCTTCAAGCATCACCAAACAATTCCAACAACGGTACATTTAGCATTCTTACTCTCCACTTGGAGAACCATACGCTTCCATTTTGGAAAAACTACTCAAGCAGGGGGTCCTCAATCTCCCTCCAATCCGACCACCTCAATTTGACCCTTCAAAAGCCATCCCTACATGGTATAGTGAGGCTGACTTCTGTCCCTTTCATCGCATCCAAGGCCATGACATCGACAACTACCGAACCTTCAAAAACATTGTCCAAGACATGATCGACAAAGGGGATCTTATTTTAGATAACCCGAACGCCCCACCTAACCAACATATCGACATTTTCAAACAACCATTTCCGAATCATCCACCTACTCAAAACAATGTCCAGACTTCAACCAATGACCCTCAAGACCATGACATTCACATGATTAACACTATCTTGCCTCTTGTCCTTGACCAACCTCTTCCATTAAAGGATGAAGAACCTTCTTCTCCTACTAGTCCTCCATCTACCTCTCTTGTATTGGAGGATGCTTTGACCACATCAATGCCATTAAGCCCACCTCCATCCGAAGACCCTACCTTGCCTACTCCTCAACTACAAGTAGAAGGCACGATCATCCATGCCCTCTACCCACTTGAGGAGCCACACTCTCTTATTTCTTCTCCACCAAGAGAAGAACCAGTCTCTCCACCCATTTCAACCGAGGAAGACCCAGTCACGATTTCCTCTTGCCCTTTGCGTGAGATTTCTACATCTCACTCACCTCCATCCACATCTAAACCCAAACCTACATCTAACCTTGCCTCACACAATAGTGGCCCTCGACCCAAACACACGAAAGCTACTAGACCTCATCGGAGAACTCCTCCTCCACCTTCGTCATTACCTTCAATCTTGGGCCCGCATCCGTCCACTTTAATAGGAGTGCTTCCCACTCCCATCCTTCACAGAGGCAAGTCGCCTCTATTACTCTCTCAACCCATCAGACATACATCTCCTCCAAACCCTCAACCTATGCCTCTTTCGCCTCCCAAACCAACGTCACTAACCCTCACTGCAATAAAACATCCCGACCCGTTAGCAGGTTCATATGCCTTGCTCTTACGGCAATTATTGCAGTCATCTCGTATCGACCTCCCGCCTCTTAGACAATATCAATCTCTCGGACCTAAACCACCTTGGTTCGACCACACTTGCATTTGTGCATATCATCGCCCGCCTGGACACGACACGAAACATTGTTGTGCCCTCAAGGTTGCCATTCACCAATGTTTGGAGAATGACACCTCTCTTTTCAACCACGTTATCAAAAAACCCTCAACACCACCCCACTCATCAACTCTCAGATCAAGGCCATCTTGGTTCAACAACTCTAAATTCTACCATTATCATCACATTCCGAGACATGACACTGAGCGTTGTTGCGCTCTCAAAGCTGTCATTCGTCAGCAATAGAAAAAAGATTCCCTGCCCATCAAGGATCCTCTTGACCACCTCTTCGACAAAACATCAACCCCGACTCATGCCTCTCCAACCTCATCACCTAAATCAGGATCCCCACGCCAGACTGTGGTCCCTTTACCGCCTTTGACCCCCTTATTCGACATTAATACCATCCACCTGACCACTAAACCTCAACCGACCTTAACCAATCTTTCAAACATTCTCCCTACCCATTGGGGGAATTCATCCTTCATCCAAACCTCGACCAACTTTTCAACCCAGTCTCTACCACATATCAATCACTCATTTAATCTTAAATCTCGACCAAGTGTCCATCCACCCAACCCCAGACCAATTATTCGACTAGTCTCAACCAAACTTTAACCAAATATCAATCAACTAGACCTCTCGACCAAACATTCAACCTTTTTCAACCAACCAATGACAATGTCAACCAACTTCACATCCATCAATCAACACCTGACCAATCTCGGAAGAGGCAAATTGGGGCAAGTTTGCTCCTAATTGACTTGGACCTTATCATAACATACAAGCATGGCCCAGGGACTTATTAGACCTTGAACCCTTTTTTATGTCTTGCGTCTTCAACCATTTCTACTGTTAGTCGAGTGCTCGATCACTTAACATTTTACTTGAGCTCGTCCCTTGAGCAACCCCTTGTCATTGTCATTCCTTTTCCTATCAACCCTACTTCCTAACACTTGTCAACCCTTTTTTGTCAAGCAGTAATGCTTTGTCCTAATAAAAGGGAACCCTTAAACCTCTACAGGCTCGTCCATGGCTAAACTTTAGTCCACAATTATATCAAAAATAATATATCATACCAGGTCATAAAACACTCTAAATGTAGACTGCTCCCTCGAAGGACAACTACATAATTGCTGTATTACTAGACTGATCCCTTGAAGGATAGCTAGGCCAGCTTATCAAACATTTAAAGCAAAGTATAGACCACTCCCTCAAAGGATGGCTATGACTAATTATTGCTACAGACAACACCTACTTTTGAAGCTTCCTCCATTGATCAGCTTCACAACATGACCACCAAGCAAACAACATCATTATGTGGACTTCCCGCATCGATCAGTTCACCGTCAAAAAAAAAAAAAAAAGACTGACATGCTATCAAGTCATGGACACGCCTATAGTCATTCTTGGGTCACCTATAAAAGGGGCAAGGTTCTTCCTGCCACCAAAAAAGGGTTACCCCATCCTCTCGTATCACATAACTCATCCTATCACCCCAACACACTCAAGGGACTTCGAGCTCACTTAACGTCAAGTGATTCGACTATTTCTCTAGCACAACACTGGTCCACGACGCAACGCATACACGGGGCTTTTGTTCTAACAACCCCTATCCATTCTATCCTTTTTGGTCCTTGTCAATGAAAGAGCAATTTGCCTTTCACTTATCTTTCACTTTGATCACATTAAAACAAACCAACTTCAACATTTTCAAACCAACCTCAACATTTTCAACATGACATCAGGCATCACCTTGTCCTTTTCACATAGTTTCCATGGACACCAATACACATGGAAACTATCGACCAGACCCAATTTATGTTAAGCATAAACCAATACTTGCTGAAGCATAAATAGACCTCCATTCATTTTTAGCATACATCCATCATGACTATGGAAAATTGCTAGGGATGAAAGACCTTCGACCAATGTTACATAATACACCATTTGGAAAAGGTTGTAACATCTCTTCCTCCTCATCATTTTGACACTCGACCAAACTCATCATCAACCATTTTGACCCTCACAGTCTGAACTACATTGGTCTGAGGCCCTATGACCAGAGCTATGTAGGCAGCACTCAGATAACACATCCTCTGAGGTTAGCTCGACCACCCCCATTTGTTCGTCTCTTTGATGGACAAACCTTCTCTTCTGTGACTTTGATCACGACCAACTCCATCAACTTTGACCAAGACCAATCATTTTCTTTGACCATTCCTCCCTTTTAGGGAGAACTACATTGGCCTGAGGCCCTTCACACAAGGGCTATGTAGGCAGCACTCAGATCACATGACATTTTCTAAAGTTAGCTCGGCCACATCCTTTCGTCCATCCATCCCCTTGACCAATGACCATTGGAGATCATGCGTATCTCCTTCGACCTTCGACTACTTTCAAGCCAATGTTGCCTTGGTTGTTTTTGCGTGTGTGCTACCTCACGGTTGGTTAGCAGAATTGTCTGCAGACTATTTTTGACCCTTCGCAAGTATAGGATCGCAAGCCAGTTGATCCCTACTACTTGTGGCATTTTCATGTTTCTGGGAGCACTTCCTAAGCCTGGGATACCTGGAACACGATGACCATTTGGAGCTTCAGCTTAGATTGAGTGATCCGATCAGCAGACGACTCAATGCTGGGGCCCGGTTACTTTGATTTTAACACTCCTCGACCCTTTTGACTGCGACCATTTGACCTACCTGTCCCATGACATGGTATACACGCAATCACGACTTTTGCAGTGTTTTCACTCACTTTTCATCTTTCTCATCCACCTTTTGTCAAATCAGCACCCGACATCAGGTTTCCTTCCCTCGACTCCCGCTTTGAGGGGGAATACCTCATCCATACTTCGAGGCAATCCACATCATCCTTCACCTGGGGCAACCACCTCTTGTTTTTGTCTTGCAGTTCATCTAGAACAACCAACAAGATAAAAAGGGGCAAATGTAGACACCTAAAAAGTGTCTAACCCTTGGTCTTCCTCTCTCCCCTTGGTCCCTTGCCACTTCGACTATCCCTAACCTACCTAGGTCTTATTAATTGAAAATTATCATCTATTTTTAATTAAATAAGTCCATTTTCCCTCTCCTTGCCACCTCGCCACCCTAGGATACCCTCCTTGGATCCCCTTCATTCCCCACATGGCCATTTAATGCCTAAGACTCCCATTCTAACCTCTCCACTCGCCCAATTAACCCCCGTCGACCATTTCATCCTCGCATTCATTTGACCCAGTGGTTGGGAAACGAATTAAAGGCTATTTTTAGCCTTTCTTCGGCCTTTTAGCCATCGACGTCGGTTAACCATCGACCGACGTCGGTGATATTGCCGGCGTCGGCACCTTTCATAACAGCTTCTTCACCGTTATCTCCCCCTCTTCGCTCTCGACGTCTCTCTCTAGCATCCCTACTCTTGAATCTTTGCATCAGACCCTTGTATCTGTCCTTTCACTTGACCTCTCTGCCAATCAATCTGACTCTCTCCCTCAGGTATACAGCAAGCTTCTGCAAGTGAACAATAGGGATTCTCCATCAGCAATAGGTCTTCACATCCAGCATCACCAGCAACAGGACACCAACCTACACGATTTTCTTCAGCAGGGCACAAGTAAGTACTTTGTTTGTGTTTTTATTATGCTTTCTAGTCATCTGCTTTTAAACTAGATTTAGCACTTCTTTTCCCCAACCCAGACTACTAACCAAACCAGGCAGACCCGGATTCCTATCTCTCTGATTGGCCTCCTTTATCTCTCTGTCCCTTTTTCGACATTTTGTCCATTATCTTAGACCTCTGCACAGACCTTCAACTAAAACCAGACTCTCCCAGACCATTTTGTACGTCCACAGACTCGTCTACAGACCAAGCCTGGACCAGACTCTATCCAGACTCGACTAGAACCTGACCAGACCCGTTTGGAGGCCATTGCCCTGACCGGCGCCAGTCATTACCCCAACCGACGTTGGCAACATAACCGACGTTGACAGACCTTGACAACCGACGCTGGTAGAACCACCGATGCCGGCGACTGCAACCTAAGCTGACAGCATCTCAGGTAAGCCTTTTGCTTCCATTCTTTTTTTCAGTTTGTTATCATATTAATATTTTAGCATTCTGGCATTTATCAGTCATTTATCTTTTATCAAAATAGTGGGTTGACCTCCCTTAAGGAAGTTCTCATACTTCTGGGAACAAGCTTTCGCTTGGCAACCCACCATCTATCCATCTAACGCCTTTTTGTCGAAGTTTTCTTCTTTGCAGGTGTCATTCCTCCACAGCCAAAGAGGAGTACTCACAACGTCTGGATTACGGTGTGCAGACTTTATCCAGGTACTTCTAGCCTTGTCCATTATCTCTTTAGTTTCTTCTCTCTCTTGAATTTGAAAAACAAAATTTTGAATAGAGTCACTTGTTATACATATATCATTAGCCTTATGAATCTATTGGGATATGGAGTCACCTATCTCTTAGTTATAGACATGATTTGGAACTTGAGCCTGATTGAAAATAGCTTGAAATAAGAAGAGATAATTGATATACATTAAAACACAAATAACAAGACAAGAAACCAACACACAAAAAATCAAAAATAGCTAAACCTACTAAACAAATGTGTAACAACACTCAGAAAAAGGAAATACAACTAATCTACATTACACTAACCTACTCTAAACCTAAACAAAACTATTGAATAGTAGAGCAAGGTAGCTACCTTTTCTCATCAAGTTCATGGAGTTAACAAGCTTGATGATAGTCATGATAGAACAAAAGAGGGGCACTTGTATTCTGGTCTTGATAGCTTCTTCTCCTTCAAAATCAACCTTCTACACCTTTTCCATCTTGCTTGAATCATGAGTGATTATGTGTATGCCTAGACTATTTTTGGATATGATTAGGCTCATATTCATGTTCTAAAATGAACATGATAGGCAATGGCTTCTCTTTTTTAGCTTCCATTCTAACTAAGTGGATGATAGGGCATGCTCTTGTAGTGGTATACACCTAATCAACTTTCATGACATGAAAAACCTTCACCTCTTCACAATCTAATTTATCAAACTAAATAGATTGACATGTATTTTGTGGCATACTTGAAGAATTAGCTTCAAGAGTGTATACTTCTTGATCCTTGAGAGGTTGAGGCCAAAACATAACTACATTATCCTCCAAGAGTGAAAAAGTGTCTACAAACTAACTGTGAGGTTGATATACCACCTTGAAAACCTAAAATAAGTCAAAGTCAAATAAGGTAGCTTATTGAAATGACAAAATTTGAGAGCTACTTTCTCTATATTTATTGTCTTTCTTGAAAAAATTTCCTTCCTCAGTTTGGATCAGACCATAACCTCCTTGTAGAAGAGTGTAACCTTCTCCTAGGACTTCAAACAATTCTTCTAGCTAAACCTCACATGGTTTTAATTCATTTAAACATTCTTATAGCTTCTTGGGAGATGGTATAGAGGTATTCACAATAATAATTTAGAAGGAATTAAGGTTTTTACCTCCTTGATCATGTTCCTGGGGCTCAAAACAATCCTTAGTCAACTCCAATGAATCCTTAGAAGCTTCTTCTTCTCCTATAAAACCTTGATCAAAATCTTGTTCACATTAAGGAAAATAATCTCTTTTAAGGTCTACTATCATATCTTATTGTACTCCCTCATCAAGATCAAAATCATGCCAATTAGATTATCTATTTTCTCATTGATGGCATCATCAAGGCCTAATTATGATTTTGACAATGTCAACCTATCAAGTTTCTCTTTCTCTTCATGATTAAAAACTGATTTACTTTCTTCTTTACAATGGGGGATGCCAATAATGATTTATTCATCATACACACTTGAATCACTCTCCTCATAGCCTTCTTGATTATTAATTACATTTGTAACTTTATCCTATTCATTTTCCTCCCATAAGATAGATTCTTAATAAAAAAAGGATATGGTGGGTGGGTAAGAAGATTCACTTGGTAGAATGGAATGAATATGTTCATGACTTGGATTGGGAAGTGAGGTAACACTCTTAAAATTTGGGATCTTGCGGGTGATGTACTCTTCTAGGCATTCTTGGAAGGAGGGAAAATTAAGTTGTGTTATAGATGCCCTATTCTTCTCCTCCCACTCATAATTCATCCTATCAAGTTCAGATGTATTTTGATCCCTGACCTCCTCAATAAGTTCTTCTTCCTTTTTTTGGATTCCTTCTTGGATTGACCTCCATGATGGAAAGGTTTGAGGTTATTGGGGAAGGATGGATGAGGATTATATAGGGATCAAAGTTTCCTTTTTAGCATCAATTCCCTTATCTAGGTGGCCTCCATCTTTCTTCTCCTATGACTCTACCACTTGATTCCAACATGGAAATTTGGACCCATGAGACTTTTATTGATGGTGTGTTGTAACTTGGGGGGTGGGTGAAGGGATTAGGAAGCTTGTGAACTTATTTAGATTGAATTATACCACCTTATCATAATATTGTAATGGTGTATAAGTTTTTTATTCCATTCCTTTTGTTATTATAATTGACTAAAACATATGTTCATTTACAAACTCAATCTCGTCAGCTAGGTATGCATCAAATTCAAGCCTTATCTCTCAAAACCTCTTTTTAGGATGATTAAAAAGAGAATGACTTTTCAACGTCTGATTGGGATCATAAACATGGGGTATATAGGGTTGAGTTAAAGCTTGGTAAAGTTGTTATAAAGTTTGACAAGATTGATAAGGTTGTTGATGAGGGGAGAAAGGATAGTACTCTTGATAGCAAGGCTATTCATATTGATAACTATAGCCACATAGGGAGGCAATAGAGTCATTATAGGACTGATATGGTTCAATATAGGGCTGATAAATGTCATCATAGTGATGATAAAGATCATCATAGTGACAATAATGATGATTTTAATTTTGATAAGGAGGCGTAAAATTAGGAATCCCTTTATATCTAGCCATGACACTTCATGAGGCAAACAAAACAAGATAAACTATCAACTATTATTTGAAATAAGTACCTGGGATGCTTAAACTAGATAATAGGGCTCAAATTCACCATTAATTTTTAATAGGGATGCCTCTAAAGGTTTATGCATTGAATAAAAACATCAATAACTCTTCAATAGATAAATATTTGGTCCCATCAATCATGTCAAAAATATTATAGATTAATTTTGCACTATTTGAGAGGATGTTTCAAGTCCTCTCATCTAAGATACACATTGTTAAGCATGGGATATACTGTGAGGGGGGGGGGGCGGTGAATCAGTATATCATATATGTAATAAAACTTTTCTTTAACCAAAATCCACTTAATCAAATATTCAAGATATGAAATAAAACTCAAACAATAAACAACACACAAGATAGAGAGAGACACCAGATATAACTTGGAAACCCAATATGGGAAAAAACACAGAGAACAATCTCAAGTATATGAATGAGCATCAACCCAAACAATATTTGTAAGCACAAACATGCATGAGCACCAAACCCTTTTGCCGAGCACCGACCTAGATACTATTCATCAGCACCAATCCACAGGAGCACCAAACCCCTTTGTCAAGCACCAACCCAGCTACTATTCGTGAGCACCAACCCATAAGAGTACCAACCCCTTTGTGTATACCACACACCTAGCTCTCAATGTTGCTATCTCAACAAATGATAGTTCAATACAACATCTCTTTCCTCTCTCTCACCTTTGCTCTTCTAAGCTAGATATAACAAATACAAATCATATTCATCTCTCATAATTGCTCTTCTAAGTTAGATATTACAATATCAAATCAACCTCTATTTTCCATATTACAAATGGCTTCTCAAACCTTTATTTATAGCTTTCCAAATGACCTTTGGCCTTCCCCCTTTGTGACCCTTCAATCCTCATGGAAAATGGAACCAAACTTGTATGACCCTTCATATTCAAGCCTTTGAAAAGTCATATGGTGACTCTTCATGACCAAAAACATCCTTCCCTCTTTTGTCCTCATCTTGGTGACTTTTCGTATTCCTTAAAGTGTCCCTTCATGAGAAATTGCACCCTTCCTCTTTTGTCTTAACTTGGCGACTCTTGGAATTCCCCAAGATGACTCTTCATGGGAAAATGCGTCCCATCCTTCTTTTGTTTTTATTATGTGGCTCTTTGACTTCTCCATGGGCCCTTCTTTTATCTCATATGCAACCAAAAATATATTCGTTAATATTAAATAAATATTAACTCATATTATCCAAGATATATTTATTACAAACAATATTAAATTCAATGGGGCCTTTATAACTAATTATGTCAGACCTTTGACATCAATGACAATATTTCCAACAATCTCCCCCTTTGTCATTGATGGTAACCTCAATCTTGAAACTACCACATCCTATCACCTGCACATACTATCATCTGAAAACATATAGTTACTCCCCCTTACTGTAGCAACTTGTACCTATTCCTTGTACCTATTTTTTGCACTTGTACCTGTACCTGGTATTCTCCCCCTTTGACATCAATGGCAAAGGGCCTACCTAGAGCTAACACTTAGCTCCCCCTCAACCGATGCTAAACCTCAATGGTAGGATGTAAAGGAAATTACTCCCAACTTCTTTTGCAGATACTCAGATGTGTCTTTTGGTAGTGCCTTTATCAAAATATCTACAATCTACTCTGTAGTACTAATATATTCCATCTTAACCTGTTGATCTACAACCTGATCTCTCAAGAAGTGATATCTAATGGGAATATGTTTTGTTCTTGAATGCATTACTAGATTTTTTGAAATATTTATAGCACCTGTGTTATCACAAAAAATGTCAATAGGTTCATCATACTTTACCTTGATATCTTCCAAGGTTTGCTTCATCCAAAACACTTGAGTACAACACAATACTTTTGCAATATATTTTGCTTCAGCTGTAGAAAGTGATACTGAGTTCTGCTTCTTGCTTATCCATGATACTAAGCTATCACCAAGGAAGAAAGCTCCTCCACTTGTACTCTTTCTATCATATAAGCACCCTGCCTAATTTGAATCTGTATAAGCAAATAAAGTGAAATCTTTACCTATGGGATACCCTAATCCATAATCTAATGTCCCTTTGATATATATGAATATTCTTTTCACCAACTGAACATGACTATCTCTTGGAGATGACTGATATCTTGCAACCATACCTACTACATGCATGATGTCTGGTCTCGATGTTATCAAATATAAAAGACTGCTAATCATAGATCTATACAAAGATTGATCTGTAATAGGTGAATCTACATCCTTGCTCACCTTATTTCTTATACACATAGGTGTGCCAATTGGTACACAATCCTCAAAACCAAATTTCTTCAACATTTTCTTGGCATATTTACTTTGAGATATAAAAATTCCTTTATTTGATTGAAATATTTGTAATCCTAAAAAAATGATAATTCTCCAAGCGTAGACATCTCAAATTTTTTTTGCATTTTATCTAAAATTCTTTTGTCATCTTTTCAATATTTCCTCCAAAAATGATATCATCAACATATACCACAACAATCAATTGATGCTCACCTTCTATTTTGATGTAGAGATTACTATTAGCAAATCCTATCTTGAATCCTTGATCTTGCAGGTACTTAGCAAGTCTTGCATACCAAGCTCTGGGAGCTTGTTTTAATCCATACAATGCTTTCTTCAATCTGCATACATGATTACTAATATTTGAGAGAATGAACCCCTTAGGCTACTCAATGTAGACCTCTTCTTCAAGATTCCCATTTAGGAAGGTAGATTTGACATCCATTTGAAACACTTTGAAATTTTTAAATACTGCATATGCAAGAAACATTCTAATAGCCTCTAACCTTACTACTAGTGTAAAAGTTTCTTCAAAATCTATTCCCTCAATCTGAGCATATTCTTTACATACTAATATTGCTTTATTTCTGGTTACTTCTCCATTTTCATTCAACTTATTTTTATAAACCCATTTTGTTCCTATCACATTGTGATCTTTTGGTCTAGGCACTAATTCTCAAGTATCATTCTTTTCTATCTGATCTAATTCTTCATCCATAGCCTTAACCCAATGATCATCATGTCTAGCTTCTGAAAAATTTCTAGGCTGAATTTTAGATAACAAAGAGAAGTTAACTTGTTCAAATTCACTTACCATCATTCTTCTAGTGCAAATTCCTTCTTCTATGTCCCTGATGATGTCACTTTCATTATGATTTTTCTGAACATATTTGGATGGAGTCTTGGTGCCTTGTTTCTCTTTGTCCTTGTCCTTTTCCTCATCTTCATTTGATTCTTCAAAGCCTTCCTCTTTAATGATTTTAGGAATGTTTATTGGATCACTGATCTTTTGTGTTCCATCTTCTTCTAACCTGACACTTGCACTTTCAACAAATTTCTTGGTTCTTTTGTTATAAAATTTATAAGCTTTACTTTTACAAGAATAACCAAGAAATATACCTTCATCTGCTCTAGATTCAAACTTACCAGGTTTTTCATCGATTCTCTTTATAAAGCATTTGCTACCAAAAACTCTGAAATAATCAATTGTTGCTGGTTTGTCTTTCCATAGCTCATAAGGAGTCTTGTCACTATTGACTCTTAATAAAGATCTATTCTAAATATGCACTATTGTACCAACCGCATCTCTCCAATATTTATTTGCCATCTTATATTCATTTGGCATTGTCCTCGCCATCTCCTGAACTGTTCTATTTTTCTATTCAACTACTCCATTTTGTTGTGGAGTTATGGCTATTGAATACTGTCTCTTTATTCCATGATATTCTCAAAACTCAATAAATTGATCTGACATGAATTCTCCTCCTTGATTTGATCTTAGACACTTAATCTTCAGATTAGTTTCATTCTCAACTAATGCTTTGAATGCTTTGAATTGTCTAAAAGCTTCTAATTTTTTCTTTAGAAACATTATCCAAGTCATACGTGAAAAATCATCAATAAGCAGCATGAAATATTTATCACCTTGAGTACTTTGAGTCCTCATAGGTCCACATAGATCAGTGTGAACAAGCTCTAGCATCTGAGTGGTCGATTACTCTTTTGTTTTGAACTACCTTCTAGCCTGTCTCCCATGCTAACAAGGTCCACAAAGCGTGTTAGATGGCTTTGTGATCTTTGGAAGATTCCTAACTACTTGCTTTTTACCAATTTTGACAAGATTGTCAAAATTTATTTGCCCCATTCTCCTGTGTCATAGCCAACTTTCTTCAATTTGATTCAAATAACATTTTTGACCTTTGATGTCTGATAGCATATATAAGTTATTACCTGTTCTCTAAGCATCTTCAATCAATACATCTGAATCTTTTCTTCTAATTAAACAACCTTTTGCATAAAACTTTATTGTGTGCCCCTGATCACACATTTGACTTACACTCAAAATATTATGCGTAAGACCTTCTACATATAAAACATTTTTAGTTTTAGTTCTACCATTATTTAAACTTAGTGTACCTTTTTTGGCAATTCTGGCAGTAGTATTGTCCCCTAATTTCACTGTGCCACCATTAATCTTCTTCAAGGTTATGAATTTTCTCTTGTCTCCTGTCATGTGCCTTGAACATCCGCTATCAATAAACCATGGCTTTTCTTCATTTCTTGCATGCAAAGCTGTCTGGACCAACATAGAACCTTCAGATTGTTTCTTCTATGATGTTTGAACCTTTTTCTTGATGAATGGAGCCCTGAAACTCTAGTCCTTCTAAACTGACTCAAACATGCTTCTACAATACCGAGCTATGTGTTTGAAGTTGTTACACTTGTAACAAATTATGGTCTCTTCATTAAAGCTTGATAGAGGAGCAAAAGAGTTATAGCTTCTGCTTAACTCTACATGACATTCATTTTCCTTATTTTTGAGATTGTTAGCTCTTTTTCTACAATCTAATTTCTTATGACCATATCCATTACAATAAGAATATTAACCTTAAAAATAGGACCTATTTGTGAATCTCTGACCTGATTGCCTTTTATAGCTTTGTTCCTTCCAGCCTTCTTTGTCCTTTGTATTCTTCACTTCTTCCCTTCTTGTTTCTTTATTTATAAGTGCTTCAACATAGCTCTTCTTCTTTTCAAAACCAATACCTGTCTTATCTAATATTGCCTTTTGGCTTTCTAATATCTTTTTCAGCATATTAGTGTTGTTCTCAAATTTTGAATCATTGACTATTTTATTATTGACTGCTTTTTCAATCTCTTCTTTTAAAGAGGAAATTTTAGTAACATACCTTTCACATTATTTTCTTGATATTTCCAACTATGCCTTTAGATATTCTTCATTTTTCTTCGCTTCTTCAAAGTGCGCTTATAGATATTCAATTATCTCTTTTTACTCCTTTTCATTTTTCTTGATTTGATGCTTCAATCTTCAATTTTTCTTTTCAATACCTTTCAACTATTCTAAGGCACACATGAGTTCTCCTTCCATATTCACTTTGGCTTCATCCTCTTCTTCTTCTTGATCAACTATTATTTTTCTTGTAGAGGCACCTTGATGTATTGCCATCTTGTGCTTTCCTAATCTACCTTCAAGCTGTAAAACTTTTTCAAAAAGGAACCTGCTCTAATACCAATTGTTAAGCATGGGATATACTGAGAGGGGGGGTGAATAAATATATCATATATTTAATAAAACTTTCCTTTAACCAAAATCCACTTAATCAAATATTAAAGATATGCAATAAAACTCAAACAATAAACACCACACAAGATAGAGAGAGACACCAGATATAGCGTGGAAACTCAATGTGGGAAAAACCACGGAGAACAATCTCAAGTATATGAATGAGCATCAACCCAAACAATATTCAAAAGCACAAACTTGCAGGAGCACCAAATCTCTTTTTCAAGAACTAACCTAGCTACTATTCGTGAGCACCAAACCCCTTTGTCGAGCACCAACCCAGCTACTATTCATGAACACCAACCCATAGGAGTACCAACCCCTTTGTGTATACCACATAGCTAGCTCTCAATGTTGCTATCTCAACAAATGATAGTTTAATACAACATTTCTTTCCTCTCTCTCACCTTTGCTCTTCTAAGCTAGATATAACAAATACAAATCATATTCATCTCTCACAATTGCTCTTTTAAGCTAGATATTACAATATCAAATCAACCTCTATTTTCCATCTTACAATTGGCTTCTCAAGCCTTTATTTATAGCTTTCCAAATGACCTTTGGCCTTCCCCCTTTATGACCCTTCAATCCTCATGAAAAATAGCACCAAACTTGTATGACAATTCATATTCAAGCCTTTGAAAAGTCATGTGGTGACTCTTCATGACCAAAAACATCCTTCCCTTTTTTGTCCTCATCTTGGTGACTTTTCGTATTCCTTAAAGTGTCCCTTCATGATAAATTGTACCCTTCCTCTTTTGTCTTCACTTGGTGACTCTTGGAATTCCCCAAGATGACTCTTCATGGGAAAATGTGTCCCATCCTTCTTTTCTTTTTATCTCGTGGCTCTTTGACTTCTCCATGAGCCCTTCTTTTATCTCATATGCAACTAAAAATATATTCATTAATATTAAATAAATATTAACTCATATTAGCCAAGATATATTTATTACAAACAACATTAAATTCAATGGGGCCTTTATCACTAATAATGCTAGACCTTTTACATCAATGACAATATTTCCAAAAATCTCCCCCTTTATCATTGATGGCAACCTCAATCTTAAAACTACAACATCTTGTCACCTATACATACTGTCATCTAAAAACATACAATAACTCCCCCTTATTGTACCAACCTGTACCTATTCCCTGTGCCTATTTTTTGCACATCTACCTATTATTCTACCCCTTTGACATCAATGGAAAAGGGGTTACCTGGGGCTAACACTTAGCTCCCCCTTAACTGATGCTGAACCTCGATGGAAGGAAGTAAAGGAAATTACTCCCAACTTCTCTCACAAATACTCAAATGTGTCTTTTGGTAGTGCCTTTGTCAAAATTTCTGCAATCTACTCTATAGTACTAATATATTCCATCTTAACCTGTTGATCTACAACTTGCTCTCTCAAGAAGTGATATCTAATGGAAATATGTTTTGTTCTTGAATGCATTACTAGATTTTTTAAAATATTTATAGCACTTATGTTATCACAAAAAATGGAAATAGGTTCATCATAATTTACCTTGATATCTTCCAAAGTTTGCTTCATCCAAAGCACTTGAGTACAACACAATACTGCTATAATGTATTCTGCTTCAATTGTAGAAAGTGATACTAAGTTTTGCTTCTTGTTTAGCCATGATACTAAGCTATCACCAAGGAATAAAGCTCCTCCACTTGTACTCCTATCATATAAGCACCCTGCCTAATCTAAATCTGTATAAGCAACTAAAGTGAAATCTTTATTATGGGATACCATAATCCATTATCTAATGTCCCCTTTATATATATTAATATTCTTTTCACCAACTGAACATGACTATCTCTTGGACATGACTGATATCTTGCAACCATACCTACTGCATGCATGATGTCTAGTCTTGATGCTATCAAATATAAAAGACTACCAATCATAGATTTATACAAAGATTGATTTGTAATAGGTGAATCTACATCCTTGCTCACCTTATTTCCTATACACATAGGTGTGCCAATTGGAACAAAATCCTCAAAACCAAATTTCTTCAACATTTCCTTGGCATATTTACTTTGAGATATAAAAATTTCTTTATTTGATTGAAATATTTGTAATCCCAAAAAAAATGATAATTTTCCAAGCCTAGACATCTCAAATTATTTTTGCATTCTATCTAAAAAATTCTTTTGTCATCTTTTCAATATTTCCTCCAAAAATGATATCATCAACATATACCACAACAATCAATTGATGCTCACCTTTTGTTTTGATGTAAATATTACTATCAGTAAATCCTCTCTTGAATCCTTGATCTTGCAGGTACTTATCAAGTCTTGCATACCAAGCTCTGGGAGCTTGTTTTAATCCATACAATGCTTTCTTCAATCTTCATACATGATTACTAATATTCAAGAGAATAAACCCCTCAGGCTACTCAATGTAGACCTCTTCTTCAAGATTCCCATTTAGGAAGGCAGATTTGACATCCATTTAAAACACTTTGAAATTTTTAAATACTGCATATGCAAGAAACATTCTAATAGCCTCTAACCTTACTACTGGTGTGAAAGTTTCTTCAATATCTATTCCCTCAATCTGAGCATATCCTTTACATACTAATCTTGCTTTATTTTTGGTTACTTCTCCATTTTCATTCAACTTATTTTTATAAACCCATTTTATTCCTATCACATTGTGATCTTTTGGTCTAGGCACTAATTCTCAAGTATCATTCTTTTCTATCTGATCTAATTCTTCATCCATAGCCTTAACCCAATGCTCATCATGTCTAGCTTCTGAAAAATTTCTAGGCTGAATTTTAGATAACAAAGAGAAATTAACTTGTTCAGATTCACTTACCATCATTCTTCTGGTGTGAATTCCTTCTTTTATGTCCCTGATGATGTCACTTTCATTATGATTTTTTTGAACATATTTGGATGGAGTCTTGGTGCCCTTTTTCTCTTTTTCCTTTTCCTCATCTTCATCTGATTCTTCAAAGCCTTCCTCTTCAATGATTTCAGGAATGTCTATTGGACGACTGATCTTTTGTGTTCCATCTTCTTCTATCCTGACAGTTGCACTTTCAACAATTTTCTTATTTCTTTTGTTATAACATTTATAAGATTTAATTTTGCAAGAATAACCAAGAAATATACCTTCATCTACTCTAGATTCAAACTTACCAAGTTTTTCATCGATTCTCTTTATGAAGCATTTACTACTGAAAAATTTGAAATAATCAACTGTTGCTGGTTTGTCTTTTCATAGGTCATAAGGAGTCTTGTTGCTGTTGACTCTTAATAAAGCTCTATTCTGAACATGCACTACTGTACCAACCACTTCTCTCTAATATTTATTTGCTATCTTGGATTCATTTAGCATTGTCCTCACCATCTCTTGAACTGTTCTATTTTTTCATTCAACTACAGCATTTTGTTGTGGAGTTCTAGCTATTGAATACTATCTATTTATTCCATGATCTTAACAAAACTCAATAAATTGATCTGACATGAATTCTCCTCCTCGATCTGATCTTAGACACTTAATCTTTAGATTAATTTCATTCTCAACTAATGCTTTGAATGCTTTGAATTGTCTAAAAGCTTCTGATTTTTTCTTTAAAAATATTATCCAAGTCATACGTGAAAAATCATCAATAAGCAACATGAAATATTTATCACCTTGAGTACTTTGAATCCTCATAGGTCCACATAGATCATTGTGAATAAGCTCTAGCATCTGAGTGGTTGAGTACTCTTTTATTCTGAACTGCCTTCTAGCATACTTCCCATGCTGACAAGGTCCACAAAGCGTGTTAGATGGCTTTGTGATCTTTGAAAGATTCCTAATTGCTTGATTTTATAAAATTTTGACAAGATTGTCAAAATTTATGTGCCCCATTCTCCTGTGTCATAGCCAACTTTCTTCAATCTGACTCAAACAACATTTTTGACCTTTGATGTCTGATAGCGTATATAGGTTATTACTTGTTCTCTAAGCATCTACAATCAATACATCTAAATCTTTTCTTCTAATTTCACAACCTTTTGCATAAAACTTTAGTGTGTGCCCCTGATCACACATTTGACTTACACTCAAAAGATTATGCTTAAGACCTTCTACATATAAAACATTTTCAGTTTTAGTTTTACCATTATCTAAACTTAGTGTACCTTTTCTAGTGATTTTGGTAGTTGTATTGTCCCCAAATTTCATTGTGCTACCATTGATCTTCTTCAAAGTTATGAACTTGCTCTTGTCTCTTGTCATGTGCCTTGAAAATCTGCTATGAATAAACCATGGCTTTTCTTCATTTCTTGCATGCAAAGCTATCTGGACCAACATAGAACCTTCAGATTGTTTCTTTTGCCATGTCTAAACCTTTTTCTTGATGAATGGAGCCCTAAAACTCTAGTCCTTCTTGATTGACTCAAACACGCTTCTACAATACTGAGCTATGTGTCTGAAGTTGTTACACTTGTAACAAATTATGGTCTCTTCATCAAAGCTTGATAGAGGAGCAAAAGAGTTATAGCTTCTGCTTGACTCTACATGACCTTCCTTTTCCTTATTTTTGAGATTGTTAGCTCTTTTTCTACATTCTAATTTCTTATGACCATATCCATTACAACAAAAATAGTAACCATAAAAATAGGACCTATTTGTGAATCTCTGACCTAATTGCCTTTCATATCTTTGTTCCTTCCAGCCTTCTTTGTCCTTTGTATTCTTCCCTTCTTCCCTTCTTGTTTATTTATTTGTAAGAGCTTCAACATAACTCTTCTTCTTTTCAAAACTGATACCTGTCTATCTGATATTGCCTTTTGGCTTTCTAATATCTTATTTAGCATATTAGTGCTATTCTCAAATATTGAATCATTGACTATTTTATTATTGACTACTTTCTCAATCTCTTCTTTTAAAGAGGAAATTTTAGTAACATACCTTTCACATTTTTTTCTTGATATTTCCAACTGTGCCATTAGATCTTCTTCATTTTTTTTGGTTTCTTCAAAGTGTGCTTGTAGATCTTCAATTATCTCCTTTGACTCCTTTTCATTTTTCTCAATTTGATGCTTCAATTTTCAATTTTTATTTTCAACAACTTTCAACTCTTCTAAGGCACACATGAGTTCTCCTTCCATATTCACTTTGACTTCATCCTCTTCTTCTTCTTGATCAACTATTCTTTTTCTTACAAAGGCACCTTTATGTATTGCCATCTTGCGCTTCCCTGATCTACCTTCAAGCTGTAAACCTTTTTCAAAAATGAACCTGCTCTGATACCAATTGTTAAGCATGGGATATACTGAGAGGGGGGGTGAATCAGTATATCATATATCTAATAAAACTTTCCTTTAACTAAAATCCACTTAATCAAATATTCAAGATATGTAATAAAACTCAAACAATAAATACCACACAAGATAGAGAGAGACATCATATATTACGTGGAAACCCAATGTGGAAAAAACCATGGGGAACAATCTCAAGTATATGAATGAGCATCAACCCAAACAATATTTGCAAGCACAAACTTGCAAGAGCACCAAATTGCTTTGCCGAGCACCAACCCAGCTACTATTCATGAGCACCAACCCATAGGAGCACCAAACCCCTTTGTCAAGCACCAACCCAACTATTATTCGTGAGCACCAACCCAAAGTAGCACCAACCCCTTTGTGTATACCACACACCTAGCTCTCAATGTTGATATCTCAAAAAATGATAGTTTAATACAACATCTCTTTCCTCTCTCTCACCATTGCTCTTCTAAGCTAGATATAACAAATACAAATCATATTCATCTCTCACAATGGCTCTTCTAAGCTAGATATTACAATATAAAATCAACCTCTATTTTCCATATAACAAATGTCTTCTCAAGCCTTTATTTATAGCTTTCCAAATGATTTTTGGCCTTCCCCCTTTGTGACCCTTCAATCCTCATGGAAAATAGTGCCAAACTTGTATGACCCTTCATATTCAAGCCTTTGAAAAGTCATGTGGTTACTCTTCATGACCAAAAACGTCCTTCCCTCTTTTGTCCTCATCTTGGTGACTTTTTGTACTCCTTAAAGTGTCCCTTCATGATAAATTGTGCCCTTCCTCTTTTGTCTTCACGTGGTGACTCTTGGAATTCCCCAAGATGACTCTTAATGGAAAAATGCGTCCCATCCTTCTTTTATTTTTATCTCATGGCTCTTTGACTTCTGCATGGGCCATTCTTTTATCTCATATGCAACCAAAAATATATTCATTAATATTAAATAAATATTAACTCATATTATCTAAGATATATTTATTACAATCAACATTAAATGTAATGGGGCATTTATCACCAATAATGCTAGACCTTTGACATCAATGACAATATTTCCAACAAACATGGGAACAATCCTATGTTGTGGGTGACCTAAAGAATGGATTAAACCTATAAATAAGGAATACCTCCCTTAATTCACCACTTATAACAAATCAATAATCTACTAGCTTTAAGGAAAAGAGAAATAAATTATGAACTAAGGAGGTGACACACCAAATTTCATGACCACTACCACTAATTTGCATGTGCACTAAGACCTATAGGACTATAATAAAGATACACTTCTCATAATATAAAATTATTACATAAATTATTTGTAGAAAGGTAAGGTAGCATGAGGTTATGAGGGAATATACTTGTTACATCTAACTCATATGGAACTTTTGATGACACTCTCTAGAACATTTAATAAAGATTTGAATTGTATGAAGACAAGAAAAATAGGACAATTAACTAAGGTGAGCTAAGTCTACACTCGATTAGATCAACCATTCAAAGCTCCAAACTTCATAAAACAATATAAATAGGTAAAAAATAGTCATTTATTGATCAGAGGCATGCAAAAGAGTAGTGATTCATGATACTCCTAGTGGAAGGATCCATTACAAGCCAAACAAGGTAGTACATATAAAAGGAATAAGATAAGAGAGAGAAAGACATTATGGGAACCATAAATAGTGTCATCCTTCATAATTGAATTACAATACAATAACTCGAGCAATAAAATATTCACATAACTCCTTATTCTCATATGTTGGCATGGTAAGATCACGATCCTCGAGAGGGTTGGCGTAGAAGAGTCTCTTCAATTACTTTAGATGACTCATCATTCTTATAAAAAACTACACTCATCCCTTGGTTTGTGAATATTTAAAAACTCATGTTTAACAACTTACAAGATTATTATCACTTGTCCATTCTTGGTTATCTTTCATACTAATATTTTAGGTGTGTTAGGTCTTCTAGGAGTTCTTGACACATGGTCAACTGTGATAAGACCTTTTAGGTGTCTTGAAACTCTTCATTCTTTCTTTAACAATAATTTATTCTTGGTGGAGAGTTAAAATTCAATCTAAACCAATTGACTTCTTCTCTTCAAGACATATATTCACACTTAGAGGATCCCTCAATGTTTTACGAGGATGATTAGGTCTTATTAGGTCTTTCCATCTTTAAAACATATAAATAGGTCTATAAACTACCATTTTAATCTATGTTTCCTAAATTTTTCCCCTCACACATGAAAAAATGTTCCTCACACCCTATATTATGGCTTGTAAATAATCATGCAATGTCTATCCAAGGTCATAAGTGATCTCAAGATGATCAATTATGTCTCATTCAGTCAAACTACATGAAAAACAACTAAACCTATAATTTTAGGCTTGTTTAATACCTTTTTGGTTCACAAATTCCAAGTTAATGGATTATTTTGATGTTATCATGACCTAAAAAGGTCATTTAGGTCATTATAGGACCAAAAAAATTCATTATAACCTTTTATAAAGCAAAACTCAGACATCGGGTCCTTAGGAGGGTTATAAGAGTGTTTAGAAGTGTCTATCTTGTTAACAATTATTCATAAATGTGAGGCCATAAAATTATGAAATAATTACAATAATTTGGATTAGGTTAAACCTATTAACATATAAAATAACCATTTTAACCCATGAAAAACATCCTTCAAGTTATGAGCAAAAGATCATTCCTTCTTGAGTATTGTAGGACTATGTAAGTACCTTAAGATGACTGTTTTGCTCCAAGACCTTTCAAATTGCTTGATATTTGAGTCAAGGATGATAATTAAATATATGATAAATATACCATAAATTATCTATATTTTATTATAATTATTTTTATCTAGTAACCTCTTAGACACTACCTTAGCACATTCCAAGGGTTTGTTGGTAGTTTAATCACTTTAACCCTAATAGCCTTGTTTAGATGTTGTATTATTCATTTCAGATGATAAAATCACTATGGAAACCTTTTTAATGATCCAAAAAAAATTCCTATATTTACAAACCCTAATCATAATACAAATATTTCATATTCTCTTCAATTCTTGGAAGTAATCTTGTAGTTCCATAGCATGTTTGTAGGTCTTGTTTTAGGTTACTTGCTTCTTCCATTGTGTTTTATTTTCTTCACAAGAGGTTAAAACATTTTTGGCACCTTATACATGTTTATTATAACCTATTTATCATTAAAAACTCATGTTTAATACAAAAAATGTTCTTTTTCTCCATGTTCTAGGTGTATACCTGCACGTGTTTACTTTGGGTCTTTGGTTTATTTTCAAATTATCACAAGGTGGAGTCCCCTGCTTGCCATGTCCTTGAATGATCTTGAGAGGATTGGTAGGGAATTGTTTAGAGGTTTTATTCTTCATTTTATACACCTCCAAACATTCTCATATTTTCACCACATATCATAGGTCTACCATAGTCCACACATACATACTCCAATCACTAGACCAACGACTTTTGAGAACTGTTACCTACAATCCTTCTTCAAAAGTGACCATGAGTGTTTAAAAGTTTTTTATATGAATCTAAATTATATCACATTCATCTCATGAATGTTCCATTCTCACTTTAATTTTATGATCTATAGAATATGATGTTTCCATGCCTTTAAGGTTATGCCTTCTTCTATGTTAAGGCCTATATATGCATGCTTTTAGTTTGGTATCATTGTAGACACAAATACATCCAAGGATATTAAAGGAATTATATGTAACTTAAGCTCATAATAAATCAATTTCATCATTGGTTTCTTGAGGTCTAAACTTCCATGGCCATTTTGACCTCCTAGGTCTTTTATAAGCCTAAATAGGCTTTCTCCAAGAGATCTTGGTCCAAAATTGATGATATCTTCAATGTATTCTAGCTTGAAAGTTATTAATCACTTTAGGGACTTCCTCAATGTCCTACAGGCCTTATTTGAATCTCTCAATCTAAATTTCAAACCATAACATTTATCTTCTTAAATAATCTAATATGTAGGCTTACTACATACACATTTTAAGCTCAAAACGTATCTAAGCACTACTCAAAGTGATTCTCTTTCATGAAGATATCATGAGTAATATTTAAGGAAAGAAGAGTTATATATTTTTCATGATCTCTTTTCAATTTAAGAATAATAAAAAACCTATCAAGAAACCCTTTAATCCATACCTACCAACTTGACACATTCAAGTTGTCCCACATGTGTGTGATGTTTTCTTGTAACTTGGGCCTATGATTGGTTTTATATAAGTTTTAGGGGATTATGGAAGTTGAACACCACATTGGTCATTATTATTAAATAATTTCCATGTTTCAAAACACCCTCATAGTCTTAATAACCTAGCTATCTTGTCGAACTAGCAAACTAAGGATATTTTCTTATTGGTACAACTAATGAATACTGGAAAATTTCATCAACTTAATATTTAAGATCTTGTAGGACCCAATTTTTTTTTTCAATCATCAACATGCATTCACCTATATTGAAATTGTCACTTAGGAGGAAAACCATGCTATTGGCATTTTGGAGGGGTTTTGAATACCCTAACTGCTTAGCGATTGTTCATAAAGCATATCCTTTGAAATCCTCAACTAATGCATGGAATATTTAGGGCACAAGGTATTTCATGTACCCCAAATAACATTTGACCCAAATCTTCTTGACATGTATGAACCAACATTGAAAAAAATTGTCTTTTTGACTTTGTGAGTGATATTTTCAAACCTGATGGAGAGATGAAATAGGTTTTTGCCTTTTATTGGACTTTGAAATATTTGTATTCATTTTTTGAGCCTATAAAAACATGGAGGGTACCTTGGATGCACATATGAGATCACATATAACGTTAAAATATCTCAAAGAGACCTCCATCAACTCTCTTTCTTTAAGAATCCTATACTTTTTACCAATACCTTATTATAGCTACTAAACTAGATGGCAATGGTGCTGATCTTGGCATGGTGAAGATGTGATTATAATGTAGAAGATAATATTCTATCATATTTACCTCAAATTTCTCATTATTACCTTGCTGAAATGTTAGAATCATAAATAATGCATTTCCAAAGGTGGAGTAATGTTAGAGAAGGCATATTTGAGTTCACTAAGGTGTATGTATGGTAGGAGGAGTATGACATGATGCCTAAACATTTAAAATGAATTAAAAGACTCATTTTCACTTCAAGACATGAAATTAAACCCTCAAACTTGGTGGTATACAAGTATATGACTTTACAAAGTTTCAAAAGACAATATACAAGACCAAGGAAACCTTAAACTTTACAAAGTTACCTTAACTTCTCTAAAATCTACCTTAAACTATGCTAAACACCTTATAAAGTATTAATCCATGAATACTAGTTAATAAATAGGGGACCATGACTTCAAATTATGACTAAACCAGCCTAGAAGACCTTGATCAATACTAGGATAAAACCATTCCTTACCATGAGAAGACAAGTTGTGAACAAGATAGGAACATTGAAGGGCCATCAACAAAGTCAAATAAGTATAGATAGAAATTTTTTAATGATACTCACCTATGGTATCCAATTTTGGCTAACAATAACCTCAATCCATAATATTTCCTTAAGACACTATTCTTGACCTTCTATGACATCCGAAGAAATTTCATTTTGGTTTCAAACTACTACAAGCTACTCAAGCTCTTCAAGGAGATACAAATATTACCTTCTAGCTTCATCAAGGTCTTCTTGAGATATTATTTGATCAAAATCCTCTTCACTATGTTCTATAATATTGACAACCACCCTATAAATGTCTTGTAGGCTTGCAAAGAGTCTCAATATCTTGAAGGATATCAAGGTATTATTTCCACTATTCATTGGCATCTCCTCCTTGTCCACTTGGAGCAAGGACAACTTTAGAAACATTCTTATCATTTTCCTTAGGGACTTTATATATGCTAAAAAATACAAACTCCTAAATGGGGTCATGGTATAGTTGCAAATTCAATTCATCAAGATATACCTTTTGCTTAGTAGGAACCATTACCACTTCATTCAAGCCTTCACCTTGTTCACTTTGGGGAATGCCATCTTATTCAAGATTTAAAAACTAATTAAGGAGTTGATAACTAATATTTAAGACATCAAACAAAATAGTATCAAGTGAACTATACTTTTGGGATGACATGCTTAAGGGATTTCCCTTATTAACCTTAGCCAAATCATAGTCTCCTTGCAAAGGTACATTAATTGATTCTAAGACTGTAAACAAGTCTTGTATATATCTTTCACTTGTTTGTGGCTCATTTAGATCCTTTTTGGCTTCATGGGGTTTAGTATGGAGGTGCCCACATTAATAATGGAGAAGGAAATAAAGTCTACACCTTATTCATTGTGTCCTTGAAACTCAAAGTAGTCCTTGGTCCACTTAAATGAATCATTAGGAACCTTTTGAACTAGTGCAATAATCTCATGATGAATAATGTCTCCTTATTATGATTTTGCGTATAAACTAACATCAAATTGATCAGGGAGTTATTCTTGAAATATATACTCCTATTGAATGTTTTTTTCACTCTCAAAGTCTTCATCACACAAAGTGGTAATTTCTTAATCAATTTGATGTCTTCTTCTTCAAGATTAACATTCTCATTATGTTTAATGTGCTCTATCAGGTTTGAAATAATGTGGAATTCCTCATGCAAATAGTGATTTCTTTGAGTAGCCTCCTCAAAATACTTAGAAAGACCACTTTTCATAATTTTATCATTATTTTCTTCAAAATAACATACACCTAAAATAGTACCTTTCGTGAGGACTAGAAAAATATTCACAACCTCCTATTGGACATGAGAGATCATGTCTCTTACTTCAAGGTTATCTTCATCTTCATCAAACATGTGCTGAAAATATTGATCTTCTCCCTTTTGTCTGAAGTTTTATTTTATGGGATAATGGGGGATGACAATGATGATTTCGTCATCACACTCACTTGAAATAATCTCCTCTTCTCTCAAAAGATCTTTACTTTCCTTACATAAAATTGGTCCTTCTTTAAAAAGGGAGATGGTGGGAGGGAAAGAAGGTATACTTGGTGGAATATGAATATAGTGCATTATGGGTTGCTCTTGAATTGGATTTGAGGTTGAAGAGGCACTCTTAAAAATTAAAAATTTAGGGGTGATGGGATTATTTAGGAAAAGAAAAAGATGCTTGTTCTAAGGTTTATTCATTCTTCTCCTTCTACCCAATAATAAACCTCTCACATTCTTATATCACTTGATCTTCATGATAACTCCAACCAGAGGGGTGGGTGAAGGGTTTGTGAAACTGGAAACATTCTTGGTTTGGCATCTACCACTATTTTCTTTTCCTGATTTTGGGTTGGTGTGAGAGGACTAATCTAATAAGGCTTCCATGAGGTAGAAGATTAAGACTCTTTAGGAATAATGGGTGGATTATGCACAAGCATAAACTCTTTTAGGGGGTTGGGAGTCATAAATATTAGAATTTTTAAGCAAGTAGAGTTGGTTCAAGGTTTAGGGGGTTTTATTAATTCCACATTGGGATTTTGAATGTAGGGACCTTGTGTTTTACAATTTGATCCTCATTTGTAAGAAGACCTTGTCTAAAATTAGGAATAAGAGGAAGTAATTAAGGTTTGTATTCAATTCCTTGTGCTTTCTTGGGCAAGTGATGCATTTTTTCTTTTGTAGGCTCATTTTATCTAATTAGGTATTATTCATTATATCTCTCCCATGACCCTACCTCTTTCTAGTGGATATAATATTGATATACAAATTCTTCTTGGTGCATATTGTATTCCCTTTCCCTATCACTCTCTCTACATTGTATCTCAAAGTCAAGTCTTATTTCCTTGATAATTTTATCATGGTATAGTTATTTTTGTGACTAATAATGGTATGATTTTTTAAGTATAATATGTGAGGAGAGCCTGGTCCTATCTAAGGTCTTATATTCTAACTCAAAAAGGATAAACTAATGAGGTAAATAGTATTAATGGTAAATAGTTGTGGATGATAAATAGATATTTTTGAGGAAGGCCTAGTCCTATCCAAAGTCTTACTTTACAAATCACAAAAGGAGAACCAATGGGGTATAATCAGTTAACAAACAATACTCCTTAAGGAGGAATATTTGGAATGTTTTAATGAAATAAGGAATGAATAAAGTATGACATAGGTGTTTAGAATAAACCTTAGTATGCATGAGGCATATTAAGTGAATAAAAAGGATCTAAGAGATGTCAAATGTAAAATATATCTATTCATAATAACTAAAAAATTTATGGGAAAATAAATGTAGTACTAAGATCATCTCATGAAGGTTATATATGCAAGAAAATTAAAATGGACCTATCTTCCCATAATGTTCTCCCCATTCCTCAAGATCCCTTATAAATTTGTTGGTGTAGTGTGAATATTGGGTACTTGTGTGAGAAAGTAGGTAAACCTAGAGAGAATTTTGAGATCTCTTATCCAAGTATACTAGCTATGATCTAGGAATTTGACTCAAGAGAGGATGGTTAGTATGGTGTTAGTTTCAAAATGATTTTTTTTTGAAAGAAACACACTAACATAACATCTCTAGGCCTGGACACTAGGGAGAGCTTAGTTAACAAACATAAATAAAACACATAACTAAAATTCAAAAGAAACTTTCTTTTACATTCTTTGGATGCTCCTAAATTCTTGTTGTAGTGGCTTTCTCGGCTTATGCTAGTGAAGTCCTTGGAAATGGTAGTTCGGCTACCTCCATCTCTCCTTGGCACCTTTGGCTTGTGGCTTGGCCTAGACTAGAATAAATTTGGCATGGTAACACTAATTGAAATGGACTCTTAAATATATTTTTTCATTGTAACTTTGCACCAAAATAACTTATAAATGATGTTTATGGCCTCTCTATTTATAGATTTTTAAGATTGATCAAAATCAACCTAAACCGTCTATCTCAAGATTGAGATGTGTGGTTGAGGATTAATTATTTTTTTTAAAATTAAATTTATAATTATCCTCATCATGAGATTGGAATAAAGGGAAATTAAGAGGCATGGAGGGCATCATGGAAGGCATTGATGAGGCATGCGAGGCATGAATCCTAATATTTGTGGCATTTATGGCCTAGGGATGCCTTCCCAAGAAATGAGGTCACCTGATGATATTCATTTCTAAAAACAAGTATTAAACAATTTTCCATGGAATCATTAATTAGGCCTTGATTTGGATTAATTATCTCTTAAGCATGTTTAAACACTTTGTGCACAAATTACTCAAATTAATTAGAATGCCTTGTTATTAGTCCAAAATTTGATTGGATTGAAATTAGAAGGCAATGCTAGATGAGTTGGAACCATATTCCCATTTAGGATGTTACAAAAAAAAAACAAAGGCACATGTCTTGTACATAAGATTTAATAGGAAAGAGTAATCCAGAGTACCTAGGTGTAAAATTGGCATTTTGACTCAGAATGATATGATCAATGTTAGTTGGTCCATAAATTGCATTACCCCATTTAATGATACACTAGCCAAAATTGGCACTTGAATATGTTAGTTTCACATCATTTAGCATGTTTTAGTGTTTTTAGGCCAAATTGTACATTTTGGATGTAAATTAGCTAAAACCCTGATTAGAGGTCATTAGTGGCCAGATTTAGGTGTCTATAGTTTGCCCCTATTTGGGAAGATGTTGTAAATAATAGGCAAAGAAATGCCTTCTTAAAGAATGAGAGATGGCCTGTATGCCAAAAAGAAGAAGATGATTACAAAACAAAGCTCTAAATGATTTTGGGAAGCCTATGATAATTCCCCCTTGAGGGAGTGGCTATCAAATATGTTGATGGATAGTCCCTCAAAAAGAAACAAGAAGAAAGGTGAAATTAAGCTGTGGTTGAGATTAATTCAAATGAAAAATTACTTGCATGCATTGATGTAAAAAGGATGTTGATTTGCCCAAAGGTAGTTATAATTATCAATAAAAGTCAAAATAATGATTTGTCTAGAGGAGAGGTTATAATCATTAAGAGGACCTAGATTGGTTAAAGATGATTGTACCCCAATTAGGGCTGATTAGCAAGCATAACTCAAGGATATGACCTAGAATATAGATTAAATATGAATGGGTGCAAAGTGATGAAAGAAATGGATAGAGGAATAAGATTGATCATTATAAATGATTCAATTGTAATTTTCAATGAGGAGATGCTCATCTTGATTAACAATGATAAAACTAGAATGGTCAAATGAGTTTTATTGATAAAGGTGGGTGAGAGGATTTACCAAGGTACCAAGGAGAAAATTTTATGATTCTATTGATTGTAGACCTTCTTGAAACTAATTTTTGATATAGCATGTGAAGGTAGGCATCATGATAGAACACCATGAAGACTTGGCTAAAATATGCATAAAGACTAACTCTTGATCTAACGAACACTCAAAAATAATGCACCAATGATAAAAACCATGATGACAATGTTGACGTATGAATATGGATGGACTAAAAAATAATTTGCTCAAGGAATCACCCAACAAACACATATAGACTGAGTCAAGGTAACAGTACTAAAAACAAACAAATAGGCAAGTGAATAAACAAACAAATAAACAACTTGAAATAAACAAACAAACATAAATCCTAAAAATAAAATAAAAAGAAAGCATCCTAACAATGATAATGCCTTAGTAAGGTGGATAGAGGATAACTTACTAAGCTTAAATAGGACAAATATTTTTAGAACTTTTGAAATGTTATGGATGTTTTTTAGATTTTTGAGGTATCTTAACTCATTAGAGAATGACAAGATACCTACTCATAAAATGGTGAGAGCATTTGGCTTAGGTTGCTCACAAAATAATGAGAGCGTATGGAAAAGGGGATTGAGGTGACCTCAACATGAATTAAGTATGACCTAAAAATTCCCAAAATAACCTCAAGTCATAGTAATTTCATCCACAAGAAAGGTAAGGAAAACCCAACTAGGTCCCAACAAGTTCTCAAATCTAGTAAATGGCCAGTCAAATGAAAATAGTAACGGCAAGGTGATGCGGCAATGCATGGTAAACAAGTGTTACCCCTATATTTCTCATAAGTAGGTTCTAAAAAGTTCTCAAATCTTGCAAATGGTCAGTCAAATGAAAATAGTAATGGAAAGGTGATGCGGCAATGCATGGTAAAAAAGTGTTAGCCCTATATTTCTCATAAGTGATTATAACTAGAATACAATGGCATAGGTCAATGATACTAATTTTCCCTTAGGTGGTTATAATTAGTGGTAAGACTGGTGAAACACTGATTTGCCCATAGTTGGTTATAATTAGGCTCACACAAACAAACATGGATATAGGATGAAAGATATCTTGCTAGATCAACTATCACACTACTTTTATAAACTATCATTATAAACATAGATTGGATTGATTTTTGAAACGTGATTGGAATCCCCCCACAAAAGGTTCAAGAAGAACTAAATGAACCAAGAAAAAAACAAGATTGGGTAGGATGACTAAAAATAGGATTTAGTCTAGATAGGAATGGAATGATAGTATGGAACATACTTGCTAAGGATAATGATGGTTTGATAAATTGGATAAAATGGTAAGAGGGTTGTACCCAAGTGATGGGGTGAATGGTTGGATATGGTTTTTTATTTTATTGTTCCTGTTGATGGGGAGATGCACATCCTAATAAATAAATGATACAAATATAATACTTGATCATGTTAATTTATATCCCATACCTCGTCTAAATATTTGATCTATCAAGAACTGGCTAAATATTTAGTTGTCAAGAATACTTTTGTGATCTTCATTGGTCATTGATTTTGATTTTATCAAGTGTTGAGATAAGGTATCTTTATAGCCTCTACAAAAGAAAGTGTGCCCATGGATGGTAGACAAGGATAAATGATGGATGGTAGGTTTGATTGTAAAATGTAATGGTAGATGATAATTAAATGTAGAATAGTTGGAAAACAAATGAATATTAAAATGTTTAGTCACATGTAATGTTGTTGATGTTAGATTCAATATAATTTTGGTTGTGGTGGGGCCGAAGACTTGTTCTCTCAATAAGACCATCAAATTTTTCTATTGTTTGATCTTGAGAGTAGATATCATCTAATTAGACTATAGATTGGAAGTTATTTTGTCTTCATCAAGTAGTGAATAAATTTTTTGCTCAACTATTGGTGCCTCAAAAAGGTTTTCACCATGAAATTATCTTGATTGTCCCGTAGTACCTTCAAGAAGGTTTCACTAAGGAATGTGGGCTTTTGACTTTGATTGTCTTTTAGTGCTTTTAAAAATGCTTCATTAAAAGATGATAATTTTTGACTTTGTTTATCCCCTAACACATCTAAAAAGGTTTCATTAGGAGAGTGTTCTTTTGATATATAAATGTGGTCTTAGCCTCTTTACTCTTTTTCAACTACTATGTTGCCATGGATGCAGTTCAACAAAGTGTGATTCTATCGATCCCAATTGACACTTTTGGGAGATGAAATGTCAATGATATGGTTATTTTGGTTGATGGTAATGGCCTATGGAATGGTAATGAAATGGGGAGAGCCTACACAATCCTTGTAGAAGATACTAGGATAACTTGTATTGAAACTAAAGTACTCATCCTCAAAAACTATAGAAGGATCACAAATGTATTCAAACTAATTTGAGAGTCATGCATAACCAATATTGTAATAGCCATGAACATATTCTTCTTTTGAATCTAATTTTAACTCAAGGGACTTTGAATCTGATGTTGAGACTGATGTTGATTCTAATTTTGATGATAAATCTGATGTCGGTTTAAGAATAGAACCTCACTCTAATTCTAATTCTTCATCTGATGGGTACTCTGCAACAATGATGTCTTGATGAATATTTGGTATTGGACAAGTAATAGCCTATGATAGTATAATGGGATCCAAAAAAACTAATTTGTCAAAGTGAGACTCCTCTAGGATGATAAATAGGTTAAGAGACAACTCCTCAGAGATTGGATTATCAATAGGAGGCTCTTGAAAAATAGGCACATGTTCAAGGTAATGATTTTACGAAAGGTGGTTATAATCATTAAGAAGTGACTTGACAAAGATTGGCTCATAAGTGTGAGATTCCTTGATAACTAGTATAAGATTAATAGATGATTCACCACAGGTTGATTTATCATAAGTGGTTGGTTCAACAAAAACATCTTAGAGTGGTTGGTTGTCTAGGCTTTGGTTTCTAATGAGTTAGAAAATTATAGTTTTGAAAATAGTTTGGTCTTCAAATGATTGGATGGGTTGAGGTTTGGATGAAATTTGTACTAGATGAGGAATGACTTGTGGTTGGATAATGGTAGGGGCTTAGGGAACATGATTGCTTGCATGAGCCAAAAAAAAAAGTTTGGAGATGGTAATGATAGGATGTTGTGGGGCTTTATTTCTCACATAAGCCAAAGGACTAGGTCTTGGAATGATGAAGGGGTGTTTTGGAGATTTATTTCTCACACAAACCAAATGACAAGGTCTTGGTATAGAAATGGTTAAGCATTATGGAGCTTGGTTACTCAAAAAAACCAAAGGATGAGGTCTTGGTATGGGAATGGTGTGACATTATGGTCCTAAAATATAAATGGTACAATGTGGTGGAGCCTAATTACTCACATAAGCCAAAGCATCCAAGTCTTCCTCATAAACCATATCATCCCAGTTACGAGTTAGCTCATAAGTTGGTTCTTGATTGTGTTCCATGTACTAATTATTGAAAATAGGTTATGGATTTGTATCCCAAAAAGCATTATCTATAGTTGGATCTTTAGTGTCTTCCTCACAAGCTTCTTCATATCATTCAAGGTATTGATTTGGATTTTGTGGATTTTGACTATGTTCCCCCTATGGAGTATTGGAGGGAGAATAACAAAACTCCTTAGAAAATCTTTTTCTATAGGGGTTCTTAGTGGGATTTTGTTCAAACATTCTATCATAAGTTGGATTGTACATGACTTCACCATAAGTGTAGTTAGACATATTTGCATAAATTATGAAAGCTTTGAAAACAAAAAGGCTTGGAGTTATACAAGCTCTAAAAAAATGATCCAAAGGACAAATGGTTCAAACTTGTTCTAACTTGGTCAAAGGGGTGGAGTTGTATCTCTAATACGATTTGAAAGTGGAGTTGTATCTCAAAAATGGTTTGAGCTAAGACTTGGCATAAAATAGCCTAACGTCAAATGTCTAACATCAAATGTCATACAAAAAAGGTTAAGCATCTGAATAAAAACTAGCATGTCAAAGGTCTAGGTCAAAGTGTTCCAAACAAGGTCTAAACTAGGAAAGGGAAAATTTGAGTTAATAGGTCTTTTATCCAAATGTTGAGTTAAAATATAGGCTCAAAAAAATAGGCATATATTAGGACTTTTGGCCAAACAACATCAAAAGCTAGACTTGAAATAAAGGTTGATGTGATTTGATTTAATCTAACAAGTTTGGAAATAACTTTGACATAACCTGGCACACAGAATCAAATATAAACATGATAAATTGGCATAAGGATTAAGATAAAAGGCTCTTTGAGAAAGACTATGTTATCCCAAATAAAGGCACAAACAATGATGAGGATAGGTGTTAAATAAATAAACCATCAATAGTTTTTAAATTTAGGTAATTGATTAATTGAAGTTATGCAACCAAAAAGAGAAACATCTATGTATTAGGCCTAATAATTAAGGCCTAAACATAAATCAATCAATGTTTGAATCCAAACTTGACAAGATTAATTATAAACTCAACGTTAAAAACTAGGATTTGACCAAACAAGCTAGACAAGATTGGACAACATGATGGCACAAGAAAAAGGTCCAAATGGTATACATAAAATGGTTTGAATCAAATGGTTTTTAACACAATGTGAAACAAGTATTGAAACAAATTGAACAACCTAATGGTGTAAGCATGCTAAAATGATGTGATCAATGCTATGTTTCAAAAGACTCAAAGGCAAAATTGTTTTAACATGTTTTGGGTAGCATAACACTACCCTCTACAACTAAAATGACACACACATAAACAAGTTTAGCAAAAATTTCAAGGCACAAGTGTGGTGTAAAATGCCCAACATAATTCCTCTTTAGACAAAATATTGATGTATAGATAAATTGGTTTTGACATGGCTTATGAATAAACAAACAAACTTTAGTCTCAACACATACCAAGCAAAAATGACCAAAATACACTAAGTATAATCATCCAAATCCTAGAAACAGTATGTCAATGTCGGGTTGAATAAAATAGCAAGCTTTCAAACATTTCTAGGGGAATCAATTACATAATGACTTTCACATCAAATAATGCAAAATAAAATCATAAAAATTGGGTGACTATGGCATTGGCCAGTTGTAAAAAGCTCTAGGCTTTTTTACAAACACTACATCTTGTTGTTCATTTAGTGTAGTGCGATGTCCAAATGTAGATACATCCCATCTATAACTCATAAGGAGTAAGTGAATTCAATGTTGGGAGATGAAACCTTGGTTCAAAACTTCCCTAAAAAACTCATAGGAGGTGATGAAGTCACCCTCGTAAGCCAAGTTTGCATAAAAATAAAGAAAACATAAAATAGAAAGACTTTAGGGTCATTTTCAAGGTCACCCAAAATTTGATGAGTTTTTAGGGAGTGATCTAGATGAAATTATTTCTAAGCCTTAGACTAGGCTTTTTGCAATAGGAATGGCACTTTTGATTCCAAGGGTTCCCTAAAGGGGACAAATGGAAGAGCATACATACAACATCCCTCTTTTTTCCAAACAAAAATTTAATCTAAACAACTAAGTAAATACAAAAATCTTTGAAAAGGCGAGTTAATTTTTAAGACCAAATGGAAAATGAGGTGGTGTTCATTTGACCCCTTGGTATTAATTGCAAATTTTGAAAACATTCACCATAAACATCTAAAATTTTTATTAAACACCAAAACAAGGTTTTTAATTGATTTTTAAGCATGAAAAGGGTGATCTAAAACATGTTTTTATAAAATTTCAAGGTTGGTCCTTCAACAAAAATGTTATTTGTCCTTTATCCTTAAAGCTCTTTTAGGTTTGAAACAATGAACTTTAATAAAAGAGCTCTTAGGTTTGTGTTTTAAGAAAAACACAGTGATCAATGTTGATTATATAACTGATGATGGTTACATTTGCTAACTCATGATGGTTATCTAACTAACATTGGTTATACCAATGTGACTGATGATAGCTATCTAACTGATGTTGATTTTACTAACCGACATTGGTTAAGCTATCCAATCGATGTTGTTTTTACTAACAAACATTGGTTACTGTGTAAAATTATGACAAAGAAAAATGGCAAAACAAAGAAAATAAATTTGAAAGAGTTTTAATGATCTTAATGAAGACTTTAAAGATGCAAAATGATATTTTTCATTTGTGGTATGCATCTTGTCCCACTGGGTGTGCCATTATGTGATCTAGGAATTTGACTCAAGAGAGGATGGTTAGTATGGTGTCAGTTTCAAAATGAAAACAAAATGAAAGAAACACATTAAATAGCATAACATCTCTAGGCTTAGACACTAGGGAGAGCTTAGTTAACAAACATAAATAAAACACACAACTAAAATGCAAAATAAATTCTCTTTTACCTTCCTTGGATGCTCCAAAATTCTTGTTGTAGTGGCTTGCTTGGCTTGTGCTCGTGAAGTTTGTCTACCTCCATCTCTCCTTGGTACCTTTGGCTTGGCTTGGAATAAATTTTTCATGGCTTGGAACTAATCCTGCATTATAACTTTGCATAATCATGTCTTAGAAATGATGTTCATGGCCTCTCTATTTATATATTTTTGAGATTGATCAGATTCAACCTAAACCATCCATCTCAAGATTGAGATGTGTGTTTGAGGATTAATTAATTTTTTTGGAATTAAGTTTATAATTATCCTCATCATGACATTAGAATGGGTAATTAAGAGGCATAGAGTGCATCATGGAAGGCATTGATGAGGCATGGGAGGAATGAATCCTGATATTTGTGGCATTTATGACCTAATGATGTCTTCCCAAGAAATGAGGTCACTTGATGATGCAAATATTAAATATTTATTTATAAAAACAAGTATTCAACAAATTTCCATGGAATTATTAATTAGGCCTTGATTTAGATTAATTATCTCTTAATCATGTTTAAGCACTTTGTGCACATATTACTCAAATTGATCAAAATATCTTATTATTGGTCAAAAATTTGACTATATTGGAATTGGAAGGCAATGTTAGATGCATTGGAACCATATTCCCCATTAGGATGTTACCAAAAACAAAAAAACAAAGGCACATGTCTTTTGCAGAAGATTTGATAGGAAAGAGTAATCCAAAGCACCTAGGTGCAAAATTGGCATTTTGACTCAGAATGATCTTATCAAAGTTAGCTATCCCATAAATTGTATTACCCAATTTAGTGATACCCTAGCCAAAATCATCACTTAAATATGTCAGTTTCACATCATTTAGCATGTTTTAGTGGTTTTAGGCCAAATTGTGCATTTTGAGTGGAAATTGGCCAAAATCCTGATTAGAGGTCATTGGTGGCCATATTTAGGTCTCTAAACTAGCCTACCACACCCCAATGGACATGAATCTATCATGAGGCCAACTATGGAGTTTGAGCTTCAACCAGGAATAAGAGATGTGCTAAGATATGAATCACATCTTTTGGTGTGATTTTGACTTTTGAATGTTTATTTTTTCCTTTTATCATTATGTTTTATTTTAAATTATTTGGATTTTAAATTTTTATGAATTTTTTTATTCTTCTTCCATACGAATTTAGAATAACCAAACATGAGTGATAAAATTGACAAACATAGATAAGGTTTAGGCTTTTGTTTATAAGATGCAAAATACATAGATATTTTGTCATGTTATTAAATAATTAGGTTTTCATATAAAAAAGTATGTGATCTCAAGACTAACCATATGCATGCTTAGTATGAAGGGAATGTAAGGGGAAAATGGAGATCAAAGATATCTGTATTTATAGTGATATGATGAGAAATATGCTTGCTAGTTGATTATATGGTAAAGATAGGATATTAAAGGGGTGTGGATTTAGAACCATGTCACAATAATAACTACCTTTATTTGAAAAAAGTGACATAAAAAACATAAAAGAGAAATAATCACAAATAAAATAGGGGATAAATAAATGATTAATCCATGAAACATGAAATTAAGCCATGATAATGAAATTAATCCATAAGACATGTTTAAATGATAAGTACAACATAAAATCAATAAATGATCATAAATCAAGTCCAAATCATGTGATAATAAAATAAATGATGTAATTAAATACCATGATTTGTTGAAAAATACTAATAAATTTCATATAGAACATCATCCATAACATCTGAGACATCCTTGTGTAGCTATATTCTGATGTTAATCAAAGTCTCATCAATCTTCACTAAAAGTCATGAAAAGACTTCTTAATGTATCATGTCTATGGAGAAGGTAAGAATTCTATAATAAGAATGGTGCTCATGATGCATCTCCTTTATGGGATAATCGATGTGATGAATTGATATCAAAGTATGACTAATATCTTTAGCTCTGGGAGGTGATGTAGGGTACATATGAGGATGAGCCTTTGTCCATTAGTGTCCTAGAAGGTGTGGCTAATATGGTGAAGTCATACGTCATGAAAAATCACAAAAGTGATACTATAATAGTAGACATATATTTGTATGGTGTGTAGTACACTAATTCCAAAGATAATAAACCTCCCCATATTTAGGGATGCATTTTAGAAGTATCTTAGGAGGTGGTATTATAGACTATGTTTTCTCTAAATAAAGTATATTAATGTACTATCAAAGCTATTGGTAATGAGTATAATAATGATTATGTGTACCATGATAGTAAAAAGTATGTCTATAAGTAGACTCTAAAGTTTAAATGTTTATAGTATAGGTAGAGCCTAAGGGTTTTTGTTGTTGATGTGTACAACAATCCTTGGCCCAATGACCAACAACCCTATGGGTATCATAACATGGCTCATATAACCATCATGTCGATAGAGGTTCAAGCTTAGGAAAAGGTAGTATACCATCACCAATGGGAGAATAACTTGTAATAAGATCATGAGTATCATAAGATGCATCATGAGATGATCTCACAGTGGGTTGGTGTAGTGTAGAAAACATCTCTTGAGGAAGTAAGTTGGAAGGGTCCTGCTATCTAACAAACTTGTAAGGTCCTATCATAGTATGGTCAAAAAGTATACTTTGAAAAGGTTTAATAGTAACTAGAGGAGTATTGTGTGTGTAATCCATTTCAGACCTATGAACATAAAAATAAGAACTAATATTATGAACTATAAAAGGATAATTAACTACATGAATAGAACTAAGAGAATATTGTAAAAAATAACAATATCTAAGTATCTTTGTATTTTTAGCTTAAGCAAAGCTAGCCAAAAAGGGATCATATAAGGAATATCCATCATCATAATCAAGGGTGTTGAGGTAATAAGTACATGTGTCAATGATTTTATCCATTGAAGAGGCATGGTGAATGGAGTGTTTAGTTTTTTTAGAGTGATCATAATTTCATCTAATGGTTTTTGACAAGACCGAGATCAAAGGGAAGGAGGTAGTTGATAGATTATATTTTGTAAGGGTTCAGAAGTTTTGATTTTTAAACTAATATCATGTGGTTCATCATTATTTTAATCTAAAATATTAGGTGGTATGTTTCTTATTAATTTAGGATGACCATTGTAACCAGTAGTAGAATTGAGAAGATAATTAAAGCAATGTGATTTGTGAAATGAGATGATAGGTAAAGGTTTAAGGGTAGGTATTTTAGAAACACCTATTTATTAGAATAGTTCAAATTTATAAGGATTGGAATATCCTTGAGTATTATATATAGAATTGTTATAGCAAAAATTAACACATTGGCATGATGATGAGACTACTATTCTCATGTGGTGTATCCAAAGTCAATCGAGTAAAATGTTATAAGAAAGTGGAAAGTTAAATATCATGACTTTGACATACACTGTGATAGGGATCAAAACACAACTTGAAGGTTGTATTTGTCTTATATCATATCATTGAAATGTAATTTGAGTAGATTTGAGATTGCATTCAAAATATCCAAGTATTTTAATAAAATTAAGGTAAGCCATGTAAGTACATGAACCTTCATCAATAAATGCACATTTAACTTGGATATATCCTATTTGGATGTTAATGAACAATGGATGATCATCCACATGAATTAATATCTCATCATGAATCATTAAAGAGATAGGGAATTTGAGTGAAGGATAAGTGTCTATTGTTTCATCAATGTGGATAGACATTTCTTCATATTGTTGAAGGATACTATCTTTAGAACCTAACAAAGTAGCTCCTTTTCCCATGGATGGGGGATGAAGGATGTTCATTTTGAATAAGATTTGAATTTGATGATTATGCTTATGAGGAGATTTGATGAGTTATAATAATGGGATTTGAGATGAGAGATGTGAAAGGTCAACTATGGGATCCCATTCATCATATCCCATTAAATTTTTATCAAATAAGGGTACATAGTGTTGTAGTTAATACTTTGATGGTGTAGTGGAAGTGGATTGAAATTGATGTTGGTAAGGTGTGTTTATTTTAGATTTGGCTAATTTGGGTTAATCAATTTTATATAATTCTATTATTGTATAGGACATGGTTGAATTACTAGTTATTTCTTGTGTTTGAGAGGAAAAAGTACCAGTGATATAAAATTGTGGGATTTATGAGTGAGGTGTCATAGTTGAAAGATCAGTAGAATTTGTATCAATTCTATGCAAGGTATTATTTAATTATATCTTTACATTTGACACTTATGAGTTTTTTGAATTTTATGAAGTTGTTTCTGCATGCCCCAATTCTATGAGGTGAGATTGGTAAAAGTCTTGAACAATGTAGAATTTGTGGAAATTGTTATAGGTAAAATATAGATAATGATCAATATATGAAGATAATATTATTATGTTATTCATATTAACAACATGCTCATCATTCATGTTAAGATCCACATAAATTTTTACATTGTTGGTAGTAGGAGTTTGACTTGTGGTAACTTGATAATTAGGAATAAGATCCTTGTAAATACATATATGAGAATATGCTTGATTCAAAGATTCATGTTTAGTTTTTATTTCATGGGCCTTAGCTACTACTTGATAAGATTGTTGATGTGCACTTATGAGAAATTCATGATTGAATTTACATCCAAGGAGATAATCCATAGTAAAGTTTCTTAATTAAAAACAAGTTTCATGAGAATGGCCCCAACTTACATGAAACCAACAATTTTTTTAGGACCATATTATTTTTTGGTAGGATGAGTAGGATTGAGATCTAATGGCAAAGGTTGAGGAAGACACATTTGAATTTTTGTTAAGGAAATTGGTTTATGGACATTTGCATTATGTACTTAAGAAAATGTGGAACTAGGATGAGAATTGTTATAAAGTTACAATGAAGGATTAGGCTCCATACAATGGATTGGAGTAATGTATTAAATGGTGTGTATGGAATCATATGTTTCCATAACACCATCATTAGTTGCATGTCAATTTTCAGCTTTCATGAGCATTTAAGTTCCCATTGGAGGGTGCGAAGGCTCAAATTATCATATGAGGAAATATTGACATTTAGCTTGGTTGAGTTCTTCTTCTAAGTATTTTGAATAAAGAGTCTTCATGTGATATTATAATTTAGAGTGAAGAGCATTGGTGAATAATTCAATAGATTATCATCAAACATTTTTTTTCTCAATTTTTCTAGATAAGGCTTTCCATTATTTGATGGAAACTTGTGTTGTTTTGGATTCTAATTGTTTGCAATTGATAAAATGAGCTAGATTATTTTTAGGAAGATCATTAGTTTAGAATTACTGAACTAATGCATTGACTAAGTCTTCCAAGCTAGCTATGAAATGAGTTTTAAGTTCATTATACCAATCTAAAGCATCACCTGAAAAGTTTTAAACTAGTAACTTGGTGGTGGAAAAGTTGTTAAGTTTAACCCAAACTTTGTATAAATTTATAAATGGATTCAAATGCAAGGTTGGATCAATGGATCTATTATAAGTGATAGTGGGAACTATGCCACCTATGTCAATGGTTACAATTTGAGGGACTAGAGCTTAATTTTGTAAGTGCTTACTAACACTATTAATAAGTGGAGGTTGTGGTATAAGGTTACCATGTACATATCCAAGGGGGGTGGGGGCATTAGGATTTTGAATTCCCCATTAAGTTGAGGTTGGTTTTGAAAAGGCATTAATTGGTTTTGCATTTATATTAATTTGGTTGGCACTATTATTTTGAAAAATAGCCATTTGATTTAAAGTTTGTAATAATAATTGATTAGTGTTAATGGTATTTTTACTAGTGGAATCAATATGGTATGCATTGGAATTATGTGAGGCAATAATAGTTAGGAGGCACTAGTAGTTTGAGATGCACTAGTAGTCATATGGAATGGAGTATTAGCGTGGGTATTTTGAATATGCCCACTAAAACTCACACCTTTCATGTTTGTAGAAATGGTTGGCATGGATGATGAATAAGGCATGGAAGATTATGTAATGCTAGTATAGGGAGATATGATATATGAGAAGGGTGTGATAGAATTCATAGGAATACTTGCCCCATATCTTATAGAACAGGTAAGTGAAGGTGAATGGGTTTTTCTAATATGAGTTCATGTTGGGTGTTTTCATTGATGAAGAGGATCATGTTAGCCATATATTCATGGTAATTTTAATACTCTACCATTTTTAAGAATAAAGGATTAAATGCAGTGGGAAAGGGAACAATCTTATAATTGGTAGTTTTAGTAGTAACATGGATATTGCTAAGGTCTAAATTATCTAGTACATGATATGAAAAATGTGTTTTACAGGATTTGATGCTCATCATGTCAATTTGATTTTGGTATCTATCTTCATCAAAAAAAATTTGCATGATGAAAAGTAGATTCACACACTTATTAGGGGATTGAGAATCTAAAAGCTAAAAAATAAATTATATTGAGCTAGTTGATCTAGTTAGATAGATAGGATGAAAGAAAACTTTGGAATTAGATGAGGTTGAACTAGTCGATTTTGTTGGGAAATCAAGGAAAAAATTATCTATTAATTGACTGGGTTAATTTGGTTGATTCAGTGCTAAAAATTAGGAAAATAAAATAGTTTATAAATAGACTGGGTCAAGCTAGTCAATTAAGTTATATGGTTTGGTAGAAAAATTAATGGTCTAATTTTGGATGATTTAGTTCTAAATTTAGAAAATAAATTTAAGCACAGAAAAAACTAGGTTTATCTAGTTGAAACACACAACATAATGTAGAGAGGATTACAAATCAAGTTAGTCAAGCATTAGTCCATAAATAATAAAACATGCATAAAGAACTAACTAACCAAGCCTATCTATTCCTATGGGATTTATAAAGGATAGAAAGAAACAAATGAAAGAAATTAACACTCTATTACATTCATAAATGGATTCATCATACCCATGTGGCTCAAAAACATGTTCTCCCTTGATCAAGCATCCTTGTCTTTGTCAAAAATGGTGGTAAGCTCCTCCAATGGCTCAAGAACACTCCATAAAACCTAGGCTCTTGATTTCAAATCACTAAACTAGCCTATCAATGAAGCTTTGTGGAAAAAATTTAGCATTATACTTTGTAATATTCAAGCTTTGAAGATATTTGAACATAATAACCTTGCACCAAAAATAACTTAGAAATGATGTTCATGGCCTTTCTATTTATAGATTTTTGAGATTGTTCAGGATTAACCATGACTGTCCATCTCAAGATTGAGATGTGTAGCCATGGATAATCCTAATATTTGGAATTAAATCCATAATTATCTTCATCATGACCTTGGAAGAAGGGGAATTGAAGAGGCATGGGAGGCATTAACTAGGCATGGGTGACCCATAATCTTGATATTTGTGACATTTATGGCCTAGGGATGTCTTCCCAAAAAAATGATGTCACCTGATGATGTAGATAATAAGAATCAATTTTCAAAATGAAATATTCAACAACTCTCATGGAAAATACACTTAAGCTATTGATTTGGATTAATTAGCCTTAAACAAGGTTAATCAACATTTGTGTAATTATTTGAAAATTGGCCCTCAATTAATCAAATTGGTTAAAAAGTCATATTACTGGGTCATAATTTGACTGAGGAGGAACTAGAAGGTGATTTTAGATGTGTTGGAGTTGTATTCCCATTTAGGATGTTTCCAACACTAAATAACAAAGGTACATGACATGTACCAATGAATTAAAAGAAACAAGTGATCCAAAGCAATAAATGGTAAAATTATCATTTTGACTTGCAATGATTTGATCAAAGTTAGTTGGCCCATAATATTAATTGCCCTATTTAGGGATTCTTTGACCTAAACTAGAACTTGTAAATGACAAGTTTGAACCATTTAGGGCATTTTATGGATTTTGACCTAAAATATGCATTTGAGTGCAATTTGAGTAAGATTGACAATTTAAACACAAATGGTGTTAGGAATTGGATGTCTACATTTTTCCCTTGTTTGACAAAGCATAACAAGACATTCAAGTGAATCAATGTCTTTTCAAAGAAAAGAATTGTCAAGAAGAAATTGGAATAGACCCATGATGCCCCCTCAAGAAGACATACTAGGATGAAAGAGAAGGATGAACTCTCAAAAAGAGAGAAAAATTGAGAGGTTAACCCATGTAATAGATCACATATATATGAGTTAATGCTTGTACACATGATTACCATAAATGATAATAATATAATTATAAGTACAATAGGCCCTAGAGATAGGGGGAATGGGAAAGATACAATCCATAAATGGAATGGACACACTGTAAATGTACCCAATTTGAGAGTACAAGCTACGTGTTTATGACATTGATCAATCCTGGGATAAGTTACACACTAAAATATTTCCATCATGGGATTTAATGTGGAGAGATTGTAATTAGAGGAAATGGGAGATCATTTTGCTTCAAGAAGGGAAGTACCACTAGAATGGAGTCTCTAAAGAGAATATAATAAGTACTCCAGTAGAGAAGATTTGATCACAATAAAATATTTTTACCCTAGTAAGGAAAATTTTGACCATTAATAAAGAATAAATAATTATTTTCCCCTTATAGAGATGATTTGATTTAGATGTGGTTCAAATGTTGTGCCCCAACATGGGTAATTAACAAGTAAAATAACTCAAGGAGATAACTGAAAAGATAGGTTAAAGTGAGTGGGTACAAACATACATGCAAAAGTGTAATGGCTTAAAAATCCATATAAAACCAAGCATATAAGAATGCAAAAAATGATGATAGAGATGAAAATAATAATGGAGATAGCTGAGATGACCTCAATATAAATTGAGAGCTACCTACATAGTTCCATGGACTCATGTTCTAACATAAACTTTAGGCCAATGTAGTTTACCCAAGTTTGGGAGAGAATGGAATGAGGAATGATGAAAAATGACCAAGAATCGATTGAAATAACAATGCATGTGAAGAGATGCACACCTAAGCATAGATAAAGAATCCTGAAATGCATGCTACTTAGAAGCATAATTCTATATCATAAGCCTAGGTTTTATGGAGTGTTCTTGAGAATCATTCATTAGAGCTGATGTTGATGATAAGACACTAAGACCTAAGCACAAAGTGATTGCTATATCAAAAAAAATTAGGCATCATAAGTATGAATAACTTAGAATTACATAATATTCTAATTGCATTGAGCTAGTTCGAATTTGAATATCTATATCTAAGGATAATGGTAAACAATGACCAAAACCAGAGTTATAGCGATTTAAATTTAAATAAAAAAATCAAAAAATAAAGAAAAAGACAAACATAAATGAACATAACTTAAAATCAAAATATGATCTTAATTAGGAATAAAATGTTTAAAAACTAAAGGCAAGAACATATTAACAACATGAGACTAATCTATGAATAATCAAGATCCATGTGGACCATCAAGGCATTCTTGAACACAAAAGAGAAAAACAAAATCAAATAGAAAAAACAAGACACCAAAAACAATCAAATAGACAAAAGAGAAAAGGATAAAAGGATAAAAAATAAAAGGAGAGGTGCGAAAGCACAACAAAACACTAAGAAAACACAATAAAACACCAAGAAAATTCATATAAACACACAAACAAAAACCAAGTTAGTGTAGTTTAAAAACAAATGTTCATGCATGTGTGGTAGAGGCATTACTTTCCACCACATCACAACAAAGAACAATGACATGACAATTTTTCCCTAATTAAAGAGGAACAATGATAGAATAAATGGGGGAAGAGAAGAAGAGGAAGTGATTGGCTGAGCTGACTCTAGATGTATAAAATAAGTGGACGTTGCCTACATAGTTCCATGGATGCATGTTCCAACATGAACTTCAGGCTAAATGTAGTTCTCCCAAGAAATGTGATATAATAAAAATGATGATCAGACCAACATGATTAATGTTATATAAGAAATGGAAGATATGACAAATGAGAATGGTCTAGAAAATTAGAAGCTGATGAGATGAGAAAGAATGATCTTGTAAAATGGCAAATGCATGAGACAAGATGAAATGAGAATGGTGTTTTTGTGCTTGAAAAATGGCAAGAGCATTCAAACTTAATTGTTTCTCACAAAATGGAGAGAGCATTCAAACTAAACATTTGCTCATAAAATGGTGAGAGCATTCAAACTTAATAGTTACTCATAAAATGGCAAGAGTGTAGCATGGTGGAATGAGAATGTACAAATGTACATAAGCATGAGACAATGATTTTGTTCTTTTGTGGATCATTTTATAATTTTTTTGGTATTTTCAAAGTATTTATAATGTTTTTGGTGTCTTTGGGATAAAATATGCACAAGGGGGGACCATCTAGTTGAGGAGATGAACATCCTGAGAGTAGAGGTTCCATTAAGATAGCTAAGCTAGCTGCAACAACCCATTCTTATAAATAGGAAATTTAGTCAAGCATTACAAAAATTTCTAATGTAGAAAGGATTACAAAGAAGGTTAGTCAAGCATTAGTCCATAAATAATGAAACATGCATAAAGAACTAACTAACCAAGCCTATTTATTACTATGTAAATTAAAAAGGATAACAATAAATAAATGAAAGAAAACAACACCATATTACCTTCCCAAATGGATTCACCATACCCATGTGGCTCAAAAACATGTTCTCCCTTGATCAATCATCCTTATCTTTGTCAAAAATGGTGGTAAGCTCCTATAAAGCCTCAAGAACACTCCATCAAACCTAGGTTCTTGATTTCAAATCACTAAACTAGCCTATTAATGAAGCTTTGTGGAAATAATTTATGATTGTAACTTTGCAATATTAAATCTTTGAAGATATTTGAGCATAATAACCTTGCACCAAAAATAGCTTAGAAATGATGTTCATGGCCTCTCTATTTATAGATGTTTGAGATTGGTCAGGATCAACCATGACCGTCCATCTCAAGATTGAGATGTGTGGCCCTGGATAATCCTAATATTTTGAATTAAATCCATAATTATCTTCATCATGACCTTGGAAGAAGGTGCATTGAAGAGGCATGGGAGGCATTACCTAGGTATGGGTGACCTATAATCTTGATATTGTTGGCATTTATGGCCTAGGGATGTCTTCCCAAGAATTGATGTCACCTGATGATGTAGATAATAAGAATGAAATTTCAAAAAGAAATGTTCAACAAATCTCATGGAAAATCCACTTAAGCTCTTAATTTGGATTAATTAGCCTTAAACAAAGTTAATCAAAATTTGTGTAATTATTTGAAAATTAGCCTTCAATTAGTCAAAATGGTCAGAAAGTCATATTACTAGGTTGTAATTTGACTGGAGAGGAACTGGAAGGTGATTTTAGATGCGTTGGAGTTATATTCCCATTTAAGATGTTGCTAAAACCAAATAACAAAGGTACGTGATGTGTCCTAATGAACTAGAAGAAAAGAGTGATCTAGAGCACTAAATAGTGAAATTGTCATTTTGACTCAAAATGTTCTGATCAAAGTTAGCTGGCCCATAAAATGCATTTCCCTATTTAGGGATATTTTGACCTAAACTGGCACTGGTAAGTGACAAGTTCAAACCATTTAGGATGTTTTATGGATTTTGACCTAAAATGTTCATTTGAGTGCAATTCGAGTAAGATTGATAATTTCAACACAAATGGTGTTAGGAATTAGATGTCTACACATAGAACTTATATCAACACTAGATAATGCATTCTATAATACAACATAGAATGGCAAACAAAAAGCAACAAAAATATAATTTAGATGTTAAATAATTATTTGAAAATAAAATCTTGGAGTTATACTAAAGGTTGTGATTGATAGTGTAGGATTCTAAATATGTTTATCTATTAGATAGTGTTGGCCCAAAATTTCAAAATGCTAATTATGGAGGAAGTGCAATTCCCATAGACCATTAAACCTAGTTTCAATGGTAAGCTAGAGCTAGCTTCTAGGTGTGAACCACTAAATGATGTACCATATATTGAAAGAGATGGATGGATTCCTAAGGTTTAATACAAAGGGAAATCCTAATCATTTCTAAAATACCATGAGATACCTAAAAATTAAAGACCATATTTAGCTTTATACTATGGCTATGAGTATTTAGGTAAGCTCTTCACACCATAATATATGTAAATGATAGAGAAGGACTGTAAATAAAATATCACCTAGCCCTTCATGATAGTATCTAAGTATTTTTAAAATTGACAATACATAATTTCTAGGGAAAGCCAAAAAAATAAAAAATAAAGGCAAAAATCAATATTTCAAAAGCCATGTAATTTTTGAAAGTAAATAAATAATCATCCAATTGAAAACTAATGTGATTAAAATTACTTTAGATAGAGGTTAATTTCCTTTGTTTAAGAAAAAAAATGAAACACATAGAAAATGGTCAAGCAATTTAGTCAAGTTAGACAAATAAGACACAATGAATTTGAACTGGTTGACTTAGTATATTGTAAAAATAGACTAGAATAAATAAAATACTAACAAAGTGAAAATACTGAGCTTGGTAAAATGAACCTTGGAAATAGGGTAAATTTAACCAGTTTGATGTAGTAGCTTTTCTTAAAGATTTTGATTATTGTTTTAACAAGGTCATCCCAATGAATGTTTGATCCTACAAAGGAAGAAAAAAATATTATTGAATAGAATTGATTCAGTCAATATAGATTAAATAAGACTAATAAAATTCTAAAAATCAATGTAGTTAGCTAAAAATGAAATGCTAAAATGAATATAATCAAGCAATTAATTTAGTTAGTCTTATAAGGTAGAAAAAGGGACTAGATCAATTAATTTGATCTAGTTAGTTGACATTGAAAACCCTATGTGTAAAAATAAAAAGTGGTTTAATAGGCTTGATGAAGTTGAATATCATGTGCACATAAAGCTTAGATAGGTTGACAAGATCGATAAATTTGGAAACCTTATACATATAAAATAGAAATAGGTCAATAGGATTGACAAAATTATAAAACCCTACACATAGAAAGTAGAAGTAGGTTGATAGGCTTGATGAAGTTGGAAAATCTACACACATAAATTAGAACTAGGTCAATAGACTCAACGAAGTTGGAAAACTTGTGCATATAAAGTATAACTAGGTCAACAGGTTCTACAAAGTTGGAAAACCTATGCACATTATGTTAAACTAGATCGATAGGCTTGATCCAATTGAATTTAAATTTAAATTTAAAAATTATAAGGGTTATATTAATGCTGGGTTACAATAATGTTTGCAAGTGAAATATGATAGATCTATAACTTATCCTACTTAGTAATAGCCAAGCTCAGATAAGGCAATCAATTAATAATATGATTAATAATACTTTGTTATATTGGGGTCATGACCAATTATGGATCCATTAAACCTAAATAAGCATTTTCTTACTACACAATAATAAAGGAGATGTTTACAAGAACTTTAGTCAAATTTCATCATGAAATAAACCTAGCTAGGTATCATAATGTGATAAATGGCAATTAGCTAATTTACTAAACAAACATACAAGCTAATCTAGTAAATGAACATACAAACTAATCTAGTGCTCACCAAAGCTTGTGGAATAAATGGAAAAGATAAAAAATAAGTTAAGATAATTCTATTCACGACAATATATAAGTAATCTAAGGAAGGAGAGATTGTGAGGATACTTCCTGAACAAATTAGCATATAATTATAAATAAATGAAATAAACTACAAATTAAAAAATAAAATTAAAAAATTGAATGAAACAAACAAAACTAAATCACAATATCAAAATTAATGAATCACTAGCCTCTTTGAGGGGGAAACTTCCTTTGAGAAAGCTTAATTAAATAAAATTCATGGATGCCTTCATACTAGACTTAGCTCCTATTTAATGTAATCTATCACTAAATAGCTACTACTTCTCATGAATGTGGGATTAATAACTACTATTAAACTATTACATTCCACTATTATAATGAGCTTGAGGGATGAATTACAAAGCATATGCACCTATAGCCTTTTATTAAACAAACAAACAAATGGTTAAGATGAAGGGTCCTAACATGCCCTCCCCCTTAAAAGTTTTGACCTCATAGCTTGAAGTGTGGAAACTATTATTGAATGGAAAGAAGAGGTTCCGAAGTCATATCTTCTGGTTGCATCCCTTCACACTGGATGAGAGCTCTGGTGATGACTCAATTGTGGAGGAAGTGAGAGTGCTTGATGATTATATACTCAGGTTGTAAAATGAAAGACCCTTATGCATCAAGTCTAGGAAGCATTGTCTGAGTGTGGACATTGCATCCAAGTACCTTCTTTAAGCAATAGACATGAAAATAAGGTACACATATGATGAAGGTGGTAGTTCCAACTTATAGGTAATAGGTCCAATTTTTTGGAGAATTTTATAAGGCCCATAAACTTTTGGAGCTAATTTATGATGACCTTTGAGCTTCAAAGAGGATTACTTGTAAGGTTATAGATGGAAAAAAACCATATCTCTAGTTTGAAAGGATCACTCAGAGCAGTGTTAGTCTACCTATTGCTTCATGTAATTTTATTCCATGTGAAGATTATCCTTGAGGAGAGGAAGGATATTGTCATGTGTACTAAGGGTAGAATCAACATCTTGGAAAATGGAGCTTCTTAGTAAATATGAAATAAGAGAAGGTAACTTTTAACCATAAACAACCTCATATGGGGTGAGTTTGGTAGCTATGTGGTGGGAGGTGTTGTACCACCATTATATAAGAGGTAACCATTTTATCCACTGATGTTACTACTCAGTGACAAATAAAAAAGATAGGTTTCCAAACACTTATTGATAATCTTGGTCTATCCATCAGTCTGTGGATGATATTCCAAGCTCATTTTCAATTGTGTACCTAGACATTTGAAGAGTAATTGCCAAAAATGGCTTGTAAAGGTAGGATCTCGATCTAAGATAATAGAGGTAGGAACACCATGGAGCCTAAATATTTGATCAACAAATAGCTGATCAATAGTGGAAGTAGTGTAGGGATGGGCCATAGCATATAAATGAGCATATTTAGAAAGGCAATCAACTACAAGAAGAATCACTAATTTACCTCCTAATTTTGGGAGACCATCAATAAAATATAAGGAATTATCTATCTAAATATGTGTTAAAATTAGAAGTGATTGGAGTAGACCAAGTGGAACAACTGTCTCATCTTTATTATGTTGGAAAATATCACATTCCATAACAAACATTTTGATATCTTGCTTAAGTCGAGCCTAAAAGAAATTATGGCAAACCCACTCATATGTTTTTAGAAACCTGAAGTGTTTGGCCAAAGGGGAAGCATGAAACTCTTTTAAAATGGTGTATTTTAACTTGGATCTATTTGTCAACAAAAGGTGACCTTTATATCATAATGTCTGGCCATCCCAAGTATAGTGAGGTTTAGAAGATGAATTAGTAGATAGTTAAAGAATGAGTTGGTGGGTTGAGAAGCCATTATGCCATTCTTTTTTAATATCATGGATCCATGTGGAAATGGGAATAGAGATGGCACATAGGCACACTAGGTCTTCAAACTAGTGAGAGAGATCATCATCCACCACATTTTCCTTACCTTTTTTATAACTAATCTCATAGTCATATCCCATGAGTTTAAATACCCATTTTTGATGAGTTTAAATTATTTGAGACTCTGATGGTCTATTTTGATACAAAATTGTTATCCAAGCAAGTATGGACACCATTTATGAACTGCATAGAGAATATCCATCATCTCATTATCATATGTGGAGTGAGCCAAATTATGCCTAGTGAGTGCCTTGTTAGTGAAGGCAATGAGATGATCTTTCTACATCAGTACTACACCAAGACTCATGCCACATGTATCACACTCAATAATAAATGGCTGTAAGAAATTATGCATGGACAAGATGGGGGTGGTACACATTACTTATTTGAGGCTATTGAATGTTGTAACAGAGGTAGGTGACCATACAAAGGAGTATATCCTGAGCATAACTATTAGTGGTGTTGTAAATTTTCCACAATCTTTAACAAATTTATTGTAGTACCTTGTGAGACAAATAAATCCCCATAGAATTTTGAGTGTGGAAGGTGTTAGCTAGGTTTCCATAGCTTCAATTTTGGTGGGGTCAACATGAACACCATCATAAGAAATAATATGTCCCAAGTACTTGACTTCTGATTTCCCAAAAGAACATTTGGAATGTTTAGCATAAGTGGTTCACACCTAGAATGCCCTAAGTTGTGGAGATGATCCTCACATGCTTGGTTGTAGATGAGTATGTCATCAAAGGAAAATAAGATAAAATTCCACAAGAATTGTCAAAATACTTGGTTGAGAATTGGTAAGCCGAAATAGCATGACCAAGAACTCATAATGGCCATCATGTGTGAAAAATACTATTTTGGGAATTTTTGCATCATGAAAATGAATTTGATGATAGCCAGAATGGAGGTCTAATTTGAATAAAAATAATTCACCACATATTTCATCAAGAAGCTCATCAATGACTGGAATGGGGAATTTGTCTTTAATTGTTAGCTTATTCAAGTCTCGATAGTCAATGTAGAGTGACTAGGAACCATTTTTCTTATGAATAATCAATATTGAGGAAGAATATGGACTAGTGTTGGGTTGAATGATCCCTACTTGGAGAAGTTGATGAATAATCTTTTTAATCTTAGCCTTATGATGAAATGGGTAGTAGTAGGGCTAAATATTATGGGGTGTACTACCAGGGTGAAGCTGAATACAATGGTCTTTAGGTTGGCGAGGTGGTAATCCTATTGGATCCATAAATATAGATAAATGCTTAAACAAAATATCTTGAAAATATGAAAGTTAGCTAGAATCTAATGGAGGAGTAGTGTGCAAAGAGAGCAAGTCGGCAATAATGTTATGAGACCCATGCTTAAGAAGTTTTTCCATGCGATGAGAGTTAATAACACTAAGAGAGATAAAAAGGCCTTGAAAAGTGTATTGATGACCATTCTTAGTGAAATGCATCCATAGTTCAAAAAAATCCCAAAGTATGGGACCAAGAGTGTGTAACCATTGGGCACCCAATAAAACATCACATCTACCTAAGGACAAACAAACATATCATCCCTAAAGTTTTAGTTACCCATAGAAATGTGAACATTATGGAACTTGACTTTATAGGGTAAGGTTCCACCATTGGTAATCATTACTTCAAAGTTAGAATAAGGGTGGATAAAATAGTCTACTTGTTTAGCCAACTAAGGGTCAATGAAGTTGTGAGTGCTGCCAGAATTGATGAGAATGGTGAGTGGTTGTTTCTTTAAAAACCCTTTGACATGCATTGTTTACTCCTACCAAAGCTTGCATGGATATCTTAGGAGTGGAATCTGAATGCTTATAATCATCATCTACCAGTGTGATCTCCTCGATGGCATCCTTATAATCTTTTGTATCTGATGGAGAATCAACATCTAGTAGAAATAATTTTTGCTCTATGTATTTATGCTTGAGGACCCATTTATCATCATAATTGTAATAAAAACATTTGTCATGATGTGCATGCATTTTATCTCTTATGAGAAGTTTGATAGTGGTGGTCCTTATGTTGGGCTATTGGAAAGAGGGCTTGGAGGGTGCCCAATTAGAAGCACAATGCTGGGAGGTGATTTTTTCTCCAACAAGCTTTGTGAGACCCAAGGCTACCATCATGGTCTGAGGTTAAACATCTTGACCTCATAGTGGATGGGCTCTTTGAGGTTGCTAATAAAACAAATCTTGAAGAAGTCATTTGATAACCCTTCAATGTGATTAGCTAGCTTTTTGAACTTAATTTGATAATCATGGGTGGTGCTTGTCTGATGAAGTTTGGTGAGAGCTCCCATAAAATCCTTGAATGCTGAGGGATGAAACCTATCCAAAAGTAGGGATGTAAAAGTTGTCCAATCAAGTTTAGTATTAGATTTGAGATACCAACGGTACCATTGGAGTACATATAGTTCCAAGTGGAAGGAAGCAATGGGTGTTTTGTTGATGTGATAAATATTATGAAGGTTGAAGTATTATTCAGCATGATAGATCCAATTTGTCACGTCTATACCATTAAACATTGGAAAGTCCATTTTGAGCCCATATGGTGGGTGGGTGGATGAAAAAGTATTCTTAAAATAAGACTCCTATAATTTGTTGATTAAAAGGGCATGGGTGTCATTCAATCCATGCACCATATCAACTAAGTTAGTGACTTGAACCATCAAAGCTATAATTTATTCCTCCATGATCTTGGTGTATGTACGTGTGTCTAGCATAACCTACATTTTTTTTTCAATGGGTAGGAAAATGAAATTTAAGATGTTTAGTAAGGGAATTTTGTTATTTGGATGAAATTGGGAGGGGTCAAGGTACTTTAACTAATTGTTTTGCACAATAGGAGTATAATTGACAAAGATGAGGGCAATTTTGGGGAAAATGGAAAAAATAAAAAAATTATAAAAGAGGGATGAAGAAGAAAAAAAGGGAGATGAAAAATTTGTAAATTTTTTGAGGGAAATGGACAAAAATTGAAGAAGTTATGATAAAACCCAAAAAAAGTAAAAAAATGAGATTTATTAGAATTTGGGGTAGACTCAAGATATGGGACCTCAAGGAAAAAATGTGGATAATTGAATTTTAGGTGTCTTGGTAAATTTTGAGAATAAATAAGGCTATAAATGAGGATATATTACAAAAAAAATAAAAAATCTCAATACATTTTTTTTTTGGTTTTTGTTTTTTTGTTACTTTGTTGAGGTTTTTGATTTCTACTTTGCTAATAATATTCTGATTTCAAGGACAATATATTATAGAAATATGGGATCGATATGCTCATTTATTTAAATGTGGGCACTTTTGGGGGTGTTTCTCTACACATTCGTCATCTACAATGTAGCCTTCCTTGAGCTTTTTGAAAATTTTTTTTGCTCGGCACTTCATGTCGAATAGGAAATATTCAAACAGGCCTTGGCATACTAGTTCATCCAATTAAAGATTCCCAATGTTTTGGAGGGAATATTGTAGATAATAATCAAATATTTTAATTCATCCAGTCTACTTACCCCTTACTGATCACTTCTACACTCACTCCATGCTTTCATTAGTGTCGATAAGCTTTTTTGGCTACTTCTTCAAGTTTAACTACAAGCTTCTGCACTTTCACCTTGTAGAAAAGGGAAACTAGAATAATCTTAGATAAAAAACTTTTGACTATCTTGACTAAGAGTTCACTTTCTCAACTTCTACAACACACATTGGTTTTTTGCTCTATATGGTAGAAATGGACCCTAAGTTTGAGCAGCTACCTAAGGGTTTTTAGAAATATCTCTATCTACCAATGCTATCTAAACAAGTAATACTCTCCAAAAAAATTTGGCCATGGATTTACCTCTTAAAAATAACTCTTGGTTTTCGTCATGGGTGGGGACTAGTCAATCAAGAAGGGGTCATTACTTGTTTTACTAGCAGGTCCTCTCAATGGGACAACTACTTTGGGGTTCCTGTGGTACTCCTCAAAATGAGTTTTAGGGATTTCACCCAAGCAATTCCATAGTTATGTAGACAAGTTTTACCCTGATCTGAATTAGATGATAAAATTTGAAGTAGAATAAAATCAAAATGTGGTAGAGAAAAAAATCATGATCTTTAATGATGACCTATTGCCAAAATGAAATTGTAGATTTGGATTGTCACATAAAAGGGCTGGGAATGGATCTGTTACCACTTTTTTTATCACTAGGTTCTAATTACAGCAAGGTGAGAGCATATGGTGGGTAGCAGATAGAAAAAAAATCTCCCTAGAAAGAGCTTTGATACCAAATATGAGGATCCTTCCTGAATAAATTAGTATATAATTATAAATACACAAAATAAACTATGAAAAATCAATAATATATTAACTAAAAAAAATAGAAATATATTACAATAGCAGAATTATAGAATCTCTAGCCTCTTCAAGGGGGAAACCTCCTTTGATCAAGCTCAATTCAATACAATTCATGGATACCTTCATACTAGACTAAGCTCCTATTTAATGTGATCTATAACTAAATAATTACTACTCCTCAAAAATGTGGGATTAATAACTACTATTACACTATTACATTTTAATATTATAATGAGCTTGAGGGATGACTTACAAAGCATATGCATCCATAGTCTTTTATTAAATAAACAAACAGATGGTTAGGATGAAGGGCCCTCATAGAGATACAATTTAATCCATTAGTAATGAAACATGTACTTATCAAAATAAAGAGCTAGGAGTATACTTACCTTGTTAAAGTGAACCCATCATGCCTTAATCTCTCCCTTGGCTAATGGTTATTTGTAATAGGTTGTTGTGGATAGTAAGGATCATAAGAAAAATTTAGCTCTAGGCTACAATATTTTTCCTATGCATCCAAAACCTCCATAAGACTAATTCTACTACTCCAAGGTAAAACCCTAAGTAATGAAACCTTTAAATGATATTATAAACATATTTTTGATCTGTAATGATGCAAAATATAATTATCCTCTATTTAAAAATGAAGTTAAGGGGGCATTTATAGTTAAGGATTAAACCTAAATCCTCTCCATAATTTAGCAAACAAGGTTATATAGGTAAATCTATTTGGTGGTAAATAGAGTTTTTAGGCCTTAAACTGGGTCAACTTGGGTTGACAAAGTTCTATAATGTGTGCTAGGTTCTCAACAAGGTTGATCAGGTTGACGTAATAGTAAAAATGCATAAAAGAGTTTTTTCATAATTAGGGTTTTTTTAGATAGTGTATTTCTTATGGGAGTGTATAAGAGAGTTTTTATTGCTTAGGGAATTAGATAAGGGTAGATTGTAGTGGTTTTAGTTAATGTTATAGGGACCAATAATCTTATAAATCACCAAAGGTCTACCAACCCCCTACCTGGTGCACCCTTTAAGGCATGCACTTAGAGATATTAAGACTCGATAGGTTCCTAAAAGAGAAAAAGTTAGTAAATGATAATGTTAAAAATATTGTGTGTATATAGAGGTAACTTCTTAGTAATAATTATGGGAGTTACCTATAATTTTCAAAAGAACCTAAATTTTTTTACCCTAGGTATGTGTAAGGTAGGATCTAGACTATCTAAAAGCATATTCAAGCATTCAAAGATGTTATTATCAAAACCTAAATCCAGCACAAGGATGTGTATTTCCATCTATTCCCTTATGCCTATAATGAGATGGCTTATGATTGGTATTTGGGGTTATGTGATGGGTCTATCACCTCTTCGAATGATCTAAAAATCATATTGAATAATGAATTCTAAGTGCCCATAGACTTTGTTGTTCCATAAAATTATTTTACCATAGCCAAGCATGAATCAAATGAATCAATGAACATGTTTAATTCCCACTTCCATAATCTATATAAGTAATTAAAGACACCTTACATGAAAATAGAAGTGGCTACCATACAAACCTATTTGAGGGCCTTAGACCCTATGATCTCCATGCTTATTCATAGGACTTATATGACACTTGAAACCTTGTCTTTAACATATCAAAAATCTATCATGATTAATTAATAGATGATGCCACAAGGTTGTAGAATTGTTCCATTTACTTCATTAGGGTAACCAAGTGTATATAATCAAATTCCCATGATCAAACAAGTGGTCATACATGATACACCACTGATGAATCCAATGCTATATAATCAAGCCCAAATCTTATTTAAGATCTAATTCTATTGAATTACATGCCTAAAATTCAACCACTTATCACTCAAAATCATGTGTTGTCATAGGAAAGAAACCAAAAAATTGTCCCTACAACCTAAAGAACAATGCTGACATCCCTAACATAAGTGGTTATGATACACATAATAACAACCAACAAGCTATCCCATCATTTATAAACACTAAAATGCCTACTAATAATTCCCATTATCAAATTCATCCAATTTTCCCTACATTTTAAAATGATTTAGTGCACTTATGTTTAACCCAATACCTCAATTAAGAAATAACTAGAGTGATAACATCAACCCAAAGTGGCTAAAATTTATAAGATGGTTCAATAATTAACCAATCAGATGGTTAATTTATAGATACAAGTGCCTGAAAATAGAAAGAAAACTACAAGTAACTATCCTCAAAATATAAACTTTAAATTTTAGATAAGTAATCACTAAAGGAACATTAGGCTAAATAACGAAAATGTGTCTAGTCCTCTTAACAACATAAATTAAAATTAAAAAAATGCTTCAAGCTTTGTCAAGTTGGCTTATTTAGTGTTGACCACTTGGTATAGGCTTCATAACATAGTGGACCATGCTAAAACTAACTATGTTTATTTTAGATTAGCCTAAAAAAAACTTCTTCTTTAGGAGATGAATAACCTTGAAATACTCCCTGCATTCGATAACAACTCGAATCAAAGCATAGGGAATCTAGGTATTGCCTTAATTTTAGAAACATATGAATTCTCTTATGGGAGGGACAATGAGATTGAAGTCAATTTAGATGAGGTCTATGCATTCAAAATTTTAAATGGGAAACAACTCCTTGTTGAGAAGTAAATTATAAAATCCTCTAACTACATGTACTCCTCTAAAAAATACTCAGATTCCACCTAATGATAACTCAAGTAATAACATGTTTACTCCTAAAGGGCCTACCACATATAATCAATTTTATAAAAACTCTACACCCTTGTAAAATTATAAACCTATGGAATAAATAAAACTTGGATACAAAATTATCAAAGACCTAAAGATAACTAAGGCCAACATAGCCATGTTTGTCTTGCCCAAAATTTCCAATAAAAGAGATTTGTTATTTTAAGATTTATCTACTCTTGAAGGGAAAGAAGATAATAAAACAATTGGTGCTCATTTTTCCATTTAAAAAGATAAAATTAAAACTCTTCCTTTTCTCCTAACAATTTGTATCTTTGGTAAAAATATACACAATTATTTAGTGGATTTAGGTGCTTCAGGAAACATGACACCTTACTTAATTTTTAATAAATTGGGCCTAACTCCTACTAAGTCAAATATAAAGGTTATTTGGTTAGATAAATTAGAGGCCAAGGTGGTTGGTGAACTAAATATTATTTAGATGTAGTTAGCTTTTGATCAAAGAGTTCAATATTCATTAACATTTAGGTGGTTGATATACCCATTGTATATGGTACTATTCTCAACAAAGATTTGTCCAGAATCTTGAATAGGTATATGTTGATTGATTTATCCCACATGTGGCTTCCATGGAATGGAATACCTAAGCAAATGAGAATTTAATGTGAGTTGAAAATGACTCATATTATCATTGAGTATATAACAAGATGAATGAAATTTTGAATGAGGAGTTTGAACTTGGGGTCTACACAATTGAAAAGGAAGCATTAACTCATGAAAACCTATTCATTAATATGCTATAAAGAAAGAAAAATCAAAGTTGAAAGAGTTATATTATTTAGATGAAGAAGATATTCTATATTCACTTGAAATATACTTATTTCATAGTGTTTCCCTGATGTAAATGTGAAATAGGTTGAACCAAATGTAGGATGTGGTTATCAACAATTATTACAAGCATTAGGTATGCCAAGATAAAAATCATTAAGATAAAACATAGTTGTCCAAGTGAAACCAAAGAGTTTGAAAACTCTTGTGATGAAAATAATTACATTCTAAATATCCCAATGCCTACATTCACTATTGAGGACCAAAAAATTAGGTCATTATCATTTGACGAATATTTTGTATATACACTTGATGTTGAGAAAAAAATAAAGAGAACAACAATATAGAAACACTTACCTCTCAGAATCCACTATACATAGCTAAAGATCACTTTTGGACCCTAAATGTTTATGTCTCTAAGTCTACAAGTTGGTGTGGTGTTAGGGTTGAACTCATTAACACAAAAGTGAATTAATGTTTGGCTGAATTTTAAATATAAATTTAATGAAAAAATAATGTGGTTGAATATGAGGCATTAGTTCATGGCCTCTAGTTTTCTCTCAGGAAGAAGGTCGAGAAACTAAAGGTGCTTGGTAACTTAGAGCTAGTGGTCAAATAAGTAAGGAGCCAATATTTTTATAATGACAAGTGTTCATCTAGGTATCACAATTGAATATGGAATTTAATACATTATTTCTATGAATTCAATATGTAGACAATACCTCATAAAATAAATCATACATTTGGATGCATTAGCAATGACTTCTATCACCCTATAAATAATTTCCAACCCATGATTGTAGATATTTTTAGTGGTGTTGATATCTAATCCTTATATTCCTAAAAACATTAGGAACTTCCATGTATTCAATTATAATCAACATATTATTGACTTCATCATAGACACAGATGTATTTGAATCTCATATTATAGATTAAGATGAAAAAGGTGAGTTTGAGATAGATGAGGAACGAGTGATAAATTTTAAAACTAATAGTATAATAAATGGTATGGTCTCATTGAATAGGTTATTTGATATGGATTATCAAGATTAGAAATAAAAAATAATCCCTGCCAAGGGTAAGCAACATGAACAATGTAATCTAGACAATGATAATAAATTAGAAAATGTTCTTTTAGGCATAACTTACACTGAAAACAAAAACCATGGGATTAGACAAGCCTTAAAGGACTATAAATATGTCAATTCATATAGTTAGGAAGATTTGAAGGTATTTAATACCTCCATTCTTAGTCACATTAATATTCTAAAGGTGAGAGTAAAATTGTTCCATCTAAGGCAAAGGCTAGTGAATCCATTGTAAGAGCCTTTTATATTTAAAGAGGTGAAAATTTTAATTTTATAAAAGATCATATTTCTTTTTAGACACTCCATATGGGTTGAAAATAACATACCAATTCAAAATAAAAATGAAGACATAGAAATTTGTGTGGACTTCCTTAACCTGAATAGAACTTTAGAGAAGGATAATTACCCATTGCCTTCACTAGTTTAATTTTTAAAGATAGTGAATGAATCTTAAATGATGTCATTTATAGATGGGTATTCAGGATATAATCAAATGATGGTTAAATATGAAGGTATAATTAAGACATCATTTACAATAAAAGGGGTACATTTACAATGAAAGGGGCACATTTACATATAAAAGATGTCATTTAACCTAATGGATGTGGGCATTACATTTCAATGTGCCATGGATATTGCATTTAAATACATAATTGAAATGTGCATTATCATCTACATGGATGATTTAACTACCTTTTCTAAGAATATAGAAGACCACATGAGAGATTTGAGGATGGCTTTGCAAAGGTGTAGAGAACATGGCATCTCCTTGAACTCAAAAAAGTGTATATTTGGGGTTACTAAAGGAAAGTTTTTGGATTACATTAGATTTGAAATAATTATATCAATAGAACCAAAATGAGTGGAGGAAATTATGAAAACCCCATTTCTTAGTAGTAGAAAAGAGTTGAAATCATTTTTTAGAAAGATAGATTTCACTCATAAGTTCATCTTAGGCTTCACCAAAATGGTCAAACAGTTGAAAAAATGCTCAATAAGGATGTCAATATTGAATGGAATGAACATTAACAATAATTTTTTATTAAATTAATAAATTTATTATAAAGGCTTTGGTGTTGATAAGTCCTGATTATATGTAATTTAACTTTTTAGGACTTAGTGTATGTAAATCCTAGGTTATTAAAGGGTATACATGCAATAAATTAGGGCATAAATATGTAATAAATCTATCCATTTATTTGTACAATAATTTACATAATTAATTATTCTAAAAATATAAGTGAATCACATAAGTATATACTTAGCTAAAAACTAATTGAGATGGATGATCTGAGGGCTAAAAAATGGTGTAAATGTTGATCTGAGTGTCACAAATAGGATAGTAGTGTAGTAGCTTGGATATTATTTAGTTACATTAGTTTCCACCTTGGGTGCACTAGTATCTTTGTGAAAAAAAGTATGTGATATTTTGGGTGCATCTCGAATTGAGTCTGGTCTACTTGTGCTTGTGTGGGGGAGCCCTGATTCACTATTTATGTATTATTTTTGACTAATTTATGTGCAAACATTAGACTTCCATATTATAAAAAGTGTGATGTTAGTTGGGTAGGATGGATGTCCTCAACACCCCATTGTTTTGAGAGTTGCCTATATATATTAATACCTTGAGAGGGGATCAAGCTCGATGTAGTTCTCCAATCTAAGTGATGGTGTAAGTGTAAGTGATACTAGCATGAATCTTGGTGTAGACACCACAAATGTGTCTGCACCTTTCATTCTCCCCCCTTGTCCACCTCGACCCATATCCTAACCCTTGTCCTAGTCCCCTCCATTCATTAAATTAAAATAACTTAAAACATTTTAATTTAGTGGCCCCCTTTTCACCTCACCCTTGCCACCTTGGATCCTCCCTTAAATCCCTCCACCTTCCCCTTAGCATTTATTATGCCAAATATCCTCATTATCTTTCCCCCCACGCCCATTTAAGTGTCTTCATAACCGTTCTTCCCACAACCCCTCACTCGGCGGCGTGCAAGAATGGGCAGAGGCTATTTTTAGTCTCTGTCCCCATTCTACCACCGCCGACGTCGGTGACCCTTCAACCGACGTCGGTGAAACTGCTGGCATCGGTAGCCTTCAATACCCCTTTCTGCATCCGTTGCAGCCCCTGGACCCTTGAGCTCGCAAACAAAATCCTCTCGGCGCTTTGGCATTCGACTCTCTTCTCTCTGGACCTCGTGCAACAACAGCAACAGAGGCAAGGACTTTAGTTTCTTTAGTTTCCTCTTGCAACAAGTCTTCTGTGGCTCCAACAACAGCTCCTCCGTTCTTCAGTCTGCAAGCCAAAAGGTAAGCAATTTCATTATGTTATTTCATTCTTTTCTTTAAGTTTTTAGTTATCTACTATCTTCTACTTGCTGTGTCCTTCCCCTGAGAGGCTGAAAAGCCTTCTCAGACCCTGTCCCCTGTCCATCTTCCTCTTCCCTGTCCCCCTTTCAATCTAGTCCCAGACAACTTCCTCGTCCCTCCTGCCAACAAAAGACCCTGCACAGGGCACCCAACCAGACTCAGACCATTCTCCAAACCATCCAAGCACGTCCATAAACTCTGTCTCAGACCCATCCATAGACCAAAACCAAACCAGACCCGACCACAGGCCACAACCCCGACCGACGCCGGTCACGTCCCCAACCGACGTCGGCAGGATAACCGACGTCGACAGATCAGATAACCGACACCGGCAACATTTCCGACCTCGGTGACTGTCATTAGCCCGACTGCTCCTTTCAGGTGTCATTCCTCCACAGCTAAAGAGGGGTGCTCACAAACGTCTGGATTACGGTGCGCGATCTTCATCCAGGTACTTCACATGCCTTGTCCATTATCTCTTTAGTTTCTTCTCTCTCTTGAATCTGAAAAAGCAAAATTTGAATAGAAACATTCTGGCACGCCCGGTGGGACCCTAGGTTCCTCCTGGGTTCCTTTTCTTCTTCATTCATTTAGGAGCATTAGGTTCTTACCTTTTCTCCTCCTTTTCTTCTCAATGACACTATAAGCAGGAATTAAAAAGAATCCTTCTTTTCTTTCTTGCACATTCTAGACTAGTCCAACGTCATACTCTCAACCCTTTCTCAAACTTGTCTTCATAACAAACATCACATTTCGACTTGGGCATTAAAACACTTTGCATTCATTTCTGCTTGTGCTTGCATCTTCGTAGTCCATATCTAGTAACTTAAACGCATATTGAATAAATCGTAGACACTTGATGTTACACTACCAGACCACATGCACTAAAACGAACATAAAACTTACTTGAGACAAGGCCCGACTGGGATTTCATCCCCCAGCGGATACCTTACCCGTCCCGGTGACCCTACTTGGATTTCATCACCAAGGGGGAAGCCCACTCCGTTCTCTGGCAGAGGATAAACTCTAGGCAAGGTATATCTTGGCTAAGCGAGACCAGCTAACCACTAGAATCGTGAAGTGAGGGGAGCTTGCTCCTTAGCACCAGGCCATGTACCAGACCCTAACATAGATTTTTGAGCACCTAAAACAACACCTGAAACCATCTTTAGACTGCCTTCTTCTAGGACCCTTCTTGCAGCCAATCTCCCCAAACATTCATTTAAGGCATAAGCCACAGCTTCTAAAAGTTAATTCCTAGGATTTATCGCTTAGGCTTGTCTGTCTCTCTCTATTTTCCTCTTCTCATCTGTTTGTTTGAGTGAGTGAGGACGCTTTCTTCATTGTTTTTCCAAGAATCTTCAAATCTTTTGGTTCTCTGGAAAACACAGTTACCAGCATCGGTTCTTCCACCGACGTCGGCTTTCCCCAGTCACCGGCATCGGTCCAGTCACCGACGTCGGCTTTCCTCTCTTACCAGCATCGGTTATCTGACCGACGTCGGCTATTTTTATTACCGACATCAGTTTTTCAACCGACGTCGGTCTCTGTCACTGTCATTTTTTTTTTCAAAACCAGCAACCTAAAACCTATCCCTTCTCTATCAAAGACTCCATCCTGGTTTTCTGAAACTGAACAACACAGTTCCTGAAACCTAAACCTTCTTTGCCTTGCATGGTTTTGACTCGTAGCCAAGCCAAGGCTCTTGTCAACCATGCCAGCCGCCAACCATCTCCGTCTACTCCATCCGTGACCGAGCCTACAATGGAGTTCAACTCGGAGACCGAAAGAACTCCTACCCGTCCAACCCTGCCGCAGACTCCTATTGTCCAAGAAGGGGACCAAAATTTTGAATGATTCTTGGACCTCAACGTCAAGGCCTTGCAACATTATCTCGTGCATAGCCGAACGCGAGACTCCTTGGGCAATCCAATCTACGGAATGCCAACCTCCCTTGCCGCAACTACGGCTGTATCGATAGCATCCGTAGTCCAACCTTTGGACACTCAAGCCATCACTTCGACCACTGACCAGACTTTGACCAATCCTCCAAGTGTGGCCTCTCCCTCTATCATTGGGCCCACTTCCACCGGAGTTCCAGCCCCCTGTCAACCTCAACCTGCTCAACCGCTATCCACTCCTTTTTAGAACCTTGTCGTCTCTATTCCTCCTACCCTGGCCCCTATCAACACCAGGCTGGCTTCTTATCCATTGGCCCCCATTACCACAGTCCAACCTCTCGTAGCAACATCGGGCCTAGCTATGCCTTCTACCCAACCACCTTTAGCCTCTTCATCTATCCCTACGACTAGTTACCCCTATGTTGCACCTTTACAGGGGCAACCGACTACGTCATATGCCTCCCCTAGCCTCTTCCAAGCACCCTACAACTTAGGGGGTGCGCCACCTGTCAATCCGTCGGCAGACATCATCAAAATGCTGATGGACAAAATGACCAGTCTAGAGACCTCTGTTTTCGACTCGCGCAACGCTCTCTCATACGAGCAGATCTACAACGAGCCCATTCATCCTTCTGTCCCAATTAGACCATATCCTAGCCAGTGGGAGCTTCCGAAATTTTCTCGCTTTCAAAACAAGGAAGACCCATAGCAACACTTGCAGGCATTCAGGCATGCCTGTTACCTCATCGGCCATGATGATGCGTTACTCTTGCGCACGTTTCCTATGTCTCTCTCAGGTGCTGCACTTGATTGGTACAGCTCCCTTCCCAGCCATTCTCTCTTCTCATTCACACAATTGGCCCAGCTCTTCCTCGATCACTTTTCCATCAACATAACCAAGAAGGTCTCAATTACGGACCTCTATTCTATCCGGCAATTTGAGGACGAGTCCATAGCCGACTTCGTTGCTCGATGGAGAGGCCTCATCAACCAACTCTCCTTTTCCTTACCCTAGGCCGAGCTTATTGAACTCTTTTCCCAAGCCTGCGCCAGACATATTTCTTCCACCCTGAGGGTTCAAACCTTCTGCACTTTTGACGAGGCCTTCATGATGGCCCGCAAACTTGAGTTGCGTGCCATCGAGGAGAATAAAGTCAAGTTACGGAGTAAGAATCCCAACTCTAAGACCAATGACTCTTCTTCTGCTAAGCCATCATCATCCAATTCTAAATCCAAGGCTTCAGCTAATGCTGTGGTGGTTAGACCTTCATCTTCTTTGACCAATCAGCCTGAGCCATCCACATCTCAGAGCGCCACTCACCAATTCCAGCAAAGATACGTACAACGACGATATACTCCTCTCGGAGAATCATACGCGTCTGTGCTAGAAAAGCTTGTTAAACAGGGGGCCCTCAATCTCCCTCAAGCCTGACCTCCTCCACAATTCGATCCCTCACGCGCCATCCCCGCGTGGTATAGGGAGCAAGACTTCTGCAGCTTCCACCGTGTTAAGGGCCATGACATGAAAAACTGCAAAACTTTTAAGAACATAATCCAAGATATGCTTGAAAAGGGGGATCTCATCTTAGACAATCTAAATGCACCTCCTAATCAGGCCATTGACATCTTCAAACAACCTTTCCCCAATCATCCACCAACTCAGAACAATGTCCAGACCTTAATTGACGACAACCATGAGCACAACATTCGAACAATCAATACGGTCTCTCCCTTCGTCCCCAATCAACCTCAAGAGGTTAGCCCATCAATCAGTCTGTCACATGTGGACGAACCTCTCTCCCCAGCTGGTTCTTCATCGACCTCTCTCATTTTGGAGGATGCCTCGGCTTTACCAGCACCACCAGTCTCACCGTCCTCCTTTCTGCTGCCTATGGAGGACCCGACCCTTCCTACTCCTCAGCCGCAAGTGGAGGGCACCATCATCCCTGCCCTTTACCCGTTGGAGGAGCCTCACTCCCCAGTTTCTTCTCCACCTAGGGAAGAATCTGTCTCCCCTTCGTCTTCATCTAAATCTGTCATGACTTCACCACACCATGCATCTAAGACCACTACACCCATCTCGTCTTCAACCCCGCAACCATCAACGTCTTCTTCTCAGCCATTTTCCCAGTTAGTGGAGAAAATCGTACTTCTCCCTCCGAGGAAAGTGACACCTCAGGTGTTGTGGGAGCATCTTAAAGCCCTTCAACATACCCGCACCCTCTCATCACATGCTGCTAATCCTCCCAAGGCAGAATCTCGTCAGACTCTTGACAAAGACCAGACTCTCAAACCTCAACCAAACCCATCAAAACCGAAACCTGCATCTATCTCGTCTAAGCCCATCAAATCATTTGGCATTCAGCCTGTCTCCACCCTCACTCACCCATAAGTGAAGGTGGACCTAGGCCAGACCTCGACCAGTAGCAGTCTTCCAACCAAATCAAAGAAGACTGCCAGACCACAGAAGTAAATGCCTCCTTCCCCATCACCATTGCCATCCATTTTAGGTCCCCATCCTTCGACCTTGGTTAGCATCCTTCCCACTCCGGCCTCCAATCAAAACTCGTTGCCTCCATTGCTTTCTCTGCCTACCTCCAACTGTCCCTCTCTAAAAAAGGTGGTACCAATCACCAAGAAAGAGCCGTCTCCATCTGTCACCGCACCATCAACCCATAAGGTGGTACAGAAACCTCTTCTAACCTCGCCTAAGCAAAAGTCACCAACCTCACGCATATCAACTGGCACGGACCCCTTAGTGGGCTCATACTCATTGATATTGCACTGACTTCTGCAGACCTCCAACATAACCCTTCCCCCCATCAAGCCTTTCCAACCTCTCGGGTCCAAGCCCTCCTGGTTTGACGACACAAAAATTTGCTTATATCATCGTACACCAGGACATGACACCGAGACTTGTTGTGCCCTCAAAGCCGTCATCTGCCACTATATGGAGAAGGACACTCTTCTCCTTGAGGACACTCTTGACCAGACCCCGACTCCTTCCCATCCAACCCCTTCTACCACGTCAACATCTCACCAGCAAGACACGACCCCTTCTTCACCTCCTATTTTTGAAATCAATGCTATTTGTATAACCACTAGGTCGCAAAAGGACAAGGCAAAAGAAAAAGCTGCCATTCCTTGGACCTATCCCTTCGTCAAGCCACCTCTTGCGCCCAAGCCTAAAATTTCTATCCTTGGCGCATCCCAGCCTTCTTCGTCTTCCTCTTCTGGGCCAATTCATGACTCCATGCTGAAGCAGCTTCACCAGACACCTGTGAAGATGTATCTGTATGACCTTATCTAAACCTCGCCTCAGCACCGACAAGCCCTCATCCAAGCCTTGCAGGCAGCAGAGGTCCAACCCGAGGACCCCCAACCACTCGCTGCCCTCGTCCATTCTTTATCTCCTATCGCCTCCATCACATTCAGCGATTCTAAGATTCTCGCATCTAACACGGAAGATCAAGATGCCACCCTCTTCATCACTGCCTATGTTGATCAGACATGCATTAAATGCGTTATGATCGATAGCGGTGCTAGCATCAACATTATCTCTACCCATGCCTTTGATCAGCTGGCTCTTCCCAAGAATTGCATCTCCAAAACTGACACGATCTTATGCTCTTTCAATGACACCACCGCCACGACCATTGGCACAGTCATCCTTCACATTCACGTTGGTCCACGCACAGTCTCGGAGCTCTTCTATATCATCAAAGGAGAGTTTCAATACAACCTTCTACTGGGCCGACCTTGGATCCGTGCCATGGCTTATATACCCTCCACCCTACACCGTTGTGTGAAGTTTGAGCATGACGGGCAAGTCCACACCATTCCCGCTGACCCTTCACCCTTCAAGACTTGCAACACAACTTACCGTCCCAATGATGTTCTCATTCCCATCAAGCCGTCAACTCTGGCACCTCCTCCATCTGCGAAAGCTTCGACCAGTTCGCAATCGACGGTCGCCCTCACCCCTCCCCTTCAAGCGCTGACCAAAGACCCCATGGAAGACATCTTCCAACGACTATCACTTGGGGAATATCGCTTGTTGACCCTAGACATGTTCCAAACTCCGCAAGAGTATGGACGCCTTCACCTTAGTCCCAATTATGACCATCGAATCGGGATGGTCGTGCCTTATGGTCCTCCTCACTTCCGGACCAACTTTGTCCATGGGGGGTTCAATCAAGCTCCTACCAATGGCAATTCCCTCTCTTCACCCCAATCTTTCACATCTGATTTCTCATTTCTTGGCAACCCTGCCTTTGCACACACTTACCTTCACAGGTGTGCATGGAAGGGTTTTGGTTTCGGACGTTATAAGCAGGGCTCCCATCAGCCCATCGAGCCGCTCAATGATCACGATGCCAAGAAACGGTATGGCCTGGGATATCATGACCCCACTCAGGCTCCATCTGACCTTTGTCCCGAGCCAACCGTTGACCAATCTCCTCCAAACTCACCCATTTCTCCTTCGTCACCTACGGAGTCGGTGGTTTCCATCCCTCCTAGTTTTTTTTTTCCATAAACACCATTCGCCTGGAACCCCTGACCTATCAGCTCAATGGGGTGTCCAGGTCTCTCCCTCTCATTTTTCCTAGCATGGTAGAGGATGAGTCGGCAACCATTCACACTGTCCACTGCGTTGACGATGATGCCATCCTTTCCTACATGGGTGCCGATGACTCTTTCATCCAGCATTTCCTCCCTTCCGAGACCCAGGTTATGTTAAATGAATCCACCATTGACATCAACCTCCCTTCTTCTTCTGATGTTCCTCACGTCTTAAAGATTGGCCAATCTTTAGACGCTCAGGAGCAGCTTGACTATGCCCAGTTCCTTTCCAACCATAGCAAGGCCTTTGCCTGGACTTACAGCGACATGCCTGGCATCGACCCCACTATTGCTACCCATAACATTGTCACCAAACCAGAGGCTAAGCCTGTTAGGCAAAAGCTTCGAAAGATGCATCCTCACGTTGCGCTCCTCATCAAAGAAGAGCTTCAGCATCTCCTTTTTGTCTCCTTCATCCAGCCCATCGATTATCCGCAGTGGGTCTCTAACATCGTCCCAGTTACTAAAGCAACTGGGGGGATTTGGATCTGCACGGACTATCGCGACCTTAACTTAGCCTATCCCAAAGATGACTTCCCTCTTCCTAACATTGACCAGCTTGTTGATCTCATGGCCGGCCATGAGATGCTATCTCTCATGGATGGGTTTTCAGGATACAATCAAATCCTGATCGCATCAGAAGATCAGCACAAGACTACATTCATCACCCCATGGGGGACTTTCTGCTATCGAGTCATGCCTTTCGGCTTGAAAAATGTTGGTGCCACATATCAGTGCGCAATGACCTACATTTTCCACGATCTCCTCCACAAAATCATGGAGGACTATGTGGATGACCTTCTCGGCAAGTCCAAACTTCACCGCAACCACTTGACCATTCTCACAATCATCTTCTCTCGCCTTCTTCAATACAATGTTTGCCTTAACCCCAAGAAGTGTGTCTTTGGGGTCCTCTCAGGCAAGCTTCTCAGCTTCATCATTTCCTTCCATGGTATCGAGATAGATCCAGCCAAGATCTACGCTATCCTCGAAATGCCACCCCCGACCAATCTCAAGCAGCTTCGTAGCCTACAAGGGAAGCTCTAGTCCATTCGCCGTTTCATCTCACAGCTTTTAGACCGCTGCCAACCTTTTCATCATCTCCTTAAGAAGGACGTCTCCTTTAAATGGGATGAGGACTGTCAAGAGGCTTTTGAAGCCCTCAAAAGCTATCTGGTCTCTCCACCAGTCCTCATTCCACCTAAGGATGACCAACCCTTCTACCTTTATATCTCTGCCACCAACCATTCGTTAGGTGCCATGATCGCGCACCGAGACGAGCATCATCGTGAGCAAGCGGTTTACTACATCAGCCGAACACTGGTCGATTATGAAACTCGGTATACTCATACCGAGAAACTCTATTTGGCATTAGTCTTTTCTGCCACCAAGCTCTGCCACTATCTCCTCAACCACAAAACCTTTGTCGTCACTCACACCGACCCTCTCAAGTACATGCACTCCAAGCCATATCAGAATCAACATATGGCTCGGTGGCTCATGCTGCTTGCTAAGTTTGACCTCGAATTCATCCAGTAGAAATCTATCAAGGGGCAAACCATCGCCGACCAACTAGCAGATGCCCCTCTTCTCAACAACCAACCTTCACACTGTGAGTTCCCTGACGAATCTATCACCACACTTTCCACCGATGACACCGTCTACCAAATGACCATGTTCTTTGATGGCTCCAAATGTCAACTCAGTGGGGGTGCAGGGGTCATCCTCATCCCACTCGAAGGGGAGCCCATGCCTCTATCTTTTAAACTTGATTTTGATTGTACCAATAATATGGCCAAATACGAGGCCTTAATTTTGGGACTTCAGACTGCCCTTTCTCTCCACATCAAGTCTATCAACATCTTCGGTGACTCGTAGCTCATCGTTAATCAAGTTAACGGTTCATATCTCTGTAAAAATGAAGTTTTACAGAGGTATAAGAATCGTGCTAACCTTATTTTGGCATCTTTTGACCATTACCTCTTGCAGACTGTTCCACGCTCTACGAACAAGTTTGCCGACACCATGGCTTCTCTTGCTTCGCATATCCCGTCTTCATCATCGTCATCTTGCCTTTTTGTCACAGTGCATCGTGTACCTTTGCCTTCATACATCTCTCCTCACATCGACCATATCAACACTATCAATTCTAGCCCACGAGATGACTGGTATAAGCAACTTGTGGAATACTTGTCTCTTTCTGTCACTCCTCCCAACCTCTCTAGCAATGCGCGGCGAGCTTTCATCAAGCGCACAGCTTGCTATACCATGCTAGGGGGTCTTCTTTATAAGCGAGGCTTCGACGGCCTCCTTCTTCGCTGTCTAACCTCCACTGAAGCTCCTCAAGCCATAAAGCAAGTCCACGATAGGATTTGTGGTGGACACTTCAGTGGAAACTCGGTTGCCAAGCGCATCCTTCACCTAGGTTATTATTGGCCCACCCTTCATCAAGACTGTAGTGACTATGTTCGACGTTGCATCAAGTGTCAACAGCACTCTAACCTGCTTCATCTCCCCAGCCACGCCTTGCAAGTTGCTCAAGATTTTTGGCCTTTCTCTCAGTGGGGCTTAGATCTCATCGGTGAGATTAACCCTCACTCGTCTCTTCATCATCAGTCCATCATCACTGCCACTGAGTATTTCACCAAGTGGGTGGAAGCCATTCCTCTTGTCTCCACAAAAGCTGACAAAATTGTCAACTTCATCAGCACCCACATTATCTGTCGTTTCGGTGTCCCTCACAAAATCATCACCGACAACGGCAAGTCCTTCAAAAACAAGACTGTCCAAAAACTATGTGACTCATTTGGCATCAAACTCAGCTTTTCTTTGCCTTACTACCCACAAGCAAATGGGTAGGCTGAGGCTTCTAACAAAATTCTCACCAAAATTCTCATGAAGGTGGTCAACAATACAGGAAGGGATTGGCACATTCATATTCCCTTCGCTTTGTGGGCCTACCGCACTAGCATCTAAACTTCTATGGGTGTTACTCCCTTCTCCCTCGTGTACAAAGCAGAGGCTGTCTTACCTCTCGAAGTATAGATCCCGTCTCTCTGCATCTCCCTGCATGACATTCTCTCCAATGATGACTATCATCAAGATTGCTTAGCTCAACTTTAGTTACTCGACGAGCACCATCTGGCTGCCCTCAATCATCTCCGCGTCTACCAAAGTTGCATAAAGCGAGCCTATGACAAAAATCTGCGAGAACGAGATTTCAACATCGGAGACCTCGTCCTCAAAGAGAATCAGCACGTGACCAATATGGAGTGAAGTAAATGAGGCAAATTCGCCCCCAATTGGCTTGGACCTTTTATCATCATGTACAAGTATGGGTCAGGGACTTATCGTCTGTCCTCCCTCGACAGACAGCTAGAATGTAAGCCTCTTAATGCATTGCATCTTCGACCATTCTTTTGTTAGTCGAGTACTCGCCTACTTGGCACGTAACTTGAGCTCATCCCTTGAGCAATCCTCGTCCTCTTAATCCTCATCCCTTTCAACCCTATTCCCCTTTAACAAGTCCTCTACAACCCTTTTATGATGCATGCATTCTTTGCCCTAATGAAAGGGAGTCCTTGAACTTCTACAGCCTGGTCCGTGACTCTAATCAAAAAAAAAAAAAAAAAAAAAGAAAATCAAAAAATCAAAAAATAAAATCAAGATGTCAAAACATATCCAAGGTCACAAACTCAATTCAAAAAGACAGACTGATCCCTCGAAGGACAGCTGTACTATCATTGCTGTAGCTAATACACTGATCCCTCGAAGGACAGCTATTCAAACATTATAAGCAAAAATATAGACCACTCCCTTGAAGGATGGCTATGACTAAATCTTGCTACAAACAGCAACTTTTCTTAGAAGCTTCCCGCATTGATCAGCTTTGCAACCTGACCACTCAATCAAAAGACATCTCTATGTAGGCTTCCCGCATCGATCAGCCTGCACCAAAAAAAAAAAAAAAAAAAAAAAAAAAAAAACGGGTCATGGACTTGACTTGTAGTTGTCTCAGGGTCTCCTATAAAAAGGGACAAGGTTATTCCTGCTCTTAAATTGGGTTACCCTATCCACCTCCTGTCACTTGCTCAGGGGACTTCGAGCTCACTTTAATGTCAAAATGATTCGATTACCGTTTTAACATCACACTGGTCAACGACGTAATGCATGAACGGGGCTTTGGTTCTAATAACCCCTATCTATGCTTCATTTTTGGTCCTTGTCAATGAAAGAGCAATTTGCCTTTCATTTTTTCTCTACACTTTGGTCACATTTAACCACATCAATTGTCGACTCATCTTTAACCAAGCCATTTTCATCATTTTCATCATGACATCAGGTATCGCCTTGTCCTTTTCCCATAGTTTCCATGGACACCAATACACATGGAAACTATCGACCAGACCCAATTTATGTTAAGCATAAACCAATACTTGTTGAAGCATAAATAGACTTCCATTCATTTTTAGCATACATCCATCATGACTATGGAAACTTGTTAGAGATGAAAGCGTCTCGACCAATATGACATCAGTAGCATCATCTTACCCTCATCATTTTGACACTTGACCACATCCAATCATTGATCAATCAGACCTTTTGTCCGAACTACATTGGTCTGAGGCCCTATGACCAGGGCTATGTAGGCAGCACTCAGATACCACATCTTCTGAGGTTAGCTCAACCACCCCCATTTGTTTGTCTCCCTGATGGACAAACCTTCTTTCCTCCTTTTAACCATGACCTACGACTTTGACCAAGACTAATCAATCTCTCTGACCCTTCCTCCCTTTTAGGGAGAACTACATTGGCCTGAGGCCCTTCACACAAGGGCTATGTAGGCAACACTCAGATCACATGATGTTTTCTGAGGTTAGCTCAGCCACATCCTTTCATCCATCCATCCCCTTGACCAATGACCATCCTTCGACCTTCGACCACTTCCAAGACAATGTTGCCTTGGTTGTTTTTGCGTGTATGCTACCTCACGGTTGGTTAGCAGAATTGTTCACAGACCCTATTTTTGACCCTTCACAAGTATAGGATCGCGAGCCAGTTGATCCCTACTACTTGTGGCTTTTTCGTGTCTCTGGGAGCACTTCCTGAGCCTGGGATACCTGGAACACGATGACCATTTGGAGCTTCAGCTTAGATTGAGTGACCCGATCAGCAGATGACTAAATGTTGGGGCCCGGTTACTTCAATTTTGGCACTCCTTGACCCTCGACATGTGACAATTTGACCCGACCCTCCCGTGAAGTGGACTACGCGCAATCACGACTACTGCAGCGTTTTCACTCACTCTCTTCTATCCATCTCTTTATCAAATCGACACTCGATCTTCGGTTCCCTTCTCTCGACTATCGCTTTGAGGGGGGAACACCTCATCCCATTCCTAGGGCAACCAACTCCTGTTTTTGTCTTGCAGTTCGTCAAGAACAACCAACAAGACAAAAAGGGGCAAATGTAGACACCACAATTGTGTTTGCACCTTTCGTTCTCCCCCCTTGTCCACCTCGACCCATATCCTAACCCTTGTCCTAGTCCCCTCCATTCATTAAATTAAAATAACTTAAAACATTTTAATTTAGTGGCCCCCTTTCCACCTCACCCTTGCCACCTTAGATCCTCCCTTGAATCCCTCCACCTTCCCCTTAGCATTTATTATGCCAAATATCCTCATTATCTTTCCCCCCACGCCCATTTAAGTGTCTTCATAAATGTTCTTCCCACAACCCCTCGCTCGACGGCGTGCAAGAATGGGTAGAGGCTATTTTTAGTCTCTGTCCCCATTCTGCCACCGCCGACGTCGGTGACCCTTCAACCGACGTCGGCAAAATTGCCGGCATCGGCAGCCTTCAATACCCCTTTCTACATTCGTTGCAGCCCCTAGACCCTTGAGCTCGCAAACAGAATCCTCTCGACACTTTGGCATTCGAATCTCTTCTCTCTAGACCTCGTGCAACAGCAGCAACAGAGGCAGGGACTTTAGTTTCCTCTTGCAACAAGTCTTCCATGGCTCCAACAACAGCTCCTCTGTTCTTCAGTCTGCAAGCCAAAAGGTAAGCAATTTCATTATGTTATTTCATTCTTTTCTTTAAGTTTTCAGTTATCTACTATCTTCTACTTGCTGTGTCCTTCCCCTGAGAGGCTAAAAAGCCTTCTCAGACCCTGTCCCCTGTCCATCTTCCTCTTCCCTGTCCCCCTTTCAATCTAGTCCCAGACAACTTCCTCGTCCCTCCTGCCAACAAAAGACCCTGCACAGGGCACCCAACCAGACTCAGACCATTCTCCAAACCATCCAAGCACATCCATAAACTCTGTCTTAGACCCATCCACGAACCAAAACCAAACCAGACCCGACCACAGGCCACAACCCCGACCGACGCCGGTCACGTCCCCAACCGACGTCGGCAGGATAACCGACGTCGGTAGATCAGATAACCGACACCGGCAACATTTCCGACCTCGGTGACTGTCATCAACCCGACTGCTCCTTTCAGGTGTCATTCCTCCACAGCCAAAGAGGGGTGCTCACAAACGTCTGGATTACAGTGCGCGATCTTCATCCAGGTACTTCACATGCCTTGTCCATTATCTCTTAAGTTTCTTCTCTCTCTTGAATCTGAAAAAGCAAAATTTGAATAGAAACACCTGGATTAAGTGATTCAAGTGAGGATTGAGACTAGAAATATATGTAAATTGAGCTTACATTTTTTTAAATGGTTGTATGTTAAATTAGGTATAATAAGGATCAATGACCTTGATTTTTAGAACTTGTTTTGAGCTTGTTTGTTTGTATTTGCATATGATTTCCATCTAGTGGGTAAAAGGGTCAAAAGTCATGTATTTATACTGATCTGGTGCTTGTGTAGAGTATGAATTGTTAGATTATTTTTGATGATCAAAAGTATTTTAATGTTTTTAAGTTTTCTTTATTAAATAAGTTGGTAGTTCACTAGAAAAGTTAGTTTTCTCCCGTAACCACCTATAAAAGCTTTTATAAAGTTTTTACCCTGATTGTAAATGTTATCCAAAATAATATAATTTTATATTTTGTGTCAAATATTTACTTTACAATGTAATTTATCTATTATTTCCTCTTATTCCTAGAGCTATCATTGGTATCAGAGCCATAAATCATGGAGGATTGATGAAATTAAGACAACAATTTGAAAAAGAAGGGATTTGCAATGCCCAATAATTTGAAGAGGAGTAAAGATTGAGGGAATTTGAATAAATCAGTGCTTGAGAAGAAGAATTTAAATATCTAGTTTAGAGTTTGGCTATACTTCCAATACTAATTTGTATGATGATCTGTGGATTATAGTGCTTCATTTGCCAAATGTATAAGTCTATTTACAACATTAAATTCTAAAATGAAGCATATATATATATATATATATATATATATATATATATATATATATATATATATATATATATATATATATATATATATATATATATATATAAAGGAGGGGGCACAAATTTGTGATGTTTTTTTTAAGTGTATGTTGAACACCTGAGTGGCACAATGTAATATCTTATGAAGCATTGATATTTTTAGCATAGTCTCATTTACCTTCAAATGTAAAAATAATGTGGGCTCCACCAAGAAGACAAGGGAATAATTTTTTATATGAAAAGTAAAAACATTCCCTAAACATTTTTATTATGTAAATTTTTTATTTAGAAAAGATTCATGACTTAACTTTACATGCATATATATATTATTTGTCAAAAATTAGAAAAATTAAGGTCATAAGAAATAGCTTGTTGTTGAGTGTTCAACTTTGTTGAAGGCAATTTGTTTAGAGGAAATTTTATTAAGGAACTCTACATAAAGGTCAAGGGTTTAACCCTCAAAAGTGATAAAAATATTTTTTTATTACAAAGAGGTCATTTGAATTAATTATGAGTACCAGGAAAATTTGTACCTATCATGACAAATTTTACCATATCTTAAATGCACAATTATATTATTTTTCAAAAGTTACTTTTTTGGAAACTAGACTCAAATATATTTCCAACAAGTATAAGCAAGGAGGGGTCCATCATGTCTTGCTATGAAATTTTAATCCCCGTAAACTAGTAAACTTTTTGAATTAGCCTTCAGGGGGGTCTGTCTAGCCTAATAGAGGAGCAAAATTTCAAACTATCATATCTTCTACATACGGTGGCCAAATTCTTTATATGACCACTCATTTTATATAGAAATGGATTTTTAAGAGCATTAGTGCCAGAATTTTTTGATTCTAACATGCATAAATATGTTTTTTCCACATATTTTTAATTAACTTCTCATTGTAATGAAATTGGGTGCATTTTCGATGGAATTTGACACCCCAATTTTTTCTCAAATAGTAAAAATGTGTTGTATAGATCAAAAAAATATTATAATGATGTGTCCCATCACTTGTGTTGTTGGTGATGATGGTATTACATTTTAGAATTTATAGGTCCCTAAGGATCTAATAGGCTAAATAGAGCAAACTAGAGGTTGGAGGATCCACAGAGGTTGGAGGAAATTTTCCCTTCTCCAGTTTGTTATTCGCTTAGAGTATGGGTTCACTACTTGGATAGTAATTTTTGGCATGTGTACTTTTATTTCATAGATGTAGTGATGATATGATATTTGATGTGGAGCATTTCAGTGATGTGTATTTAGTTTATTTATTGTACGGCTTCTCACCTCTTGCCTGATAGGGGGAGAAGATATTGCATATTGGTTTTTGAATCAATCATTAGTGATGTGTATTACAAGTCAACATTATGTTTCTAGCATTATTAGTGATGAGTAAAGGCCTCTAGGAGATGTTGGTGATTATTGGGCATCAATTTGAGAGGTGTCATACATAATATAGAGGGCAGTCACTTGTTAGATGGATTTTGTGTGAGGATCAATGTAATTAGATAGTGCATGATCATTTTATACTATAGTACGGGGATGATCAAGATGTGATCAGTCTAAGATGCATAGTGTACCAATTGTATTTATGACAGAGTCTACTTGGATGACTCATAATTCTTTGTTCCAATTTTTTTATACCCCTTTGGATCAAGGGGGAGTTTGTTGGATTATTTTTGATGATCCAAAGTATTTTAATGTTTTTTAGTTTTTTGGTTTGCTTTATTTAATAATTTGGTAGTTCATAGGAAAAGTTAGTATTATCCTATAACCACCTGTAAAATCTTTTATAAAGATTTTACCCTACTTGTAAATGTGATCCAAAATAATACAATTTTATATTTTGTGTTAAATATTTACTTTATAATGTAATTTCTCTATTATTTCATATCATACCTAGAGCTATAATGAATTAGGTCTAGACTAACCTTAGGTGTTTTATAATTAAAAATACATCTGTTAGGGTTGAAATTAGGCAAGGGACACTAGTGCAATCCCTTGGTCACTAGTGTCCAAAAGGGTGTGCTAGTGTCTAGGTGGCAGAACCTGGGGAACTAGAGGCTTCAATCCATAGTGAAAGGTCTGAGACTAATTTTTGGATGTCTAATTATGTGTAGTACTTGAATAAAAGTTGTATAATGGTCGAAAGATGCCCTAAGATGGGTTTAAGGCTAAGCTATGGATGGGTGGTCTCAAGTGACACTCATTGCACTCAAGTGACATTTTATATGACTACATTCCACCCTTTATTCTAGAAATGTAGAAAATTAAAATGAATAGGATAAAGGAAAAAGAAACATACCTGGACTTATCTATGAGGTGAATCCTATGAATATGGGTCTAAATTTTATGAAGCATGTTCTATTATATATCCTACAAATGAAACATGGATGAATCAATCCTTAAGAAATATCAAAAGCAAAGACAAAACTAAGAATATAAATAAGAAAGAGGAAATGAATGAATACACCTCACTAGGTACATGAACCAATGTAAATACTTGTTGACATCATGTGTGTGTGTGTATCTAGTGATCAAATCAGTGAATATCTTGGACTAATTTGATGGCTTGGTTAATCCTCATGACTGGATGGATCAAGAACTAAATCCACTTTTGACTCCATCATTATCCACCCCTACTGAGTGGATTATACACTATGAAAAACTTGGATTGGATTGATGGATTATCTAACCCTCCTATGTAGGTGGCTCAAGAACTCAATTAAGCTATGACTCCATCATTGCCTACTCATGTGTAGTAGATGTATCTATGATTTAAACTATATGATATAACTAAAACAATATAGGATGGTTCTGGGGTCACTTAGAAACTTTGAAATGTAAAATGGCCTATGGGCCTATCAGTAATTTAGGAATGTAATTAAAGGACTACGTATAAATTCTAACCACTACACATGGAATAAGGCATCAATCTAGTGTGAAAATCTGATGTATGAAGTGTATAATGTGTAGAATGGCATAGAGTTGTCATTCCATCTAAGATGAGCTTGTGAAAAATTGATCATTTATAAATAATGTGTCATGCACATGCCCTCATTTTTGATATCTATGCATATGGATTTTGGATTGAGTTGTAGTAATATGTTTCTATGTATATCTAAAATTAAAATGTGAGTGATCATGCCATGCATGATGCCCCCAATCTGAGTAAACTAGTATATTTGTTTAGAATTGAGTATAAACTGAGCTTAAATGAATGTTTTTGATTGATACTATGTAAACCTTAAATATAATTACTATACCTTTCTATCCAATCTATATTTTCCTATTTCTAGGGCTACTAAATAGTAATGTAGTTCCTATGTTCTATATGTTATTTTTATACTAAAATAACTTTGATCTCTATTTGACTAGTTTCTAGTATGTTTTCTTGATTTTGAGCTCTATAATCTATGTCTACGTGATGAAAATTGTACTTTGATCACACTCAGATGGCCTACACTCTCTGATAAACACTTGTGAATGCCCCCATTTTGAGGGTAGTTATTATACCTGAGAAATAACTATCCTCAAAATAAAAACTTTGCATGATGTGTGTTAGGTTGAAAACATATGATATCTATGTGATAAATTAATATAATGTGTATACATGACATCATAATGTAAATTAGATTAATCATAAGTTGGTAATTTATGATGTATGTTAGATCTAACATTCATAAGGCTATTTGTTTCTATACGATTTTCGCTTTCACATTCAAAAGAGGAAATGAGAAACTAAGAGAAATGGTCTAAGGCTTATATGTACCTGGATGAAGTCTTGCACACCATTATCCAGACATTGTGAGAACTCCTCTTTGTTTATGGAGGATGACACCTGCAAGAGAAAGAGACTAAAACAAAGAAGGCGTTAGATGAGGAGATGGTGGGCTACCAAGAAAAAGCTTGATCCCAGAAGTACAAAGACTTCCTTGAGGGATGTCAACCCACTGATTGATAAAAATAATGTCTGATAAAAGACTGAAATGATTAAAAACTGAAGTAAAAATAGAAGCAAATGCTTACTTGAATGCTGCTATCGGCCTGGTCACAGTCGCTGACGTCAGTTAGTCTATCGACGTCAGTTGGTCAAGTCTGCCGATGTCGATTAGTCTATCGACATCGGTGGGGGCAGTGGTCTCTGCAGTCGGCGTCGTTCAGGGCGATGGTCTTTGGATGAGGTCTGGTCAGGTCTGGACAGGTTTCAGGGCTGTAGACGAGTCTGAGAAGGGGTTTGGGCATTATTAATGGTCTGTGCAAGGGTCTGGGTAGAGTTGCAGGGACAATGGACAGAGTGTATGTTTTGAAAAGGGGGATAGAGGTGGTAAGGATATGGGAAGGCCTCTCAGCCTTTTTGGGAGGAAGTCAAGTCTGATCTGGCTGAATAACAGATAGATTAAAAAGAGAATACTGAAATGAAAATAGTAGTAAATACTTACCTCATACCTGCTAGAGAAGGAATGTTACAGACTGGTTGTACCTATTGTTAAAGTTATTGGTGTGGAAGTCATGTTGTTGTTTTAGAATACTGATGCAGAGTCCTTGCTATTGCTGTCACTGGTGCAGAAGCCCTGTGAGAGAGAGAGTGAGAGTTCTGGTGGATTGAAGACTGGAAGATTGGCTGATTGTTTAAGGTTAAAAGGTAGATGATTGAAGGTCGAAGGACCGGATTCGAGAGATTGGAAAAACTGGATGCAAGAGAGAGACCAAAAATTGCCTTTGGGCTAGTCTTAAGCAATCGACATTAGTGTTCCCACCGGCGTTGGCTGATAGGTAACCGATGTCGACAGCTGGAATAACGGCAAAAAGGCTAAAATTAGCCTTTCACCCATTCTTCCATCTGCCTGGGTCAATTGGTCATGCAAAAACGGTCGAAGGTGGATAAATAAATGTGAGGATTAGTGGAGGGGAAGTTGGAATAGGTCATAGGGTGATAAATGAGGGTATCTAAGGGAAAGGAATCCAAGAAGAGGAGAGGTGGCATGGGTGAGGTGGCAAGGGGAGGGAGAGAATTATTAATTTAAAATAAGATAATTATTTTAAATTAATAAGACATAGGTTAGGAGTGGTTAAGTGGACCAAGGGGACGTCGACCAAGGGAGTAGACATGATTTCGGTGTCTACATTTGCCCCTTTTTGTCTTGTTGGTTGTTCTAGATGAACTACAAGACAAAAATAGGATTTGGTTGCCCCAGGTATGGGATAAGGTTGATTTCATCTTGTTGGTTGTTCAAATGAACTGTAAGACAAAAATAGGGGGTGAGTTGCCCCAATTGTGGGATGAGGTATTCCCCCTCAAAGTGGGATCGAGGGAAGGGAACCTAGAATCAGGTGCTGATTTGATAGAGAGTAAATGGATAGGGTGAAAGTGTGAGTGTGAATGCTACAAAAGTTGTGATTGCACTTATACCACTTCACGGGATGGTCAGGTCAAATTGTCATAGGTCAAGGGTCGAGGAGTGCCAAAATTGAAATAATCAGGCCCCAGCATTTGGTCGTAGTTGATCGGGTTATTCAATCTAAGCTAAAGCTCCAATGCTCATCGTGTTCCAGGTATCTTGGGCTCAGGAAGTGATCCTAGAAACATGAAAATGTCACAAGTAGTGGGGATCAACCGACTTGTAATCCTATACTTGTGAAGGTCAAAATATGGGTTGTGAACAATTTTGCTAACCATTCGTAAGGTAGCATACATGCAAAAACAACCAAGGCAATGTTTGTCTTGGAAGTGGTCAGAGTCTGAGGAGATAGTCGCAATCTCCATGGTCATTGGTCGAGGTGGATGGATGGATGAAAAAAAAAATGTGGCCGAGTTAACCTCAAAAGATTGAGTGCTGCCTACATAGCCCTGGTCTTAGGGCCTCAGGCCAATGTAGTTCTCCCAAAAGGGAGGAAAAGGGTCGAAGTGGTTAATGGTCTTGGACGAGGTTAAGTCACGGTCAAAGGGAGAATGGTTTGTCCATTAGGTAGATGAACGAATGAGGCTGGTCTAGCTAAGCCTCAGACCAATGTAGTTTAGACTAGTTGACAAAATTGGTCGATAGGTTGGTTTGGTCATGTGTTGAAATGATGAGGAGAAAGAAGATGTTATAGCCTTTTCCATATGGTGTATTCTGTAACATTGGTTGAGTGGTCTTTCATCCCTAGCAATTTTCCATATTCATGATGGATGTATGCTAAAAATGAATTGAGGTCTATTTATGCTTCAGTAAGTAATGGTTTATGGTTGACATAAATTGTGTCTGGTTGATAGTTTCTATTTGTATTGGTGTCCATAGAAACTATGTGAAATGGACAAGGATGATGTATGATGTCATGATTGCATGTTGTTGGTCTGAAAATGTTTGGTTTGGTTGGCAAATGATGTGGTTGAATGTGACCAAAGTGTAGAGGAAGTGAAAGGCATATTGCTCTTTCATTGACACGGACCAGAATGATAGCATAGATAGGGATTGTTTGAACCAAGAGCCCCATTCATGCATTACGTAGTTGACCATAGGTTGTGTTAGAGATGTAATTGAATCACTTTGACATTAAAGTGAGCTTGAAGTCTCTTGAGCAGGTGTTATGATAGGTGAGGATAGGGTAACCCATTTTAGAGCAGAGATAACCTTGCCCTTTTTTATAGGAGACCCTGAGACAAGTATAAGCCAAGTCCATGACCCGTTTTTTTTTTTTTTTTTTGAGAAGACTGATCAATGTGAGAAGTCCACATAGAGATGTCATTTTGCTTTGTGGTCATTTGTGAATTTGATCGATGTGGGAAGCTTCTAAGAAAGTGTTGTTTGTAGCAAGATTTAGTCATATCCATCCTTTGAGGGAGTGGTCTATATTCTACTTAGGGGTTCGAAGGACAGCTATACTATCATTGTTGTAACTAATAGACTGCTCCCTCAAAGGACAGCTATTCAAAACCCTTCATATATATATAATATATATGAAGGGTTTTGAATAGCTGTCCTTTGAGGGAGCAGTCTATTAGTTACAGCAATGATAGTACAACTGTCCTTCGAGGGAGCAATCTGTCTTTTAGAGTTTGTGACCTTGGATATTTTGACATCTTGATTTATTATTATTTTTGATAGAATTTTGAGTCATGGACAAGACTATAGAAGTTCAAGGGCTCCCTTTTATTAGGACAAAGCATCCATACATTATAAAAGGGTTATATAGGATTTGTTAAGGGGAATAGGGTTGAAAGGAATGAGGATTAAGAAGATAGGGATTGCTCAAGGGATGAGCTCAAGTTAAATGTCAAGTGAGCGAGTACTCGACTAACAATAAAATGGTCGCAGATGCAAGGCATTAATAGGCTCAATTTTTGGTAAGTCCCTGGTCCATGCTTGTGCATGATGATGATAAGGTCTGAGTCAATTAGGAGCAAATTTTCCCCATTTGCCTCTTTCCAGATTGGTCACATGTTTGATTGATGTTGGATGGTTGATGTTAGATGTGAAGATGATGTTTGGTTGATGGTCAGTCAAGGTTTGGTCAATGGTCATGATTAAAAAAAAGATGTTTGGTCAATGCTAGGTCAATGATTGGTCAATGGTTGGGTTGAATGTTTGGTCAAGGTTTGGTCGATATTGGGTCAATGGCTTGGTTGAGGCCTAGTCAAAGTTTAGGATTAAAAGAGTGATTGATATTTGGTCGAGACTGGGTTGAAAGGTTGGTCGAGGCTTAGATGAAGGTTGAATTCCCCCAGTGGCTAGGGAGGATGTTTGAACAAATTGGTCAAGGTTGGTTGAGGTTTGGTGGTTAGATTGACTGTGTTGATGTTGAATAAAGGGGTTAAAGGTGACAAAGGGAACATAGTCTAGTGTGGAGATCTTGACTTAGGTGATGAGGTTTGAGAAGCATGGGTCGGCGTTGATGATTTGTCGAAGGGGTGGTCAAGAGGATCCTTGATGAGAAGGGTATCCTTTTTCTAGTGTTGATGAGTGACAGCTTTAAGAGCATAACAACACTCAGTGTCATGTCCCAATTTTTGATGATAGTGGCAAAATTTAGAGTCATCAAACCAAGATGGTCTTGATATGAGAGTTGATGAGTGGGGCAGTGTTGAAGGTTTGTTGATAAGAAGAAGGGTGTCATTCCCTAAGCATTGGTGAACGACAACCTTGAGGGCACAATAATGCTTAGTGTCGTGCCCAGGGGTGCGATGATATGCACAAATCTGAGTGTCATCAAACCAGGGTGGTTTTGGTCTGAGGGATTGATATGGTTTAAGAGGCGGGAGGCTGATGTGAGAAGACTGTAACAATTGCCATAACAATAAGGCATAAGAACCTGCTAATGGCTCTATGTGTCTTATTACAGTGGGGGTTGATGACTTTGGTTTGAGAGGTGTAAGAGTCATTGGACGTACCATCATTTTTGTGGGTGGTGTAGCCACACGTGTATATGGCACTTTGGTGGTGATAGGTGTTGGATGTTTTGGAGGAAATATATGTCTGATGGTTTGAGAGAGTAATGGAGGTGACTTGCCTTTGTGAGGTATGGGATTATGAAGCACTCCTATTAAAGTGGATGGATGTGGACCCAAAATTGAAGGTAATGATGAAGGTGGGGGAGGAGTCCTCCAGTGTGGTTTAGTGGCCTTCTTTGGTTTGGGTTGAGGGTCACTATTGGGCGAGGCGAGGTTAGATATGGGTTTGGGTTTGGATGTGGACAGAGGTGAGTGAGATGTAGCAATCTTAGGTAAAAGGCAAGAGGAAACTGTGACTGGGTCTTCCTCAGTCAAAATGGATGAAAAGACTGGTTCTTCTCTTGGTGGAGAAGGAATAGGAGAGTGCAACCCCTCAAGAGGGCAGAGGGTAGGGATGATTGCGCCCTCTACTTGCGGTTGAGGAGTAGGCAAGGTAGGGTCCTCCATTGGTGGGAGGAAGGATGAATGTGGGGTTAATGGCATTGGTAAGGTCAGGGCATCCTCCAATATGAGAGAGGTTGATGGAGGACTAACAGGAGAAGAGGATTCTTCTACCTGTGGAAGAGGTTGGTTAGGGACAAGAGGTGAGATCGTGTTGACCGTGTGTATGTCATGCTCGTGGGAGCTATCAGCCATGGTCTGGACATTATTTTGGGTAGGTGGATGATTAGGAAAGGGTTGTTTGAAGATGTTGATATTTTGATTGGGTGGGGTGTTCGGGTTATCCAAAACAAGATCCCCCTTGTCTATCATGTCTTGAATGATGTTTTTGAAGGTTCGGCAATTGTTGATGTCATGGCCTTGGACGCGGTGAAAGTGACAGAAGTCGGCCTCCCTATACCATGTGGGGAGGGCTTTTGAGGAGTCGAATTGAGGTGGTTGGATTGGAGGGAGATTGAGGACCCCCTGTTTGACAAGTTTTTCCAAAACGGAAGCATATGATTCTCCAAGTGGAGTGTATGAACGCTGGATGTACCATTGTTGGAAGTATTTGGTGATGCTATGAGATATTGAAGGTTGAGATTGGTCAGTTGTTGTCAAAGATGGTGATCTAATGACCATAGTGTTTGCCACTCCTTTAGATTTGGAGTGGGAAGAAGAAGGTTTGGAAGAAGAAGGGTCATTGGTTCTTGCATTAGTATTACGTAGTTTGACCTTATCTTCTTCAATGGCGTGAAGTTCAAGCTTTCGGGCCATGGTGAAAGCTTCATAAAAAGTGAAGAATGTTTGAATCCACAAGGTGGAAGAGATGTGCCTGGCACATGCTCAAGAAAAGTGCTCGATGAGCTTAGGTTGAGGCAAAGAGAAGGAGAGCTGGTTAATCAAGCCTCTCCAATAGGCAACAAAATTGGCTATTGATTCATCATCAAATTGCCTGATGGAGTAGAGGTCTGTGATCGAGACTTGTTTGGTGATGTTGATAGAAAAATGGTCAAGAAATAATTGGGCAAGTTGAGTGAATGAAAAGATGGAATGTCTGGTAAGAGAGCTATACTAGTCAAGGGTAGGGCCAGAAAGTGACATGGGGAACGTGCGTAGAAGTAACACATTGTCATGGGCTATGAGAAAACATGTATGTCTGAATGCTCGTAGGTGTTGTTGTGGGTCTTCCTTACTCTGGAAGTGAGTAAACTTAGGAAGCTCCCACTGGTTGGGGTATGGTCAGGTTGGGATGGAGGGATGAATGGGTTCATTGCAAATTTGCTCATATGAAAGGGCATTGCGTGAACCAAAAATAGAGGTCTCAAGACTAGACATTTTGTCCATCAGCATTTTAATGAGATCTAATGAAGGATTGGTGGATGGGGCACCCTCTAGGTTGTAGGGTGCTTGAAAGGTGATAGAAGGGGCATACGACGTAGTCGGTTGTGCTTGTAGGGGTGCAACGTATTGATAACTAGTTGTTGGGACAAAAGTGGAGGCCAAGGGTGGTTGCGTCATGAAGGTAGAAGGCATAAGTTGACTAGATACTGCCAAAGGTGGTTATGTGGTGGCATTGGAAAAGGGGGAGGTAGACACTCCTACATTTATGGGCGTAAGAGTGTGCGGAGTTGAGACAATCAAGTTCTGGTATGATGTAGAACTTGGTTGAATTGCATGTGGTTGAGGGGGTAATGAAACCCCGATGGAGGTTGGTCCAAAAATAGATGGGAAGGCCAAACTTTGTGTATTGGCCATGGTCAGGTTAATGGTTGGGGTAATAGTTAAAGGTCTTGCGTTGGGTTTCTTATGAGATAATTTTGGAGGGCTTTGACATTGAGGTCTAAGAATCTTTCAAAATCTTGGTCCCCTTTAGGGACAATGGGGGTCTGAGTTGGGGTTGATCGAGTTAGAGTTCATTTGGTCTCTAAGTGGAGTTCCATTATAAGATTGGTTATGGATGGGGAAGGCAGAAGTGGTTGATGTCTCACGTGGTCAAGAAAAGCCTTGGTTTGACTACGTGTCAAAACCATTCAAGGCAAGAAGGGTCAGGTTCTAGAAACTATTTTTTTTAGTTTCAGAAACTTAGAATGTGGTTTTGGTAGAAAAAGGGTCAGGTTTTAAGGCTGCTATTTTGAAAAAAAGGACTGTGATAGTGACCGACGTCTATTGAAAAAATTGATGTCAGTGAGAACAAATGGCTGACGTCAGTCAGATAACTGATGCCAGCGAGTGAAGGTTGCCGACGTCGGTGGTAAAACTGATGTCGGTGATTGTGGTTTCTAGAAACTCAAAAAATTTGAATATTCTTGGAAAAAAAGAAGAAAACATCCTCACTAGCTCAAAAAACCAGATAGGAACAGAAAAATAGATGGAGACAGGCAGACCCTAAGCGTTAAATCCTAAGAATCAACTTTTAGGATCTTGTTGGCTTATGCCTTAAGGTGATGTTTGGGAGGTTGGCTATTAGAATGGTCCTCGAAAAGGTAGTCTGTGGATGGTTTTAGGTTTGTTAAGGTGCTCAAGAGTCTAGGTTAGGTTCCATACATGGTCTGGTGCTAAGGAGCAAGCTCCCCTCACTTCACGAGCCCAGTGATAAGCTGGTCTCACTTAGCCAAAATATACTTTCCCTAGAGATTATCCTCTGCCAGAGAATAGAGTGGGCTTTCCCCTTGGTGATGAAATCCAAGTGGGATTGCTGGGGCGGGTAAGGTATCCGCTGGGTGATGAAATCCCAGTTGGGCCTTATCTTAGGTGAGTTTTGATGTTTGATTTGTGCAAGTGATTTGGTTGTGTAACATAAAGTGGACTATGATTAATTCATGATGCGGTTATTAATTACTAGATGTGGATTAAGAAATGCAAGCAAGAAGAAATAAAATGCAATTAATTTTAAGCCCAAGTTGAAATGTTAGTTCATATGAAGACAAGTGATGAAGAGGTTGAAGAGTATGAGTTTGACTAGTCTAAGATGCAAGAAAAGAAAGAAGAGTTCTTTTTAATCCTGCTTATGATGTCTTTTGGAAGATAGAAGAAAGAGATGAAAAGGAGAATCCTAATGCACCCTATATGAACAGAAAGAAAAGAACCCAAGGAAGACCCTAGGGTCCCACTGGGCGTGCCAGAATGTTTCTATATGATTTTCGCTTTCACATTCAAAAGAGGAAATGAGAAACTAAGAGAAATGGTCTAAGGCTTGTATGTACCTGGATGAAGTCTTGCACACCATTATCCAGATGTCGTGAGAACTCCTCTTTGGTTGTGGAGGATGACACATAAAGGAGAAAGAGACTAAAATAAAGAAGGTGTTAGATGAGGAGATGGTGGGCTGCCAAGCAAAAGCTTGATCCCAGAAGTACGAAGACTTCCTTGAGGGATATCAACCCACTGATTGATAAAAATAATGTCTGATAAAAGATAGAATGATAAAAGACTGAAATGATTAAAAATTGAAGTAGAAATAGAAGCAAATGCTTACTTGAATGCTGTTGTTAGCCTGGTCACAGTCACCGATGTTGGTTAGTCTACCGATGTCAGTTGGTCAAGTCTGTTGACGTCAGTTAGTCTGCCGATGTCGGTGGGGGCAGTGGTCTCTGCGGCTGGCATCAATCAAGGTGATGGTCTTTGGACGAGGTCTGGTCAGGTCTGGATGGGTTTTAGGGCTGTAGATGAGTCTAAGAAGGGGTTTAGGTGTTGTTAATGGTCTGTGCAAGGGTTTGGGTAGAGTTGCAAGGACAATGGACAGAGTGTATGTTCTGAAAAGGGGGATAGAGGTGGTAAGGATATGGGAAGGCCTCTCAGCCTTTTTGGGAGGGAGTCAAGTCTGGTCTGGCTGAATAACAGATAGATTAAAAAGAGAATACTGAAATGAAAATAGTAGTAAATACTTACCTCATACCTATTGGAAAAGGAATGTTATAGACTGGTTGTACCTATTATTGAAGCTGCTGGTGTGGAAGTCTTATTGTTGTTGTAGAAGACTGATGCAGAGTCCCTGCTATTGCTGTCACTGGTGTAAAATCCCTATGAGAGAGAGAGTGAGAGGTCTGGTGGATTGAAGATTGGAAGATTGGTTGATTGTTAAAGGTTGAAAGGTGGATGATTGAAGGTCGAAGGAGTGGATTCGAGAGATTGGAAAAACCAGATGTGAGAGAGAGAGAGCAGAAATCGCCTTTGGGCTAGTCTTAAGCAATCGACGTTGGCAATCCCACCGGCGTCGGCCGATAGGTAACCGACGTTGGCAGCTGGAATAATGGAAAAAAGGCTAAAATTAGCCTTTCACCCATTCTTCCACCTGTGCGGGTCAATTGGTTATGTGAAAATGGTCGAAGGTGGATAAATAAACGTGAGGATTAGTGGAGGGGAAGTTGGAATAGGTCATAGGGTGATAAATGAGGGTATCCAAGGGAAAGGAATCCAAAGAGAGGAGAGGTGGCATGGGTGAGGTGGCAAGGGGAGAGAGAGAATTATTAATTTAAAATAAGATAATTATTTTAAATTAATAAGACATAGGTTAGGAGTGGTTAAGTGGACCAAGGGGACTTCGACCAAGGGAGTAGACATGATTTCGGTGTCTACACTATCAAGATAGATATAACAATGTAATCTAAGAATAATCTGTCACTACCTAGGACTATGGGGCATGATGTCCACCAAGGCACCCAAGGAATAAGGGGATGTTAGCAGAGGTTCTTGGAAATACTATAAAACATGATAATTATAGGGATAAATTTCAGAATGGAGAGTACAATAGGGCACAAAAGAGACTACAATATTACATACCTTCTATGAAATACAAAGATGTACCTAAATAACAAGAATAACTTAGCTACTAAAAAAAGGTAGAACACAATTGACATAAGATTCAATAAACATATTAAATTAAAATAGAGTAATCACTTTTCATTAACCATATATAAAAGAATATTAGGGAAAACCATATCAGAACAATTCTATTAATCTCTATCAATACATCAAAAACATATTCTATTATAGTAAAGTGTTATATATAGCCTTTTATAATCTGATGTCTCTTCACATTTTAGCCTTTTGAGATATAAAAGGAAAGACTCTTCGCATTCTTCTATTACCTAATTAGGATTATAACGCTGAATACATACAAAATTTATATAAGAGACAAAATCATATACTTCACACATGTGTTATTCTATCATACATCTTAGACTTAATTAGTTATTCCATTCTACATCTGACACTTTCTTAGACTTAATTAGTTATCTCATCTTGAGATAAAGTCACAACTTGATTTAAACTAAGCTAAAACGATGATCCATAAACAAAAGTTGCATTTATCACTCTAGGTGTTGTTTACTAATTTTCACCCTTTACACACTACGTAGTCACCCTTAAAGGTTTTTAACTAAGTAGCAAACTAGTGTACTACCCTTTTAGGTTTTCAATAGGCTATCATAACTAGGTGGTCACCGTTTATGGGTTTTCAACCAATTTGGCCTCACTCTTAATGTTTAAGATTTCTTAAAAAAAACTACAATATTCCTAAAGTCACAAAAATAAAGTGTGAATTACTAACTATTATAATGGAGGAGGAGTTTGATTGGGTTACTATAGAGCTTATTTTATTTGGCCAGCTACTAACCTAAATAGCTTATAATGCACCCAATGATAGAGGTGGTTGTTGATATTATGCCTTTGTATCCAAATTCCTCTCCTATATGATTTTTTGGAAGTGTTGTGAATGAATGAATTGACGCTCATATATTTTCTAGTCAATAGCTATATAAACTCAAGATATATCATGCTCGAGTGTTTTTCAATCTATGAGCACTTTGTATACCCTGGAAAATAGAATGAAAAATGAAACCTAGATCATTATCATGTTTTAAAGATCATCATATTATATAATTGTGAGTAATAACTTGAAATTAGAAAAATTGAGCTAAATATTTAAGATGATCTCATCCAATCTATCTAGTGTCCTTTGGGCTTGGATGACTACAAAAGTGTTACACAATATTTTGTTATACCACATTTATAGTTTTTGTATGGTATCTCCCTAGAATCTAAAACTTGTTTGAGTGTGTTGATCATATTTTCTATAGTTTTTATTTGGTCTTCTAATAAGGATTTATCTTTATCTATAGTGGAAAATTCAAGTTTCATAGTAGCTAAATATTGATTAAGAAAGTGTCTCCAATTCAACATATCTTAGGCTATCTACTTGCATTAACACATAGTAGTGTCTACGACCTACTCATACTCTTCAGTGAGTTCACATATGACTTTTGTTTAATTCCTAAGAGATTAACATTGTGTGGTCAATGTGAACACTTTCTATGCATCCCCCCAATTCTTTGTAAGCTCTATCAATAGAATAGTGAATTGCTTGTCCTTTAACATGACTTAATCACCTAGTACTTGTGTAATTAAGGTACGATAAACATTATTCATCAATTACCATGCATTTTAAATTTGATATTCTATGCTATCCTTTTCTTCATGTATCCTAAGAAATTCCTACTCTAAATCTAAGGTCTTCTACACTATTGATTCTTAAAAGGCAACTACTCTTTCAATATGTTTTGATAGTGGTAGTTGGGTCACATCCAATGATGTTTCCATCATAGTGGTAACAAGTGCCATGGAGGTGGTCATAGGTATCATAGGAGCATGTGTAAATTGAGTCAACAAAAACAATAAAGTAGTTCAACACATTGATATAGAAGGGACATCCCATATCCATTGGCTAGAAATTTGTGATGTTTTTTTTGTAGCCTTTGTCTAAGCTACACTTTCTACTTATACCTATTATTTTTCATATTTCTGCTCTTTGGCTTGGGTTTATACTTCATCCTTGGCCTTAAAATCAATTTTAGATTTTACTTTATCTTTGTATTTAGCCTTAGCCTTATCATCAACTTGATCTTTAGCTTTAACATCTACCTCAACCTTAGCTTTAGCTTTAACCTTAGCTTTGTCTTCAGCTACTTGTGTTTCTACTGCATGTCTAATCTATTATTTAGAATCATTGTATTGAGATTCTTGTTTCCTCTATTTTTTTTCACAACTTTCACCTCTTATCATCATCATTGGGATTTCCCTTGTTCTTTTTTCTTTGTCTCCACTTCTTCAACCTATTTTTGCATGGATTCTACTTCTTCGGCTTTCGTCCTTATAGATTTAGCGTCTTTGGCTTGATTTTGTGCAATATCTACTTCCTTAGATTTATTTTGTATTTTGGTGCCTATGTATTTCTAATTTTGTTATTGATTTTATACATATTCTTCTTGAGTTCATTGTGTCTCTTGCATAACTACTTATTATGCTAGTTCTTGTTCTTTCTTAATCTTTTCTTCTTCCACCCCTCAAGGTTTGGTGTGTCCTACATAGTTTTTTATTTATCTACAACCTTATGAATAATTATATCTATTGGTTCCCCATAAAAATCTAAGATCTATGTACTTTGTGTCTAATTTAGTATGCTTGGATGACTCCAATTTTCCCAACTAGACTTTATGTACCAATTTTTTTTCTTAGATTTAGCTGGAGGCATGAGAGTTTATTTTTTCTTCTTTGAGACATGGTACTAGGGTTTTTATTTCACTACTTGAGATGGTTGTGCACCACTTTCTTATGTAGGTTTAATAAAATACACCATCCTTTCCCTCACAATTTGTGATGGTTTGGCAAAATGATGTGTGCATGGTCATCCAAACAAGACCGATGTAGGACTACCTTCTTTAGGTAAATCCACCATATGCACAACTAATGATATTATGGCTAACTCTATTAAAAATATCTTAGCTTCTAGCTTACGTTGAATTTCTTCTTACCCTATATTATTAAAAATAATAGAGAAGGAGGTGGTTGAGTAATATCAACCCAAAAGTCTTTTATCACATGATTTCACACTTGGTAAGTGTGCACTACTTTCTATAATAAGAACTACTTCTACTCCTATTTTTCATATATCTCTTTTCTAATGTATTAAAACATTTATTGGAGCACTTCCTATTCTTCTACCCATAACTCAAGTAGATTGAACTCAATAACTATCCTTAAAACCATGGGATTATCGATCTAGGACTTTACTTGATGTTACATTATTTTCTTCAATGGTAGTGGTTGGGCCATATGCATAGGTACCTTCCTCTTGCCTTTCTATTTCTATGGTAATACTTGTAGTTGTGTTGGTTATGATGATGGATCATGTGGTTGTGTTTATTGTTGTGGTGGAGTATGTGGCTACATTGGTTGTTACGGTGGTGCTTGCTCTACTTATGCTTATTATGCCTATGGAGGAATAATTTACAAATGTGGAATTGACGTCATAGCTAAGGCTTTTTTCCTATATACTTTAGCCTTTGATTTGACCATGGAAATGAAAAATGGCATTAGGGTCACTATTGGAGTGGCCAACTCATGGACCTTAATTTGAATACCATTATGTAATTTTGTGGCCAAAGCATGTTGTCCCAAATATTACATTACATCCTGTGGGATCCTAGGGTGTTTTTGAATCAAAGCTAGGACTTCAAGCCACCATGTGTTAAATCTACCCAATTACTCATAATGATGCCCTATTTTGTTCCATGTAATATTTGTGAAGGCATTAATAGGCCAAAAGTATACAGTTACATTAACTGGCCCCAATGGAAATTTCCACTATGTGAAACATAATAAAATAACCAATAACTAATAATAAAATGTTTTTGTGCTTCCCATAAGTATATTTTCTATGTTAGTAGTGAGCTAATATACCAAAAACTTGGGCTGATTTAAGTCCTCTCACAACTTTGTATATAATATGAAATATCAATTATGCCTTATGTCACTTGTTTTTCTTGATTGGTGGTTTGCCAAAATATTTTCATTATGTATTGTACCATATTTCATAGTGAATAATCCTCAATTAAATTAATGGGTGTTCCTCTCCGCACCCTCATGGTATATTTTTACCTCACATTTGGATGGATTGGTGGTGTTGTAGACTTATAAGGAAAGAGATATTTACTGTGATTGAGAAGACTAATGGGTCATGTCATGGTGTGCATCATGATCCAAATTTTAACATCTTGAGCCAAATGGATATCCTATTGATTGTATAGATTTATCAGAGTCATCATAACCTCATCTGGCTAACTAAATTTAGGTAGCTTAATCAATACTTCTGCATCAGAGCCTCACTATAGATTTTAAAGTGTGAGGGCTCCTAGTTGTGTTACTCTTTGATTATCCTATGCAAAAATAATAGTTTATATTACATTTGTAAAATTGAACAAATCTATATAATTTTAATTAGTTTGGAAAAGACAATCCAATCCTCATTTTCTATTTTTTTGAATTTGATAGTGAAATCAACAATGGACCTCTCTCGATGACTCGATCAGTGGTCTATCATGAGTGATTGATTTAATTATTCATGATCTCATTCAAAATCCATTCATGAGTAGGCATTTTGAGAGTATATCATGGAAGCCTCTTGTTAGCTAATGTTTATAATGCTTTTGTGTTTTCCATACCTTGCTCGTATATAACTATTGGTACCCAATTTTATGTCACTGACTACTTTGAATGCATTAAATGCTTGTGCATAAGTGTTCCTTTTTCAATTAATTTTACTTACTAGAAGTTACCTTGATATGGACATTTTTTTATTAGAATATTTGATTTTATTCTTTGTTATTTATTATATGTTAGTAGTTATCCTTTCATCTAATCAATTTGTCTTGTGAATCCACTTATCCATTTACTACTAAATCTACTTCTAAAAAGATGCAATATTTTTGAAACATTGCATCATTAACATTATATCATGACCATTGGATTTCCATTCACTATACCTATCTTATCACTACCTTACCAAACTAAATTGATATGTTCAATGTAGATACATCCAACTATCTTCTATGAGTTGTCTTTAGAATGTGATCACACCTTGCGATCATAATTGCTTCCTAGTGGTTATGATGTGTTTCATTACAACACACATGCTATACAAGCATTCTAACATAATGAAATAGAATATAAATAAACAACATTAAATAAAATCCTAACTACATGGTGCTACTCAACACCCACTCAATGTTTTTAACAGAATGATAAATATTAAAGATTATATGGATTAAGCCTACAACCATTTTTACATCCTAGTAATATGGTTCCATAAATATATTTAAACACTATGGTACCCTATGGTGATACTTATTTAATAATATATCATCCTTTCCATCTAATGCATAACTTTCCTAAGAACGCTTTAAATCTACTCCCATAAAGTAATACTATTTATTCTAGGTAAAATTGCTTGTATCACAAGTTGTAATCATGACATGATTTATGACTCTACTTTTTAATTTATTATATCCACTATGACCTTTGTATATTTTATTCCATATTTTTTAAATCCATAAATTGTTCCTTTAATGAATCCTGATCCCCTAATCTCATAACCATTGCAATACATAGACTAGGAGTAATATACTCCATAGGCATTACTACCTCAAGGCCATATACCAATTGAAATGGAGTGAACCCTATATATTTCTTGTAATGTGTTATATAAGCCCAAAAAATTTTAGTAATTCAATCTTCCCAATAGTCCCTTAAATCATTACAGTTTTTGTTAACATTTTCCCCAATACATTATTTAACACTTATGCCTATCCATTTGCCTATGGATGGTATTTTGTGCTTTTGTCATGTGATATCATAAAATATTTATTGATATTATTGATAGAAATATTTATGAATGCACGCCTCTATCACTCATTATCTCAACTAGACATCCAAACCTTTTAATGATGTTTCCATATAAAAATTTAGCAGCATCTTTTGTATTGTAGCTTGGAGTGGCAGTAGTTTCCACCCATTTAGTGAAATAATTTATCCCAGTAATAATATATTAGGCATTATTTCATTTAATAGGAGGAGATATAGGTCCAAAAAATTCAATTCCTAACTATTCAAAGCATTATTCTACAAGTGTGGGTACTAAATGCATTTTTTCGTGTTGGTTTGGCTTGCCCTTTCATTAATAGACATCACAGGGTTTAATAACTATTTATGAATCTTGAAATAATTTAGGCCACCAAATACCACTTTGTAATATTTTATTTTTAGTGGCTTCTCCTTTGAAATGACCCCCTATAATTTCTTGATGAGCTTCTTGAAAAATTTATGGTCATTCATGTTCTAAAAATACTATGTTCAATACATCATCTTTATCAAGCTTGTACAAGAATCCGTTAATAAGGATATATGATATGTCTTGGTTGACCATTTGTTTATTATCTTGCTTAGTGTAGTGTGCATGAAAATTTCCTTGTTCCAATAAATTTTCAATGTCTTCCATGTTATCAAGAACTACAAAAGTTCTAAATAAATGCCCATATAGGGATTCATCTTCAAGTTCTTCTAATTTCTCCTTATTATGAAGTCTACTAAAGTGATTTAGCCCCACATTCTCTTATCCTATTTTAACCTTAATCCAAAATTTAAATTCCTAAAATATAATTAACCACCTTGATATACATCCTCCCAACATTGGCTTATTAATCAATTGTCCCAATGCCTGGTCATTCGTAAACAACTCAAAAGGTGGATCCAAAAATTAATGCCAAAAAAATTATAGTGAAAACACCATGCATATTGATTCTCTCTCTATGGTCATGTAATTATTTTTTACAACTGATAGTTTCTTATTGGAAAATTATATCAAGTGGTCTAACCCACCTTCACCTATATGTAATAAGACATCTCCTAATACAGTGCCAAAAACTTTCACATGTACATGAAATGGCTTCTTCCAATCAGAAAACACTGAGATCAATGTTGTTACCAATATTTAATTTAAATCAATGAATTTTTTTTGACATTATGGTTTCAATTTGAATTTGGTATCCTTGTATATTAATTTCTCCATAGATGTAGATATAACTATGTACCCTTTGATAAACTTCCTATAATATCCTATATGGCCAAGGAATGTGTGCACTTCATTGGAGTTATTAAGAGGTGGCATACCTACTATAACATTAATTTTATTTGTGTCAACCAAAATATTATTGAGACATAAAACATGGCCTAGTAAGACACTAAAAGGTGTAAAGAATAAACACTTCTTTAAAGTCAAAACGATGCATAAAGGCTGACATCACTCCAAAATAAATCTTAGTTTTGACAAGTTCTCTTTGAATAGAGATAAAATAACCCAATAATACAAATATACTTCTAATAAATCATGAATTAAATCTTTGAATGCATTTACCAAAGCTATAGACAATACTACAAGTGCATTCTTTAAACTAAAAGTCATTACCTTATATGCAAATGTTCCCCATTCACTAGTAAAGGTGATCTTAGCATGATCCTCCTTTGTAATTGGAATCTGGTGATATCCATTGAATCCAATTATAAATAAATATATTTCATTCCTAGTAATGGATTCAATAAATTCATATTTAAAAATAATTAGAAATGGATCATTAACACAAGGGTCATTAACTGCACGATAGTCTCCACACACTCAAATTTATCTTATTTTCTTAGGTTGAAAAACCATGAGACTCACCCAATCTACCTTTTCAACTAGATAAATGAATCTAAATTTTTTCATTCAGTCAGGTTCAGCCTTTACTTTGATTTTCATATTAGGATTGTGCCTGTAAGGTCACTTTTCAATAGGTTATGCACACTCTTTTAGTTCTATGTGCATTTCTCCTATAGATGGATATATGCCTTTTACCTCTAATAATTTACTTAGAAACACATATTGATAGTCCTTTAGTAGCTACAAGGCCTCAAAAATTTAATCTTGTCCTCATAATCTCCCACTATTTCAAGCTTATGAGCTAACTATGTCTCAATATTTCTTTCACTATTTTGTAAGGGTTGATGATATATCTTACCTGATCCACTAGGTAGAGAATCTTGTAGAATTCACTTGATTTCATGATATATAATATTAATGTTTCAAATTTTTTATTCTTCTGCTTTCTCTATGCTTTGTACTGGTTTGGGTTCATCTTCACTTTTTAGCTCAAAGAAACACTATAGATTGAGATATCTATCACTATCACTATCACTATCACTATCACTATCACTATCACTATCACTATCACTATCACTATCACTATCACTATCACTATCACTATCACTATCACTATCACTATCACTATCACTATCATTAATTATAATATTATATGGCTAAACAAGAAATTTTTGTTTTTGGTTGGCTTTATAATTATGCATTATAGGATCCAAGTCCTATGTAACCTTCTGATGAGATGATGATTCAAATATAGTTGATAATTTTTTTGCTCATCCATGACATATATATATTTTATACAATGAATTATGTACTAATGGATAATCATCTTCAAACATAAATGTTTGAATAAAATATTTTTGAAGTTGTGCCCAATATTTGATTTCCATTCTGTGTTCTTGATGCATATACTAGGCTATTGGTAGAGGTGCTAGGGTGTGGCTGAATATGTGCACCCAATATCATGGTTATACTCCTTGTGTAGTCTATATATCCACACACTAATGGATGCGCAATTATGGGGATTGAACTTCTTAGAAGAAAGGACATTTTTATTTGTCACTAGCTGGTAACTTAAACCTTGTATGCAAGACTTTTCATGCTTCCTCCCACTATATTTTTGAGTTTTTATGTACTACCCACCATGTCACAATAGTTCCTTTTAGTGCATAGGTAAGTGCACTAACTCACTGATCCACCTCTATTACATGGTGTTGAAGCCTCAATATAAATGGATTGAGATTCTCTATCATAAAGCATTGAGGTATCTAGTATTATTTAGTGAATACCATGTACATAGGTTGTAACCCATGATATCTATAATCCCAATTCAATATGTGCACATCCAAGTCACCACTTCTAGATGATGTAGATTCCCAAGGTAGAATACCTTATAGGGTTAGTTTAGTATAGTCCATAATAGTTGCCTTAGTATTATACAATAATTATACTTTAGATATTGTCAGAGATCACACTGAAGGATAAACACATTCTTCAAGATAAATGTGCTTAGTTAAAGACTTTTTTATATAGGTTTCAATGCTAGTCATTATTATTGTTGCATAGTATGTGGTTTCCAATATTGAAACTCTACAAACCATAACCCATTTTGACTTTCATTTGTCCCCACTTTAAACTAATTATTGTCCCCATAGGCATAAAAATGCTCTAGCTCTTTTTGGATAATATATGGCTTTTGCTCATACTTATTTAGGGTTATGACCACTATTTTTTTTATGTGCTTCTAATTGATTGAACATAGTATTGATGGTTATTTGGCCATTATAGGCCCATTTCTTACCATTTAAGGTAGGGTAATGAGTATTTATTGTCTTGATGTTGATAAACTTAAAGTCACCTCATAGGATGGGCTCAACCACTTTAATTTCAACATATTCTAACTTTCCAATGGGTTCAACTCTACCATAATTGACCAAACTCAATGTTACTAGACTTTAGTTGAGAGTTGGTTGACCAATGGCTTCCTAGGGTGATCAAAGAATCATATTGACTATGTTTCTTAAATCAAATACTACATTGGGAATTTCATACCCAACCAACTCAATATCCATTCATGAATACACATCCCAAGGCTTCTTGATCTTGACATACCAAACTATTTTATCGGCCCTTGTTTGTCCTCGCTATGCAAACTTTAAGAGATTAGTGATGTTTTGCGATATATCTTTATTGTGCAGTGTACTGAGTAGATTCATAAAATTGATTAAATTAGGCATAACAACCTCTTTCCTCATTATCCTAACAATTTTCCCATACATTTGAGCATCAATAGCTATGTTATCATCCTTGAAAATGGGTTTTTTGTATTTCCTTTAATACATGTGCAACTTGATACATTAAATTATTTTATATAGTAAGATCATGATATTTATCCTATTGAGAGTTTCTAATGCCATGATCTTGAGGCATTTATAAATATGGTAAGCCTTTTTTAGTTCTTTATTACATTGTGGTAATTTTCATAAATGCATTTTTATTTGGTTGCACATTGATCATATTTACATTGCACACTAGCTTTTCCTTTTTTTATTTCCCCAAAACTGGGCAATATTTTATTTGATGTTGAACTTTAAACCTACAATATACATAATAGACTTGTCTCTGATGTTTGGTAGGGAAATTTCTCACATAATGATTATATGAACCACATAGATAACATTGCATAGGGGTCGAGATTATTGATTATCATTGTTGTGACCTCCTTGATATTCACCATGATATCTACCCCTATATCCCCCTCTATAGACACCTCTATTTTATTGATATCCCCACCATTTTGATTTTTAGTAATCATATCCTCCTTGATTATTATTCTATGCCTCATATCCCCCATATTGGTTCTAATGGGAACTTGGAGTCTAGTTTGCTTGCTAAAGATTCATATTATTTTAGGGTTGTGCATACTAACCAAAATATTGATATGAAGGAGATGACATATTATTCCAAATTGATAGGTCATGTGGCTAATATTGTGGTGATGAATACATTTGATATTGAGGTAACAAAGTCATTTATCCTAGACTAACTTGAGTTATATTTGTCATCTCCATGTCTAGTCATGGAATTACTTGCTTTGTAGTTAGTATTTGTTGAGCCATAACTGTGAAGACATTCTTCATTATATATTTTTTCAATTCTAGTAGAGCTCAAAATATTATCTCATCATGATTTTTAATTTTAAAAAACTACAATACATGTTATGTGATTTGTGAATATATTGTTGAAGAAGATGGCACTTAGATGTAGAATGTCTAACTACCCTACAAATTTCACAAAATTTTGTTTTAATTTTTGGATAGTAATTTCTATGATGTATTCATCAACCAAAATATACACACCATAAGCCTAATTTAGTCTTATAATTTTCATGCATCTCGACCATCTTTCTCATAAAAACATCTAACTTAGGTTCTACTTTTGATCTTATCGATGGAAGATCTGCATAATCTTTTATTTCCTCTACCCATATGGCAGTAGATCAAGCATAAAACTTGGTTAAGAATTGGGATTACATAATAAAAAACCTTATTCTCAGTTTTATACCTTTTATGAACCAAATAGCCTTGTCTTTTAAAATAAAATATTTTTTTTTTTCACATCAAAAAACCTAAAATCATATTCTCCAACCATTTCTCAAGATTTTTGTCAAATTTCCTTTAGGTCCTGAATAATTTGACTAGAAAATCTTTTAACTTAAATTTTTCTACTTGAAAATATTTAAATTGTGTGATGTTAAAGGCATTTACATTTATTTTGTCAATAAACTGCAAGAATCATCCTACCAAAGCCCCTACATGTTTTCACTTCTTCACATCATTCGATGTTACCCTTTTACAATCAATTTCATTTTACAAGTTATGAAGTATTATTTAAGGTCCATAGACCCATAATATTAAATTAAAGGTATGAACATACCTATATTAAGCACCATAGCTGGTAAGTTGGAAGTTGTTACTACAAATGTTTGAATACTAGCAAATGTGTCTAGTGGTGACTATACACTTATTATTGCAATGTTAGATGACTGCATAGTGTTCACTATGACTACAAGCTATTATGCACTAATATTTTTAGGGGTGAAAATAAATATTACCTCTTGTAATTTCTTCCTTTCTAATTCTTGCTTGGTTGTTGCACTGAGCTTTCCAAACTTGTCAAGGAAGGAATCAAACCAACCTAAATCCACTTCTCTTTTTATATTTTTTATTCCTTCAATAAATAAAGTGGGATTGGGGGATAAACACCCTTTAAATGAATGAATTTTATCTCTAATTTATTCTAAATTTGAAGTTGAACCTATAAAATTATTGCCTTCCAATTTAATGTTTTCCTAGGAACTTTCCTTCCTGACTTCAAATAAAAACCCTTCCCTTAACTAAAATCTACCTCTACATCACTACTTGTAACATCTTCTTCCTCATTGGGCCTTTCTCATATTCCAAAAACCCTTTTCTTCCAACAATTTCCATCTTATGTCAACAACCTCTCTTTTTTGACATCTTTTCCTTACATTTCTCTAGCTCTAACACTTTATTTTCAACTCTTAGTCCTATTGACCATTACTTCTAGGTCTTTTGTATTAGTCCACCTTATTTTTTTATCTCATATCCATTTCTAGTCCATAAATTTTCTTTTCACTCTAAGTCTTCTCACCTTCCATTTTCTAGAATCAGGTTCAAGTTCCTTTTACGTAGTTCTTCATCATTCATTTCCTCTCGCACACACCTCTCTGGTGTGACTACTCCATGTTGGCTAGAGTAGGAACCATAAAATTTTACACAACCAAAATGTAATCACTATAAAAATTTCCCTCTAATTACTTGGACAAACCATTTTTGTGTAGTTTCAAAAGCTATGTATCCTTGTACTACAAACTTAGTAATATAACCATCGATTGTATTCTTCATCCTATAATCTACTGCTTGAGATCAATTAGTGTCTAGGTTGTGTAGTATTTATAATTTTTCCTCAAGCCAGACTATAAATTATGTTCTCCTTAGACTAAATTAATAGTATTCTAATCTAGTTAGCCACACAACTAACATTCTAGGTAACTTGCACTAGAAAATTTCATAAATTTTGCCATAGATGTGCTCTTGGATAATCCCCTCTACAGTATTTATAACTCTCCATGCTTGTTATTTTTCAAATATTTTGATTCTATCAGCTAACCATATTTTTACATCTCTCTACCCTGGTAACCATCTCAACATATTTCATCCCAATAGGCTTTATGCTCACCACATAATTATTAGTAAAAGTTCTTGGAAATATTCTAGAATATGATAATTACAAGGATAGCTTGCATATTAGAGAGTAAAATAAGGCACAAACAAGACTAAAATACATACTATTTATGATATACAAAGATGCACTTAAGAGTAATAATAACTTAGCTACTAATAAAAGGTGAAACATAACTATCATAACATTTGATAAACATAGTATAGTTAAATAGAGTACTTATTGTGAATTAACCATATATAAAATAAGATTAGGAAAAGCCATATCAAAATGATTCTATTAATCTTTATCAATACATCATAACCATATATACTAATACAAAAAAGTGCTATTATAGTGTTTTACAATCTATTATCTCTTCATATTCCAACATTTCAAGATACAAAAGGAAAGACTCTTCACATTCTTATATTGCCTGATTAGGATTAAAAAATTGAATACATAAAAATTTTATATAAGAGACAAAATTATATACCTTTAACATGTGTTTCCTTATTATACTTTGTGATTTTACCATGCATTCTACATCCAATAGGGTAGTTGCATGAGGTCCCTCATGGCATTGAAAACTAAGTATCAAATCAACAAGCAAGAGACAAGTGTCATGGCCATGACTCATAAATGAAATAATTCATAAAACACACATGAGGCATGTAAATTAGCCTAAGGGGCCACAATACAAGGGACATGGGCACATGTCACTAAATTTGAGAAAGTAATATATACAAGAACATGGTCAAATTTCCACATACACAAATAACAAGCAAGTTGGCTTAGATCCACATGGAAGGACATATTCAAATTTACACATACATAATCAATAAATCACACACAAGGACATGATCACATATCCAAACCATACATATAATGAAAGGAAGTGGTGTAGATCCATAGAACAATGGCATATTCAAATTACCTCAAGTAAATGTAAAAGTAACGAGACATAATCAAATATAAATTATTAAATCTAGAAATGAAAGTATGCATGAACATGTGGTACAAATATATATAAGATCAAATATGTACATAAACTAGATGTATAGTAGTATTAGTTAGGAAAAAATATGAGTAGCATAAGATGATTAATTTTAGGATATAAACAATGATAAAACTATGATAAGGTGTATGAAATCATATGACCTGGTAAATCAAAAGCTATGTATAGGATGCCATTAATGGGTGAATGTATCAATACTGAATTAATGTATCTATGTATGTCCCCCTAATGGGTAGATAGTAGTAAATATAGATCTAAGTTCTAGACTCAAGTCTTATAAGAATATTTTAACACTCGAAGAAAACAAGTGAAGCATGTATATATGATAAAACTAAATGAAACTAACATAGATAACATATGTAATACCTAGAAAATAAAAGGAATGTAAACAAGGAAATACAAACAATCTAAATTTTGTGTTTTTGAGTAATGTCTAAATGTTTTTTTATTTTAAACATATTATATGATTTTTATGTCTTTTGAGTATAAGATACGCATAAGTAATCATGACAATGAAATTATATATAAGGTGAAAGGTAAGAAGAGAGATACTACTAACCAATTGGTCTTACAAGAGACTCACAATCAATGTATCCTATATCAAAGAGAGGAAGAGTGATCATGCACATTGTACAATGAGGTATCTAAGATCAAGGAATTAGATGTACTAAGTGATCTATAGTTGAGACTAACTGTGGATTGGGGTTAGGAATATGTGGAGTTGACTGAATTGGCCTATGAACTGTGGGGTTCTTAGGGACCCATCTGATACAAGAAACATGATAAATGAAACTATGTACAAGGAAATGGGGGTTAAATGAAATTGTTTAAAATTAGGATTGAAGTGAATGAAATTAAGTAAAAGGAAAGTGATATGGATAAGAATTTGTGTGTTGGTAAGGAATGGTGATAGAATCCCAACATGTCATTGATGGGATGCCTCTATGTAACATAGGTGGCATCATCACTTTTTGAATGGTATATATCATACTAATCTTGGTTGTTCTAATCATTTTCTTCATTTTGATTAGCAATGTCTAGATCATTGATTGGGATATTACCATCTAAAATTGTATCCACTATAGGTATATCTTTCTTTGAAGACTCTTTTTTTAGATACCCTCTTTTGAGAATGGTTTTTTTCTTAGCTTGATTCTAAATGTGAAACTTAAGTTCTTACTCTTTTTGAAACATTACCTATGTATTTAGATATTTTACCTTGATAAATTATATTTGTGAATTATTTACCTTATTATGTTCCATAAATCTCAATCCTTTTTTACCAATATTATCAACTACAAGAATAAGAGTAGTGATACCTTGGGCATTCTTGCCAAACCCTTGACTAGGATAATAAAATTATTGTAGATATTTTTGACCAAACCCATACTATTTTGAAAGTGGGACCTCATTTTGGAGAGGTATATTTGTATCCTTTAATTGATTTACATGTACTTGTTGTATTGTTTGTTTCTCTAATTTTGTTTTGTAATATTTTTATTTTTTTGAGTTATGCTTTGGTAGCCACTTTTGTATTGTTTATGAATTTGACACTTTTTTAATATATTCCTTTATCACTATGGATCACTTAATTGATTTATATTGTATAGGTTATTCATTAGTAAGATGCGTTGTATATCCTTTTTCAATGACGAACATGAATTCATGTCAGACCATGCATTCTATGATATGCACAATAGTATCTGGATCTCCTTACAAGATGTAGAGGAGGTAGGTTGATCAACTTAGCTTTAATCATTTGTATTAAAATCTCACTTGAGATTCTATTTAATCTTTGATTACTTTGTGAATCACTAATTTTAGATGCACTTTGTTATGATTTCTTATTTTTCTATGTAACATTGATTGCCACAAATTAACTAGGTGAAGATGCATATACATGATTGACATAGTGTGCCCTAGAGGATTTTGTTTTATAGTTTGATTTTCCAATACTATAATCTTTTAAGGACTATTTTAGATAATTTAAACTTATGCCTCCCAAACGAGACTAGAGAGAATGTTATAAAAAGAATAATTTTCATAGATTTTATATAAAATGGACTAGGATTAAGATAATAATATGCATATATTACCCATATATTACATTGGAGAGGATTTACAATTATAAAATTTTGAATAATTTAAATATTTTTTAACATTTTTGTTTGGATTTAGACTAGTAATAAGTCCACATTATTTAAAATGGTCCCTTTTCATGTAATATATAATTTTGAATTTGTAATTCTAAAGTTAGCTTTCTCAAACTGATAATTTCATCCTTTAGAGTCTCACAAGTGCAAACCCTAGTTGTTTCTGATTGAACATGCAAACACACATCCTGAATGGGAGATATGGGAAGGGAAGGGTAAAAGTATGAATAGGCTAAGTATAAACATTTTGAATAGTAGTATAGGTTACCTCACCTCTCAGAGGAGTCATATCATGGACTTGGTTAGATGGAAAGTAGCTATCACCATCTTAGAGATGATGAGGAGGAAAATAATCTTCTTTACCCATAAAATTTTACTATGTAACTTTGTAAAGGGATGCTAGGTTAGAATATATTAGGTCTAAAATCCCTAACATAGACACTAAAAATAGGAAACAAAAGGATAAAAACCCTAATAACATCTAGGGATAGGGTTTTTTCACTATTTGAAGTTGGGTTCACCAAATGATTAAACTTTTTAGGACTTAGTGTATGGAAATATTAGATTATTAAAGGGTCTCAGTAATATAAATTAAGGGATAAATATGTAATAAATACAATCATTGATTTGTATAATAATTAAACTAATTGATTATTCTAAAAATAAAAATGAATCACACAAGTATATACTTAGCTATAAACTGACTAAGATGGATGTTCTAGGGACTAAAAAATAGTGTAAAAGCTCATATGAGTGTTGTAAATAGGATGTAGGTATTAGAAACCTTCATGTATAGTAGTGTGGTACCTTAGATAATATCATACTGTACTAATGTCCACTTGGGGTGTGCTAGTGTCCTGAAAATAAAATTATGTGATATTTTAGGTGCACCTCTAATTGAGTTTAATCTACGTACACCTATGTAGATGAGCCTTGATTCACTATTTATAAATTATTTTTGACTGATCTAGTGCTTGCGTAGGGTGTGAAATATGTCTAGGTTGACCCTATGTGTCTTAAGAATTGAAAAGATATCAGTTGAGGTTGAAATTAGGCAAGGGGCATTAACATGATCTCTTGGTTAGTGGTGCAATATACTAGTGTCCAAAAGGGCATGCTACTATCTAGGTGGTAGAACCTAGGTCACTAGGGACTTGGATCCCTAGAGGAAGGTTTAGAACTAATATTGGGATGTCTAGGGATGTTTAATACCTAAAAAAAGCTAGATAAGGGTTAAAAGAGGCCCTAATATAGGTCTATGGCTAAGCTAGTGATGGGTGGTCTTAAGTGACACTCATTTCACTCAAGTGATATTTTATATGACTAAATTATGTAACCTTTATACATTTATTCCTTTACATCATAAAACTTAAGTTTTATTGTCTTGACTCAAAAAATAGGTTTGAAATGAGATACTAGTGTATTTCATGAGTTCTCTACTAAGAAATGCTAAACTTAGATATTCAACAATTGAAAACTAAGAGTTTGCTTTGATCAAATTAATTAATAAGTCCATGTATTAGATCCTCCATAGTAAAGTGTTTGCCATTATATCTATCCCTTATATAAAATATATGTAGATGTAGGATGAATTAGGTGAACAAAGAGGAAAGTGGATGAATATTATACAATAATTTTACCTAGAAATCTAACCAATTAAGATCATGAGAGGGAAAACACTCATTAAGGTAATAGATGAGGTGGATCCATAAATTATTTGCCAGTAATATACAGTGTAAGGCATCACAAAATATGACTGGTATTAGGATGTGTTAGATTAGGGTTTATTATTTTCCCAAATTTATTTATTATGGGTTTTTTCCCTAACTTTAAGTTTTCCTACTTTCATGGATAAGCTTACTTATGTGTACTTGGATTTACAATTCGATCAGATAAATAAGAAGTAACTCCCTTGACCATTTATTTTGGGTATTGGAGTTACTCTTATATTCTTGTCTTTTGACCAATTTTCATGGAAATTTTTATGGAGGAGTTACACATGCACTCCCCTATATGTACATATCTCATTTTTGATCTTTTATAATGGAATGTTGGATATTTTATCTAAATCTCTTTTCTATTATTCTCTTATTTTTATTTCATTCAACTTGTGGTTATGTTGTGTACTTTTTTGACTTGTACTTTCATTGAATTTGTGCATCTTCTTGATCCAGAGATCCTAGCATCTAACTTGATATGGTATCATAACACCATTATGGTATACGAATGTCCATTTTTATTTGATATCAATTATTTTGAAATATTGAGTTTATTGTGTTTGGTGTTCAAATTTCTATGGAAGCATTGGGTCTCATTTTTTGAAGGACAAACCTACTTTTTAGTAATCCATTCAAGTAATTTAGAGAGCGTGAGCTCCATCTCCATTGATTGGCATGACCTTGTTCATCCTACATAACATCTATATGGCTTCCCTTATACATTCAACCCCTATTTAAAGCTTTCTAGACCTATATCAACATTGGATCTCCTATTGACCCACCAACATGCTACTTAGCCTCACACCAACTGCTATTCAGTCTACCCCCCTATGACCCCATGGAAATTAGGCCTTTGTCCATGCCTAATGTATGCAAATTGTGTTTGGGTTATTCAAGGAACAACATGAAAGTCTCCTACAATTTCAATAAGCTTATTTCCCCCCCCCAAAAAAAAAAGTTAAGTCTATTCAAATCTTTCCCTAAAGTTTTTTAAAATCTTGCATATGAAATCATCTTTTTTAAATATCTTGATTTAAAAACATGGTCAAATAGTCTATTTTTATTTAAATGCATAAGTAATTCATAGGAGGATTGGTCAAAATTTAGCATTGTTAGTGGAAAAGTCATTGCTTCAATTCCAACCTTTGTAAATTTTCTAAACTTTTTGTAGTTAAAGTGAATTTGTGAAAATTGATTAATAGGTCATTAAATGATGAAAATGTGATTTTGTTATAAATTTTGATAGGCATGTCTCTTTTGAGTGACATTTTTTCCAAAAGTGCAAGTTTTTCCATTCTTATTGTATTGGAAAGGTCTATTTTATAATCATAATAAAAATTATAAATTGATAAAATTGGGGGTTATTGATTGAATTTAATTTTAGTGGTTTACTATATTTGAATCATTCTTTCATTATATTTGCACTTATATTTCTACAACAAATAAACAACTACAATTAAAAACCACTACAAACTTCATTTCTACATAATGGATAAAAGTTTAATTAATCCTCTAGTGTTATTTAACTATCATGAATAGAAAATCAAAATGCAAATTATTCTATAGAGTAAAGGTTTACGTCATATTACAATGGAGTTAGAAACCGAACCAACTATAGATGCAAAAATAATTAAGTGGTACAATCATAGTGATGAAGCCTATGGGTTGTGTATTTTTGTCTCTTAATCTCCTATTTCATAGAACCTGCCAAAACACCCAATGAAGAGTGAACCATTTTAGAAAAGCTCTTTGGGAAGAAAGATGTGATGAGAGGTCACAAACTAGAAAATAAACTTATCAGCCTAAGTCTTAGTAACTTTTACACCCTTTACTATTTACTCACCAAGCTCAAGTATTTGAGATTGTATTTAAAATAATGTGGAACATATAAGAAGAATGATGAACTTATTCTTTCTATAATTTCCAAGGTAGGTCTTGATTATTTAGTATTTGTATCTAATTTCCATGCCACTAAAATTTTTCTAGGCACTACATGGAAAACTCCCTCTTTAAATTCTTTTATTACTAACTTAACTCAAGAACAATAAAATTTAACATGGATGGGAACATTGAAGTCCCCAAAACCTTAATCCATAATTGTTTGGAATGAGAAAACAAAGGCTTCAAATAAAGAGAAGAATAAAAATAAGGATCAATAGATGAAGAAAGAACATACCTCTATCAAAACAACCACTAAAACCTCCTCTTCCAATGACAAACCTAGAAAAAAAAGGTTAAGTTTGCACATTGTAAGAAAAATGGACATGATGAACACAAGTGCATGAAGAAATAAATTTAACACCTAACTCATCTTCTATAAAATTAAAACATAGGTGTTCCTAAGTCTATCAAGCATAATTAATCAAATCAAGATTCTTATTATGTAAAAGGAAAATGAAAAGAGAAAGAAATGGGCAAGGTTCTTATAGCAGTTGTAGATCCAACAGATTCATGGGCTATTTACTTGGGTACTTCTCACCACATAGGTTATTAAAATGTTGAGTTTTCTTCATTAAAGCCTTATATCATGTCTTAAATCACTTTGGGTGACAATAATTATATATGAATTTTAAGGAGAGGGTCTATTTAAATGGAAGGAAGATCATTCAATAATGTTTAATGGGTTAAATCTCTTTCAAGTAAGAAACTATCAGTTTATGAAATCACTCATATAAATAAGGGCATGAGGGTGGATTTTTTACCAAATTCAATTATCATTAGAGAGTTTCATAATGATTCTATAATAGGAATGGGAAGGGTATATCACCAATATAGGCTGTATACCTTTTCACATTTTAAACTTGATTCTTATTGAACTACATTGTTGACTCATTCAAAAGGAGATAGTAAATTATGGCATGAAAGGTTTGGCCACCTCAACTACCACTACCTATAATAACTCAGTAAAAATGACATGGTCATAGGCTTACCTCGAGTTCATTTCTCTATGGGTCTTTATGAGGATTTCATCCTTGTGAATCATCCCAAGGATAACGTTGACAAAGGCAAAACTTGGAGAGCTTCAATGAAATTGAAGTTAGTATATAATGATGTATTTGGGAATTTTCCCAGTCTATATTTCATAATGACTAAGTATGATCTCACCTTTATTGATGGTTTCTCAAGGTAGAAATGGGTCCACTTGTTTATAAATAAATTTGAAGTTTTTGACAAGTTTCTAGGCTAAAATGTTCTTAAAAATATATAATCTAAGAAATGTATAAATGTTATTAAAATTGATAATGTGAGTGAGTATGTCAGTAATAGATTTGAGTAATTTTGCTTAATAGTGGGGATTGATTTACAATGTATGGATTAAAATAAATAATGGGAGTGAGTATGTCAATAATAGATTTAAACAATTTTTCACAACATAGGGGATTGATTTGCAACGTATAGTTCCATACAGTCTTCAACAAAACAAAGTTATAATACATAAGACCAAGTCCTTAATAGATATGGAAAACTATATGATTCACTCTAAGTCACTTGAACCATAGTACTAGGCTAAAGCATTCAATTTTACTTTATACATTCACAATAGGGTTCCCCATAAATATTTAAAAGGCATAACTCCCTTTGAAGCTTGGTACAATAGGAAACTCATAGTTAAACATTTTAGTCTTTAGATCTCTAGTTATGACCCATATACCTAAGAAGAAACACAAGGATATTGAATCATAGTGTAAGCCTTGAATATTTTTAGGTTATCTATATGGTGTCAATGGGTACCACCTTCTTCATCTAACCACACATGAGCTATTAATTGAGAGAAGTGTTCACTTTCAAGAGTGTCTGATATAGGTGCGTGTTGTACATAGTTCAAATAAATTATTTTATGGTCATAGGTAGTCTTAGAGGTCTTATCCAATCAATAATAAGCCCTATCTAGGCTTCAAGTGTGATATCAAGGTCATTTGGTAGTGTTTTAGATAATCCTTCCAATACCAATAATTCAAATTTTTGAATTGGTTTTGGCTTGCTCAAGGAGTTTTAGTGAGTGTCAAGGAGCATGGTCATTATGAAGTGATCCTTGAGGTCTAAATATATGATGTATATGTTATTTAAGCTTTTACCTTGATTTTATATGTTAAAAACCATGTTTTCTACCTTGAGAAGCTTCATCCAACATAGGATAGAGACATAATAAGGTTTTTTTTTGAGTTTTAGGAATGTTTAATAACTTATGGTAATAAGAAAACAATTTGGTTTGTTAGTTAAGAGTGATATTGGTCTAACCATATATGGAAGAGCTTAAGAATGTATTAAAAAAAGAATAAAAACTAATTTTAAGGTTTCTAAAGGTGTGATTATATGTAATAATAGGGGTTTGCATGTGTAAAAACTATAGAAACATATTAAATAAATCTTTTTGTCATAGTTTTTGTGTGAATCTAGACTCTTTACTTGTAAAAGTACATGATATATATATATATGTTATTTAGTCATTTTATAGGTTTATTAAATATTTATTGAGATTTAGAGGTGGAAATAGAATTATAAAATCTAAATATAGATTTTAAATTCAATAAAGGACATTTCAACATCATTATTTTGATTTTTAAGTGAAACTTTCAGTTAGAAAGACCTGCAAACCTTAAATCAAGGTGTAAGAGACAAAAAGTGGGTTTCCAAGAGAAATAACCATAAAAAAAACCTCTAAAATTGGTAGATAGATGATATGAGGTTTTTTTTAAATGATTCAAATGGTTTTTTAAATTTCATATTTTTATAAATCAAGTTATAGTGGACTATGTATTACAGACCTGTGAAAGCTAAGGAAAACAGGGTTTTGGATAAGGAAACTCATATTTCTCTCAATCTACAAATTCAAATCCTTTAAAATTTGTCAGGTAGGTGATATATAGGTGTATTAGGAGGATAAAAAGGGTTTAAATTCTAAAAACATATTATAATAACTATAAGTGACTATGTGTAAATAGACATTGAATTAGACCTAAACAAGGCTTAAAGTATACTTTTTTGAGTTTGCTAAGATATTTCAAGAGAAAAAGAGGATATAAATGGTTTAAAATTTAAAATAAGATATAAATTCCATATATTTTGTTTTAATTCTGATTTCAATCACTTATAGGAACAAAAATCTTAAGGCTACAAGCTTATTAAAGTGAAATGAGTCTAGTGAAGAGTTACAAAACCTAAAGACTCTATTGGACCATTTACAATAATAGAGAATAATAATATTTTGCTTAATATTTTAAATATGTAATTATTTTATTGACAATATAAGATATAATCTTGTAATTATGGAAATCAAATCAAGAGGTAGAGGTCAAAGAAGATAGCCTACTCAAGCAGTGTTACTTGAAAAGATGAGGAATATTTAGGCTAGGTTGCAAGCCATGGAGATTTATCATAGGAGAGGAGTTGTAATGGGAGATTTATGTGATAGATAAGAGGAATATATACCTTAATAAGGAGTGGAACTAGATGAATTAGAAGAGAGAGAATAAAAAAGGTTGATTAGAGTATTCATGGGGGTTAATTCCAACCCCAAGTTGGAGGTACTTATGTATGAAGGCAGCCTAAATATATAAAAGTTGGTTGATCGGATCACTTCCATGGATAATTATTGTGAATATGAATGCATATAATATGATTACAAGAAGATGAAGTTTTCATTTACCAGATTGAAATGACATGCATCCCTTTAGTGGGAAAGAGTACAAGATGAAATAAGGAGAAAAGGAAAGCCCAAGATCAAGAGTTGTGATATAATGGTGTTCACTATGAAAGGAAATTTCATGATAATATATTATCAAACTAATATATTCAAAGTATTAAAAATGTAAGGTAAAAATAGATGACAATTAAATATTACATAGAAGATTTTTCTAGGCTAACTATTAAAATAGGACACATTGAAGAAGATATTGAAAAGGTAGCCAGATATATGAATGGATTGAGATTAAATATTCAACATGAAATAAATATTTTGAAATTAAAATATGTTAAGGAATCATACCAATATTCCTTTAAAGTAAAGGAAATTTTATTAAGGAATTGAGTTTAATATTCAAGAGGTAGAGGTGGAACTACTAAGAGCAAACCAAAAACTCACAAATGGTCCAAGGACAAATCACAATAAGTGTATATTATTTTAGAGGTAGGAGAACATTTAATTGAGGTATTAGAAGAGGATTTTTAGGTAAGTGTTGAAATTATAACAAGTATGGAGATAGACATTATGAGTGTGATAAAAGAAGTTGGAGAATCTTTACTTATGAAAAGGCTCTTTCTTAATCCCAAAAAAGAGATAAAAGAGCCTTCTCAAAGGAAGATGTTGTTTAGAACCACCTAAAAATCCAAGGTTAAGTGTTGAAAATTCATTATATATAATTGAAGTAATTATAATTTAGTGTCTTTTGAGATGGTTGATAAGCTAGGCTTAAAGAATTACACTCATCCTACTTCTTACAAGGTTCCCTAGCTACAAAAAGGACATCAAGTCTTAGTGAAATAGGAATGTAAGGTGTAATTTCAGATAGAAAGCTACAAGGATGAGGTATTATGTAATATAATGACAACTGATGTTTATCATGTTCTTTTGGGTAGACCTTGGTAGTTTAATAAGAAGGCAATACATGATGGGAGAAACAATACATATACCTTTGCTAAGGATGGAAAGGAACATACACTTACACGTTTGAAATATGATAATTAAAAAAGGGATGATAGTACTTAGGTGTTACTAATAATTGGAAAAGAGTTCTTTCAAAAAATCAAAAATGAAGAGGTAAGTTATGCATAAATTGGTAAACCTAGAACAGTTGTTACCTTTACAAAATTGACTGATTTGCCCATAGGAGTTAAAAATTTATTGAATGAGTTAATGGATATTATTTTAGATGGTATTCCTAATGAATTACCTCCAATTAGGATCATAATACACCATATAGACCTTTTTCTAAGAGCCAATCTCCCAAATAATGTAGAATACATGATGACACCAAAGGAAAATGAGGAGAGAAAGAACCAAGTGTAATAATTATTGGATAAGAGACTGATCAGGGAGAGTTTGATTCCTTGTGTTGTTCCAATAATATTATCACCTAAAAAGGATGGAGGCTAGAGAATTTTTACTGATTCAAGGGCGATAAATAAGATCACAATCAGGTATAAATTTACTTTTCCTAGAGTTGATGATCTAATAGATTATTTAAGTGGTGCAAGGTACTTTTCCAAGATAGATTCAAAAGGTGGATATCATTAGATTAGAATTAGAGAGGTAAATGAATGGAAGACTACTTTCAAGACCAAATATGGGCTCTACAAATAGCTTGTTATGCCATTTGTGCTAAATAATGCTCTAAGTACCTTCATAAGGCTTATGAATGAGGTGCTTAAGGCTTTCATAAGTAAATTTTTCATTGTTTACCTTGATGATATCTTGATTTATATTCAGTAAAAGGAAGAGTATATAAAACATTTTAGAATGGTTTTGAATAATTTGCATGAAGAAAAGTTATTAATATATTTCAAGAACTGCCATTTTGTGAAGATAGAGTTGGTTTATTTAGGGTTTGTTATATCTCAAGATGGCTTGAATATGGATAATGATAACATTAGATCCATAATGGAATGACCTCATCCAAATAATTCATTTGATGTAATAATTTTTTATGGCTTAGCTATTTTCTACAAAAAGTTTATAAGAAACTTTAGTAGTATTTATGTTCTAATTATGGAAACAATCAAGGGGAACAAGAAATCATTTATATGGACTAAGGTAGTTGATAAATTTTTTCATATTATTAAGAAGAATATTATAGAACAACCCATTCTAACCATGCCTAATTTTGGCAAACTTTTCCAAGTAGAGTGTGATGCTAGTGGAACTACGATAGGAGATGTTCTAAGTCAAGAAGGCAAATAAGTTGCCTATTTCAGTGATAAAATGAATGAAGCAAAGAAGAGGTATTCACAATATGGCCAAGAACTATATATTATTGTTCAAGCATTGAATAAATGGAAACACTACTAAATGCCTAAAGGGTTTGTATTGTATACAAATAACCATGATTTACAATTTATTAGTAGTAAAACTAAGCTAAATTAAAGGAAGATAAATATAGGCCATGGGATTCAGTTAACATGGATTTTGTGTTTGGACTACCAAAGGCTCAAAAAGGTAAAGATTCAATATTTGTGGTAGTTGATAGGATTTAAAAGGTGGATCAATTTATTCCTTGTATAATAAAAATTGAGGCAACTCATATTGTTGATATATTTTTGAAAGAAGTAGAAAGAATGCATGGGCTTCCTAGAAGCATTATATCTAATAGGGACACTAAGTTTTTTGGTCACTTTTAGAGGAATTTTGGAATAAATTAGGGACCAATTTAATCTTAAGTTCAACCTACCATCTTCAAACTGAATTGGTCAATATAAGCCTTGTAAACATCCTTAGAATCTTAGTAAGTGATCATCCCAAAAAATGGATCAAGTACTAGCTCGATAGAATTTACATATAATGACTCTCCAAATAGAAGTAAACTATTTAGTCCATTTAATATTTTGTTATGGAATTAACCCAATGGGATTTTATGAGCTAATAAAATTAGGAAAACAAGATGGAAGAAGTGTTGAAAGAGAGGATTTTGAAGTAGCTATGTAAGAATTCCATGAACAGGTAAAACAAAAGCTAGAGATGAGCTCAAGTAAATATAAAAATAATGTTGATTTGAAAATAAGGGAAGTGAATTTTGAGGTACATGATATTTTAATTTATCATCTTAGGAAAGAGATATTTCCAAAACGGGAATACAATAACATGAAATTGAAGAAAATAGGACCTTACAAAGTCCTTAGAAAAATTTCAGCTAATGCTTATGAATTGGAGCTTCCAATTGACATTAGAATCTCACCCATATTTCATGTAGTTGATATATATCATTTTATAGGAGATGCTAAATTATCAAAATCACTTGAAGATAAAGAATATTAGATCATACATTGGGAGTAATAATTACTGAAGAGACAACTAGATTAGCCTAAATCCATCATAGACAAGGTGGTAAAGAAGACAAGGTATAAAGACTAGTTTCAATATTTGGTTAAGTGGAAGAACCATCCACTTGAAAACTCAACATGGATGCAACATTTAGAGATCAAAAAAGATGGTAAAAATATAAAAAAATCCATGAGTAGGAACTCATGAACAAGTCTTTTGTTCCTTAGGAGTGTGATGCAGGTGCATGTTGTACATAGTTGAAATGAATATGTTTATTATCCTAAGTAGTCCTAGAGGTATTATTTAGTGAATAAAAATACCTATATAGGATTAAAGTGTGATCTAGAGGTCATTTGGTTGTGTTTTAAATTTTCCCACCAAAACTAATAATTCAAATTTTATAATTGGTTTTGGCTTGTTCAAGGAGTTTTAATGAGTGTCAAGGATCATGGTCCTTATGAAGTGATCCTTGAGGTCTAAAGATATGATGTAGATGTAATTTAAGCTTTTACCTTGGATTTAAATAATTAAAAAACATGTTTTTTACATTGAGAAGCTTCATCTAATGTAGAATATAGACCTAATAAGGCATGTTGATGAGTTTTAGGAACGGTTGAAAACTTTTAGTGATAAGAAACCAAGTTTGGTTAGTTAATTAAGAGTGATATTGGTTGAACCAATTATAAAGGAGCTTAATAATGTATAAAAACAAGTAGAAAAGCTAATCTAAAAGTTGTTTAAGGTGTAATTTTGTGTAAGAATAGGGGCTTGAGTGTGTAACAATTATAGAAACATAATAAATATAGATTTTTGTCATAGTTTTATGTGTGAATCTATAATATTTTATTGTAAAAGTAAATTGTGTGTGTGTGTGTGTGTGTGTGTGTGTGTGTGTGTGTGTGTGTGTGTGTGTGTGTGTGTGTGCGCGCGCGTGCGTGCGTGCGTGTGTGCATGTGTGCGTGCGTGCGTGCGTGCGTGCGTGCGTGCGTGCGTGCGTGTGTGTGTGTGTGTGTGTGTGTGTGTGTGTGTGTGTGTGTGTGTGTGTGTGTGTGTGTGTGTGTGTGTGTGTGTGTGTGTGTGTGTGTGTGTGTGTGTGTGTGTGTGTGTGTGTGTGTGTGTGTGTGTGTGTGTGTGTGTGTGTGTGTGTTTGTTTGTGTGTTTTTAGTCATTTTATAGGTTTCATTAATATTTATTAAGATTTAGACGTGGAAAAATAATTTTTCAATAGAAATATAGAGTATTTAATCAAGAAAAGAGATTAAAACATCTTTATTTTGATTTTTCAAGTGAAACTTTCAATTGGAAAGCCCTATAAACCCTAAGTCAAGGTTTAAGAGACTAAAAGTGGATTTTCAAGAGAATGAACCATACCAAAACCTATAAATTTGGTATATAAATGATTTTAGGTTTGTATAAAAATATTCAAGGGTTTTAGAAGCTTTAGAGTTCTATAAATAAAGCTATAGTGGACTGTGTATTAGAGACCTATAGAAAGCTAAGGAAAACAAGGTTTTAGATAAGGAAATATTTTAAGCTTGGTATGTAGGTGATATAAAGGTGTCTTAAGAGGATAAAAAAGGTTTCAAGTCTCAAAAAATATTATAAGAAGAATTATAATTGACTGTGTGTAGATAGACCTTAATTAGGCCTAAATCTATATTAAATTACAATTTCTTGAGTTTTCTAAGAGATTTAAAGAGAAAAAGAGGATAAAACATGTATGATAGGTGTTTTAACATGTTAAATAATATATAAATTCCTTGTATGATGTTTTGAGTCTAATTTAAATCACTTATAGTACCAAAAAACTTAAGGCTACAAGCCTATCAAAGTAAAACCAATCTAGTGAAGAGTTGCAGATCCTAAAATCTCTATTGCACCGAGTCCTACAGACCAAACACTTTACACTTATCCCAATTCATTAGAATTAATTATATTTTATTTAGATGATTTATATTAGCCTAAGCACATTACATATGTTAAAGACACTTCTTCCAGCTCTGATAGTGAGAGTAGTGATGGGGACTCCTATCCATCCACATATGGCCACACTTCAAAGGATAATGTTTCTCTATTTAATTCTTCCACTTTTGGTCCTCTTTGGTCTATGAAAAAACTACAAATTTCAAGCACATGGGTTATGGTTACTTCAAATAATAGGTGGACACATTCAAAGTTTCATAGTGGTCCACTTGATTTCTATGCCTCTACCTCATATCCATAGACATATTAGGAGGCATCAAGTTTTCCTTCATGGGATTATACCATACATGAGTATAAATACTAAAATATGAACCATACTTGATATTTTACACTTATTCATTAGAGAATAAAAATGGTTTGATGTAGATGGATATATCAAACCAATAATGCAACATATGGGTCTATTGAAAATTTCAAGGCACGGTTGGTCGTAAAAGGTTTCTCATAGGTGTATGACATAGAATACACTGAAACCTTTACCCTAGTAACCAAAATGAACTATGTCAAACTCACACTTATTATTTCCATAATCCATTAATGGGATGTTCATTAGATGGAATGAAGAGTTCCTTTATTCATGGTGATCTCGAGAAGGATATTTACATGGAGGAGCCTTAATGATTTATTAAGGATTCTTACTTAGTATACACAATCCAAAAATCCATCTATAGTCTCAAACAATCTCTTTGATCTTGTATGCCAATATGTATTCCTTAATTCTCTCCAAAGGTTTCACTTGGTGTCATTTATATCTGAACATTTATCTCTTGTAACAAGATGATTCACTTTTGATGTTGGTTCTATATGTTGATGATCTTTTGATCATTAGAATCTCTTATTCATCAATTGTAGTAGTGAAAGAAATTATTTAGGAAATATTTTCCATGATAGATTTTAGTTTTTTACATTACTTCTTTGAGATCCATATTTCTCAATTTGAATCAGGAATCACTCTTGCACAACCTAAGTATGATCTTAATTTACTTGTTCAGTTTCACATGGTTGATTGTAAGCTAACTATGACTCCATTTATATCTAAATTTAATCATGAGGTATATTATACTTCACCTTTGGTTGATTCTACCTTATATCTACAAATTGTCCATAGCCTTATCTACTTGACACATACCAAACTTGACATATCATATATAATGGGCCTAGTCCCTAGATTCATGTAGGAACCCCATGGTTACACTGAAAATTAGATAAAAGGATATTGACTATATTTAAGTCACACATAGATTTAGGGTTCATTACAAAGATGGAATTGACATTTAATTTATTGGATACAATGACTCAAAATGGGATGATGGTATTCAGAATCATAATGCCACTTCAGGTTATAATTTATACATTGGTTCAAGTCTGATTAGTTAGTCAAATAAGAAGTAAAATTATATTGATTTATCATCTACTAAGGAAAAATAAATAAGGGTTATCAATGATTCCACTGAGGCTACTTAGATTCAAGGGATCATCACATAGTTTAGTATCTAGTTTAGATGGCCTATAATAATCTACTATAACAACTAGAGTACTATTAAGATTTGTAGGAATCTAGTCTATGATTAATAGACCAAATGCATAGAGATTCATATGCACTTCATATAGGAGCTCATTCATAGGTAAATAATTTATCTAATATATTTTTAGATGATAGAGTAGACAACAAAAATATTCATTAAACCTTTCATTGAGAGAAAATATCTTCACTTACAAGCTCTTCTTGAGGTTCATAATATTAAAACATTATCTTCTAGGGGACATTCTAGCCTCTTCTTCATGTCTCTTTTTTGGGGGGGAATTTTTTCCTATATATTTTCTCCTTTTATCTACTTTATGAGAGATTACTTTGTAAACAAGTAGCTCATTAGACCTTGTTACCAAGACCCATTTCTTTTACCCACCTAAGCTATGCTTATGGGGGGGGGGTGTTAGAGTAGGGGTTTATTAGGTTCCCATATTTATTTATTATGGGATTTTATCCCCTCACTTTGATTTTTCCTACATTCATAGATAATCTTGCTTAGGTGTATAGTTAAAGTGCATGAATTTCCTAGAAGTCAACATCTTTGGTCTCAAAATCAAACAAATATATTTTAAATAACTGAGGAAGCATGTCCATCAGTGTCTTGTGTATGTCTAATGTAGTTCTAACCTATGCATGTAGTACCTTAGTCCCTATAATTTTCCCTTAAAAAATTGACTAGTTTCATTATTGTTGATAATTGTTCCTATTGATGCCTAAAACCTTTGATTTAAGTTAAACAACCTCCTATGGGAAGCTTTATAGGTTTGGGACTAGATTTTAGTCTATAAAACAACCTCTGGGATTTTAGAAGTTGGCTCTTTGTTCTAAGTGGGGGGATGAAAAGGGAGAAGAAGGAAAGGCAAATTAAACTAAAAGGACACTAACTAAGGTGATGCACTAAGAGATTCAAATCATTAACCTATAATTTCATTTAATAGATTGATCCCTTAAACACTATAGACCATAAATGAGCATAAAGAATGAATTAATATCTATAATACAAGCAAAGATAAATACTATAAAAGTAGAAGAAAGGAAATAACAAGTAGAGATAACTCTTCACTCAAGTTGACATAGAATACCACATCATCTTCATTATTATATGGTGAATAGAATATAAAAGGCCTCAAAGGCACAATGTAAAATATCTAATCACACTTGTGAGGATCACCTACTAAGGTTGTGAAATGAAAAATTTATAACTATTTCTACTCTTATTCTATTATAAATGGTTGTTTTATAAAATAGAAAAAATACCAAGTAAATGATAATCAACCCCATCTAAAATGGATGAGCCCAAAATATATAAGTGAAGTGGCTTCTTATAAGAATGACAACTAGAAATCTTGACATCATGTCAATGATGATGTTGTTATAACTGGATGAAGGACTCAAGATCATGAGTGAAATTATCCTCTGGCTCCTAGATATGGCACAATTATACTATCTTATTATGGTCATGATGCTTAGGAAGACTGTAGTTATTCCATGTGTCCATCTCTAGAGTTGTCACTAATATGATATTAGGGACATAGATCTACTTATCCTAGCCAATGGCATAATTCCTATCTCTAACAAGAAAATCGTGCCTTTGATAAGCATAGTGGTGCCATGTAGAAAGGCTCACCTCATCCTAATCATAACCATATAGTGGGTCCCACACATCAATTCACCTACCAATGGCATTGTTTGAAGGCCTATCAAAGATAAACCATTTTTGGATAAGCTCTATGATTCCATTTGTTGATTAGACGCTTCTCCAGGGGGAAATTTGGGCACTTTATTATAAATGAGTGTGAATTCACCACATGGAGAAACCAAATATCCCTTGATAACTATTCAATGGGCCCTACCCATCATCCTGTTAGATAATAACACTACTTAAATTTTTGACCAAAAGTAAATGGTCTCAGATGAGCACTAGGTTACCACATGTCAAACTAACAATACTTTGAGATGAATCAAGGAATTTGTGTTGAAAAAGTGTGAAGATTCCATGTATTAGAAGTGGAAGGATGCTAATACTTAGGCAAAAGATACAAAAGGTGGCCTACAAAAAGGGAGAGGATGAAAGGCAACTATTAGATATGTTGAGTGAGACTGACACTGAACATGAGCTGCTCAAGATAATCAAAAGGGTGGATTCTGATCTATAGTTCTTTGTGACTCACCAGGGTATGCACCTATAGATGAGAGAATCTAAAACTATGGTACATAGATTATTTGAGGCAAAAATTTCAAAATAAGAGGAATTTATGTGAACTTACAACTTTTAGAGAGCCACTTGTAAGGGTGCCTACTCTTATTCTTTGGATTGGGCCTTCTTCTTGAGAGCCTTAGAGGCTCTATCTAGATTGATAATCTCCTTGAAGGATATGTTCCCCAAACTTTATACTACCACCAATTTCTAAAATTCTAGATGGGTGAGTGAATGTAATATTTTCTCCACTTTAGAGACACTAGGTGATTGATAGAGAGCCATGAAAATGGTCTAGTCATTTTATTTCTACTCCAATATCTCTTTGATTTGGTCCTCTGATAAGATGCTATTGTCTATCAAGAATGGGGAGGGGAGTCCCAATTGGACTAGTTGTTCAATGTTTCCCCATCTATCTTGGATTAATTTTTCTAAGGAATACCTTACACTTGGTAGCTACCTTGGGCCTGATGAAACCATGTTATGTCTACTTTAAGTGGCTAACTTGACTATCATATTTATGTCTTGGCATGATTTTTACTACAAACCTTAAATATTGATCCATTATAGATTGAAAACCAATTTCATATTGGTTTTTCCATAGTCAATATCTCCATTTTGACATATTTATATCATTTGAATAGTTGGAAACTTGTTTATGTTAAGTCTAAAAAGACATATTTTACATCTATGCATTGTGGAGACCAAGGCTTCATTTCATTAACAAGATATCGACCTTTAATCTATATTAGGTCTAAAAGACCTATCTTACCTTTACAAAGCTTAAACAATAATGTTTGGTCCAATTTTGGTTCAACTTGGGATTTTATTCAAGCTTGGTCTTTATGTATTAGCCTTATTCAGGCCAGAAAATCACCACATCAACTTTCATCAAAAATGTCTCAGGATCAATCCTACTCATTGGCCATTGAATGTTGATTCAGCCTATTGACCCCTTGAATCATCTCACTCTATTGATATGTCTTGATATGAATGACCACTAGCCATTAGATATATTTTGGAGGGACCCTTTTGAACCTTTGACCTCTTGTGTATTGTAGATCTTTGATGCACAATCAAATGCCAACCATTGGATTTACTAGGACCTATTTTTTAAAACCAAATAACTACTTCATGATCTCAAGTTTGACATTTATGTTCCCATATTTGAAGTCCATGTGAATGTATTTAACATTTACATGACTATCACGAAGATATTTGAACTTTAATGGTTATTTATCATGGCTTGAATTTGATGTTTGCATTTCTATCATTTGATGTTTGCAAGAATGTGTTTGAAGTCTATGTGACCATCAATCTTTAGACCCTAAAAGGTCAATTACTGAGCTTAATTTTTACACTTACATGAATGTCACTCTATTAGAAAAATTTATATAAGATAAACTATTAAGTTAGAGATTTTACATTAGTCTTTTAGCTTTGTTGGAACCATTATCATGGAAATTTTGTATGAAAGAAATAAGTCCTCAGGGAAATTACCTCAGATAATTTTCCCAAAAGATTTAGGTCTTCAATATTTTTGGTCAGCTAATTTTGCTAAAACAATTAAGTTTTTAGGATTTTTGAAATGTAACCTTGGCTTGATATAACTCAACACTTAGGCAAAACCCCCAAAAAAATATATTAGCACTTTAGCCAAGTAAAGTTGAAAACTTTTCCAAGTATAACTTAGCTTTTTGTCCTATAAAATCCCTTAGAAATTGATAATTTACACTTTAATTTAAATTAAAGTGTTTCAAAATATTTTAAAGCTTCATGATCCCTTTTATCCACTCATTCCATCTAGAACATTTATTCATACACTCCTCCATTAACAACCTGATCTATCTAGGCACATGTTTGGTATGTGAACCAATTTTGGCCAACATTTCTGGTAACTGGTAGGGAAGTATGCTTGTTATGCTTGAGAACCCAATCCATTTGACTTGTTTGATCTATTGGGCATGGATTCACAAGCCTCTTTCCCAACTAAACTAAAATTGATACAAGGTTATCCCTATCTAGACCATCTCTTGAAGCAACAAGGAGAATGAAAATAACACAAACAACTATACCCAAGGCACTTATTGAAGGAAACACACAACATAAATAAAATGTACAAAGGAAACTTAGAGGAAAGCATGATAATTATTATAATATGTACAGGGATATAATTTACAAGTATTTTCCACTTAGGTCAAATGGGAAACTATTTTGTCTACCTTGGAGCTTTGAAGCATACTTACCTTTTATTGACAACTCTCTTCTACAACTAAGAGTAATTCGATGCTCATGTCTTCTTGGGGAAGTAACTAGTTTCTCTACTACCCATTTCAAGTGCATGAATTGCAAACATGAGTCTAGGACCCAATCATACTTCCAAATTTGTGGATTTTGTAGGAAAAGCTTTAGTTCTTCTTCATTTAAGAACTACTGATCATGAACATATAAACCAGCTTGATCTATCTCCTTTGACATATTTACAAGGCTGATATCTAAGATAGATGGATATATTCTTGTGACTTCTTGAGGCCATTTGGGCTCATTATTAGCTTACAAAATTAGAGAGATGTTTAAAGTTGAAGGAAAATATTGATAACCCTATTTTAAAAAGTTTAAACATGACAGCTTTTGAGAGAATAATTACCTCTTGATTAATGATATCACTCATTTTATTCTATAATGGATTATATTCAAGTAAATAATAACCTAAATGAAATATATTAAAAAAATCTAAAAATTTGTTCTCATGAAGCTACAGTTCAATTGGAGCCTTTTCAAACTAGATGTCAGAAGCCAACATAACAATTATTTGACCATAACCATAAGGATGCAATTCTTCTTTTGATATATCATATTGTTCAATCAAAATTGCTTCATATTCAACACCAAACTAATGACTAAGCATGATCTCAATTTTAACTTGTTTAATTGGGACATCTTTATCTTGTTCATTAGCCTCTTTTTCATGTTCTTATTTTTATACTTGTATTTTAACCTCTACCTTAGCTTTCTCTTACACTTTTTACATCTTTTCATCATTATAGAAGATTGAAACATGTGCCTCCTTTCCAATATGTGTCCCAATAAATATTTCCTCTTCTTAGTCATTAAGTCATCAGTATCTTCTATCTCCCTAGATTCATATTCTTAACTTGCCTCTAGGTCCTTAAAAGTACTCAACACAATGAGAAAGGTCCATAGAAGTAACCATAGATACATGATATTTATCATGGAGATGCTCCAATTGAATCAACATCACCTTCTCTCTTTTTTTCATTATTCCTTGAATGGTCCTCCATGAAGGGAAGCCTCTGGGATTTTGAGGAGAGGGAAGTGGAGGATGAATGGTCTCTTGTTTGGATTCAATAATAACCATTTATTCCTTCCTCTGTATACTACATTAGATGGATTTCCAAGATGGAAATGAGTTAGATTCTTAAGGAGGGAGGGGTAAGGATTGAGTATCTTTGGGTTTGCTTGACTGCATGACTTGGCTCCAAGATAGGAATTCAGGCTCATAATTTTCCTACATAGTGTGCATTATGGCTTGAGGAATGAAAGGAGGTATGTGAAATTGAGGTGATGTTGCATTTGTAGCTGCCAATGTCTGGTACAAATGTTTATCTATAGCTTAAAATTTCTAATCAAGGGACGCTTCAAAATTAAACCTCGATTGCTCATAATGGTTGGTTTTTTCAACACAAACCTACCTTTCTTCTTGGTCTCTCCTTTGGACATATTTCCATGAGGGGAAGGTTGAGAGTTGGGGGGAACTATTATAACCTTGAAACTCAATTGGTGAGGATGTATTATTAGTGATGGGAAGCTCAAAATGGGGTTGATGTGGAGTGAATGAGGGAAGGAAAGGTGGGTGATGGGGTATTTGATGTTCTTCACGAGCTCCTAACTTGTCCTTGAACTTGGAGATTAGTCCATATATGTTAATCATGTCTCTAATATTTCTAGAATAACCTTTCCTAATGAAGGACATCCACTCCTTATTTATCTACTGCACTGAATTCCTCACCCCTTTAATGACATGTTTTGGAATTTCCTACCTACACCCCTTGAACATGCCAATGTTAATCATATTCTTCCCCTGGTCTAATTGAGATTTTTTAAGGCTATTCAAGAATGTCATGCAATTTACATGACTAATTAGGAGGGTTATCATAAGATTGGTATGAGTTACCATACTTCTAGTAAGGCTCTATGTATGCTTGTTAATGCTAACCATAAGGCTAATAGAGATCATGTTAGGGTTGATATGGGTCATGAGGGAGGTAAGATCCATTTTATTGATAATAAGGATCATGATAAACTTGATGATAATCATCATAACTTTGATAGCACTCTTGGTAAGGCTGATTAGGCTCATATGGATCTTTAAGATCATGTTAGAACTAATGATAAGGAGATGAATAATAGGAGTATTCACCATAGCTATTCACAACAACTTCATATGCCAAATGAGATTCAAAAGCTAATAAAAATATTCAATGAGACATACCTGCACTACTTACAACTAGAAACTTTGAATTAGAGCTGCCATTAGTGCTAACTTGTTTGCTTCTAAAATTTGATTAGAGAAAAGACACACCAACAATATTTATAATATTTTGGACTTTTGTCTCATTGGGCATGCCAAAAAAAAAAATTGTTGATGCCTAAAACATTCACTTTATGTTAAACAACCTTGTATGGGAAGATTTATAGGTGTGGGATTGAATTGTGGTCTATAAATCAATGCACAAGATTTTATAAGTTAGATCTTTTTTTGAAGTGGGGGGATAAAAAGGGAGAAGAAGGAAATAAAAATAAAACTAGAAAAACACTAACTAAGATGATGCACTAAGCGATTCAAAGCATTAACCTATAATTACTTAATATAGATTGAGCCCTCAAACACTACAGACCATAAAATAGCATAAAACATGAATTAAGATCTATAATACAAGCAAACATTAGTACTATAGAAGTATAAGAAAGTGAATAACAAGCTAAGATAACTCTTCACTCAAATTGACACTGAACACCACAAACTCTTCATTTTTAGATGGAGTATAAAATACAAAAGGATTCAAGGGCATGATGCAAAATGTCTGATCACACCTATGAGGAGCACCTACTAAGGTCATGGAATGAAAAATTTCTATCTACTACTACTCCTATTCTATTATAATTCAATTTTTTCCAAAATAGCAAAAATACTAAGTAAATGATAACCAACCCCCTCTAAAAGGGATGATCCTAGAATATATAGGTGAAGTGGATTCTTATGGGAATGATAACTAAAAATTCTATCATCATGCTAATGATGATTATATTACAACTAAATGAAGGACTCGGTCTCATAAGTACAATTATCTTCTAGATCTTGGATAAGGCACAATTGTCTTGTCTTATTATGGTCATGATGCTCAGGAGGAATGTAGTGATGCCACATGTCCATCTTTGGAGCCATCTCTGATATGCCATTGGGGATGGAGATCTACTTATCCTAGCCAATGGCATGACTCCTAGATCCAACAAAAAAATTGTGCCTTTGATAAGCACCCTAGTGCCACATGGAAAGGCTCACCTCCTAGTCATAATCACATGGTGGGTCTCACCCATCACTTTGCTCACAAATGGTTTTGCTCAAAGGACTGTCAAAGATAAACTATTCTTGGATAATCACTATGATGTCATGTTTCAAGTAGATGCTTCTTCAGGGGAAGGTTAGGTAATTTATTAAAAAAATGAGCATGAAGGTGCCATGTGGAAAAACTGTATTTCCCTTTATAATTGTTTGTTGGGCCTTGCCCATCACCCCATTAGCCAATATCATTGCTCAAAGTTCTGATCAAAATGAAACATCCTCAGATTAGTGTTGGGTTACCACATTTTTATATGGTGCTAATCTGAGATGAAATGAGGAATTTTTCATGCTAAAGAAGCACTAGGATGCCACTTGTCAAAAGTGAAAGGAGGCCAATACTTAGGCAAAAGATATAAAGGAGGGCCTAGAGAAAGGAAGAGGATGAAAATCAACTATTAGATATGCTGAGTGAGCTCAAGATTGAACATGAGATACTAAAGATAATCAAAAGGGTGGATTCTAGTCCATAATTCCTATTATTTAGGTTTGGCATTGATGATGTCATTGATGTCAAAGGTTCTTGAGAAAGGTCTTCATGAGGTCATTTAATAATATAGCTATGAGATAGGATATTGATTAGTGTTAAAATGATTATAAGATTGTAATACATGTTTGAGATATATTATTATATCTACGTGAGTGATGTGTAGTTTATTATGGAAGGTCCTTGTCAAAGTTAGCAAGTGATTGAACCTAGTAAGTGAATTAAGAAGGTATGTGCATGAAATGCCTAGTATTCTACATAAAGGGTAACGATGGATTGATGATATAAATGAATATAGGTATTAAATGTTTTATTAGGTTGATTAATAATGTATATGAGGGATTTAAACACTCATGTGAGTCTTAGTGTGAGCCTATATTGGTAATACTTATAGACCTAGTTTACACTTAAACCACTTCTAGACCCTGCTTGGCCTAATGAGGTATAATGGTCTATTGTCAAGGCATGTGAAGGATGTATAGCTATGTATAATTATGAGATGTGTTTCTTGGGTATGTGAGTGAGGTTTGAATCACATGGAAAGAAGCATGAAGGTTAGTTTCAAGGCCTAACATGGTTTGTAGGACAAGGTCTAAGTAAGCAAAGAGAGAGTATGGAATAATGGGGTATGAGGTTCTATTTTCAAGGAAATTATGGATATGTGAGTGTTTTCATAGGTATGATATATGTTTTTAGTCATTTTTACAAATTTTGAGGTCATGGTTTGTAATAAAAGGCATGAAAAGTGGTTTTAAGGTCTTTCAAGTGCATAAAATGAAGGGTTATCAATACGAGAAGGATTTTATTGTGTTTTTTATCTTTTCAAAACTTTACGTTTGAAAATAATATAATAATGGTATATTGGTAAGGAACCTATTTAAAAAATTTATACATTAGTTTTTGGATTAAGGGGCTATGTTTTATGAATAATCATTAACAATGGAAGTGTGTTTAAATCCTCTTAGAACCCTAATAAGGATTTGATGTTAAAGATGTTCCTAAGAAAATCCTAGAATGGTATCAAATGACTAGACAAACTATTATATCTTGTATTCATCTCTCGTAGGTACCTCTAATTGTGATTGAGTTTTTAGGTTTGTAAGTAGATCCCACAGGAAATTATTAGTTTCTTAGAGATTTGATGTAGTAGTTAGAGTTAGCCAAGTCAAAGTATGAAAACAATTGGATGGAGAGATTCATATTCAATTTCCATGGCATTTTTTGGATATATTCTATTTTTCAAGTGTGATAAACTTGTCATTCAAGTTGACCAGTCACTAGCAGGCCTAATGGTGGGAACAATGAAAGACATAAACAATAGTGAAAAGATGATTAGGGATGTGTTATCATGGAATAATGATGGAAAAAAATGCATGGAGGTATTTTTTAATACATGATAATTTTTGTTATAGGTTTTGGAGTTTTTTTGGTTATAGTGAAAAAGTTGCTCACAAGTTGACTTGTTTGGCTCAGTGAGGTTTGTGTACAGTGAGGATATGATATTGGTCTACAAGACCAATATTGCTATTTGACCATATTAATTCTATATTTTATAATGTTATAATGATCTCATAGGATCATATACATGCATAAAAATTAACTTAAGTTATCTACATAGGTGTTGAAGGTCATTATCACCATGATTGTGCTTGAAGGTAAACTGGTATATCTGAGTGGGCTATTTACAGAAAAGGGTTTAAGTCCTTTTGCCTAGAGTTGTGAAGTACAAATATTATGGTGATTTTATTAATTATATATATATATATATATATATATATATATATATATATATATATATATATATATATATATATATATATATATATATATATATATATATATATATATATATTCTTTATGTGTGTTTTATTTCCATTATTTTTAAGCTAATTTATGCCTAATATTTAGTAGTTCAAGATAGACTTTTGTAGGTTCACATGCCTAATTGTGAAAAGTGCCAATGGTGTGCTTCAAGTGGTGGTTGGAGCTAAAATGTGTCTTGGACATAATATGAGATTATTATGGATCTATTTTATTGTAAAATTAAGTTCTCTTTCTATGTGCGGTGTTTGAAAGTGTTCCAATAATATCAAAAGGTGACATGTACTAATGAAGGCCTAATTGAATTAGGTCTCCATAAGGCCCAAAGAAGGATTTGGTCTATTTGAGCTATGGTTGACATAATGTAATTTTTTATTAATGTTTTTTCAATGTCATAAGTCTTATTATGTGAAAAATATAAATGGGTAAATGTGTATTTCCAACCAAGAGGTGTGTGATCAAGAACCTACTATAAGAACAAGGCCTAATTGTCTAGTTAATGAATGAGTGAGTTGAAACAGAAGATATAACACTTTGAAGAGATAAAAGAGGTATTTTATACCATAATAAGGGTGAAAATAAACTATCATGAATATATAATATGGGTATTACATATTAATATCAAGGTCATATGACCTAATCAAGTCAAGAAGATGGCTACTTGAGTGAAGAATCCTATAAGACAGTTTGAGAGGGATAAGAGTGTGAAGCACTAAAGAGCTGTTCATTATAATTTTATTGAGAAATAAGGTAATAAAATAAATCAAGTGTATTACTTGGTGTTGAAATATTTATGGGGTTAGTGCCTCCTTGAAAGTTGGTGCTTAGCTAGTTTGGGTTGGTAATCCATGTGAAGTTGGTGCTTCACTAAATTTGGTGTTTATTTTATAGGAATATAGTTCATTTGAATATATCAATGGGCTTTATTTACATTGATATTTTCCAACTCAAATAAGTTTTTTATGTGTTATGCTCTTGTCTCATGCTCATATAAATGTTTCTTGATGTGTTGCTAGCTCACTATATTGCTTTGATAGTTCATGAACGATAAAGGAAAGTTGTAAATTTTTTTGAAGATAGATTCACACCCACTCTTATTCATTGTTATTCAAATAATTGGTATCATATCCTTATCATTTGAATAAATTATAACAACTTGAAGGTTATCCTAAGAAGCATAATATATCTAATGATAAAAAAGAAGAAGATAACATGTATGATGAAGAAGTCTACTATGACAGTGAAGTAGGAGAATTTGAAGTATACCTTGAATCTGAACTCATAAGTTCCTTTGATGATTTAAATAATAAAAATAAGACTATGCATGAAATCATTAATCAATTATAAGGTTTCAATACAAATTTTAGATCAAAATAATTTGAGTATGACCAGTTGAAGACAAAGTTATATTTCTTGAAGGCAGAGAATGAGCATCTCATAGACAAGATGAAATTTTTTGAGAGAGAGTGTGAGAAGTCATAACAAGTCAAGAGTACCAACATGAAAAGACAAATTAGTTATCCCAAGGTAATAAAGGATAAGCCATCATGGGATCATGGGAAAAGGATAAATTATTCAAGAGGTCAGTATATAACTATTATTTGTTATATCTCTCATAATATAGGACACATTACAATATTATGATCTAGTAGTGTTAAAAATCTCTCTAGATTCAAAAATACATATGAAGATCCTATAATTCATGAGAATGATCAAACATTAGTATGGAAGCCAAAACAAGTTAGGACTAATCATATTGAGCTCAAGAGTCAAGATGGACTTTTTAATAAGAAGGAACATACGACAAAAGAGGATTCTATGCTAACTCAAACTACCTTTCACATTAAAGATGACGGAATGAAATGGTGTATATATATATTGGTTACTCAAGCCACATGATAGGAGACAAAAATAGTTTCATCTCATTTAAGAAGAATGTTTTAGGAAAAGTGAGGTTTGGAGACAACACAACTAGTACTATAGTTGGAAAAGGTGTCTTGAGTTTGGACAATGGGAAGACCAAAACACAAAATGTGTTGTATGTGGAAGGTTTGAAACATAACATACTTAGTTTAAGTAAAATTTTAAATTAAAGTCACACACTAACTTTTCATGATAAAGGGTGTGAGATAAGAAGAGTCAAATCAGAAAGGCTAATTACCAATGCTAATAGGATAAAGAAAAATACATATGGATTGAATGAAATTAAAAAGGAGAGATTCTTCATGAACATGATATATGACATTTAGATATGGAACATAAGGTTAGGTTACCTAAATTTTGATAATCTGGTCAATATTAGCACTAAGAAGTCTATGAAGAACATGTATAAGATCGCCAAACCTACAAACATACTTTGTAAGGCTTGTCAACATGGTAAGTAGACTATAAGAAGGTTCAAGTCCAAGGAGTATTATATTACAAGACCCTTAGAGTTAATGCACATTGATATTTGTGGTCCTGCAAGAATTCAAAGCATTCAAGAAGATATATACTTCATGTTACTCATAGATGATTACACAAGAATAGCTTGGGTTACCTTCTTGAAATAAAATTCAAAAGATATTGACAAGTTCAAGGCATTCAAGGATCTTTTTAAGAATGAGAATAATGGAAATATAAAGTGTCTAAAATATAACAGAGGAGGAGAGTTTTGGTCAAATGAGTTTTATGACTTTTTTGAGGCTCATGGAATAAGTAGATGATTCTTAGTAGCCAGGACACCTTAGTAGAATAGGGTAGTGGAAAGGAAGAATAGGAAAGTTCAAGAGATGGATAAGACTATGATAAATGAGTTTATATTATCTAAATTATATTGGAGAGAGGAAGTAAAAACTATAGTCTACATTTTGAATATAGGATATATAAGGACTAATGGCAATAAGACTCCTTTTGAACTATGGAAGGGTAGACCTATCAATGTGGAACACTTTAGAGTGTTCGGGAGGAAATGTTTCATCAAAAGAGATGATTAAATCTTGGGAAAGTTTTATTATAGATATGATGAAGGTATATTCTTAGGATAATCATCAATGAACTTAGCTTATAGATGTTATAAAAAGAGGCTACAAAGGATAGTGGAAAACACCAATGTGAAGACTGATGAGACAAAAAAATCACACTCACAGTCAAAGGTAACTTTAGATAATATAGACTTTAATAATGAAGAGTATACTATAGAGGTTGATGAGGAAGAATAATAAGTTTAAGAGAGATAAGACTCAAAAGGACCCCAAAGTTATATTTAAAGAGGTCACCCTAAATCTCAAATCATTGGCAATAAAAAGACATGTATGCAAATAAGGAGAATATTTTTAAGTAATATAAATTAAGGGAATGTTACTATATTATCCAAGATTGAACCTAAGAATGTTATAGAATCAAGCAAATACAAATTTTAGATAGGTTCTATGAATTAGGAGTTAGACCAATTAGAGAAGAATGAGACTTGGGAACTAGTTCCTAGGCCTAAAAACAAGAATGTCATTGGTATAAAATGGGTGTTTAGAAGTAAGTTGAATGAAGATGGATAAGTCATTAGGATTAAGGATAGATTGGTATGCAAGGTATATGCACAAGTTAAAGGGGTAGATTCTAAGAAGAACTTTGCACTAGTAGAAATTTTGGAGGCAATCTGATTATTTATAACACATGAAGGATTCAAAGGTTTCAAGTTATACTAGATGGATGTCAAATATGCCTTTTTAAATGGGAGTTTGGAAGAGGAAGTGTACATTGATCAACCTAAGGGATTATCACTATCAGATGATAAAGACTATGTTTGCATATTGAAAAAGGCTCTTTATGGTCTAAATCAAGCTCCTAAATCTTGGTATGCTAGGTCGGATAAGTATCTATTGGAAAAAGGATTCAAAAGAGGATTTGAAGATAATAATCTATACATAAAGATAGAAGATGACCATCAGTTGATAGCAATTGTGTATGTGGATGACATAAAATTTGGTGGAATGAGAACATGACCAAAGCCTTTGTAGAGGTGATGAAGAAATATTTTGAATTGTCCATGCTAAGAGAACTATCATTCTTTCTTGGGTTACAAATCACTCAATTTGAATAAGGTATATTCATTTCAAAATTCAAGTACATAGGAGAGATGTTGAAGAAATTTGAAAAGTAATATTTAAAGGTAGTTAGTACACCCATGATCATAGGGTGTAAGTTGAGCAAGGTATATGAGTCTTTAAATGTCAATCAAATATCATATAGGTTAATGAATAGAAGTTTGTTATACACCACTACCTTAAGACGTAATATCATGTAAGCAATAGGTCTTATGGGAAGGTTTCAAGGAGATCCAAAGGATAATCATCTGTAAGAAGTCAAAAGGATACTCTTGTATCTCAAGGTGAATATAGAGTATGGGTTGTGGTATCAAAGAATTAAGGAGTTTAATTTGATAGCCTATACAAATGCAAATTTTCTAGGAAGTCTAGATGATAGGAAGAGTACCAATGCAGGAAATTTATTCTTAGATGGGTGCTTAGTTTCATGGATAAGCAAGAAGCAACCATAAATAGAATTATCCACTTGTAATACTGAGTAAATTTCATCATTTTCATGTTTCACTTAGGTCATATGGATGATATAGACCTTAAAAGACTACAAGGTGGAGTATGATGGTCCTAGCCCTATTTAATGTGATAATACAAGTGTTATAAGTGTCTCAAAAAACCCTATCATGCACTCAACGACCAAGTACATTCCCATCAAGTATAATTTTTTAAGAGAGTAGGTAAGTGAACAAAGTGTTAAACTTGAATATGTTTCTATACAAGATTAGATTGCAGACATTTTGACCAAACCACTTCCAAAGGTAACATTTGAACACCTAAGACATGAATTGGGTGTAATTCCCACCCTTATCAATCATTGAGGAATACAAGTGCTTGGGGGAGATAATCATGCTCATTAGCTCTAAGAATAGGTGAGTTTTTACAATAAGGTATGAATGGAGATAGGGGATAATGTTTTTATTATGTTTCATAAACTCATAGCTCTGTGTGTCGAGTATTTTGGTTTTAAGGAGTTACATACGTCACTTTGTCATTTATGTCAAAGGGGAAGAAAGACCAGGATGGGTAGATAAGAATGATAATTTTAGTGTATTTTTCTATCAATGATAAAGGGTAATATTTTTGAGCATTTTTCTTGTTATTGATGTTTGGCATTAATGTTTTCATTGATGTTAAAGGTTATTGAGAAAGGTTTTCATGAGGTCATTAAAGAATGTAGCTATGAGAGAGGATATTGATCAATTTTTTAGTGATTATGAGAGTGTAATATATGTTTGGTATATTTTATTATAACTAAATTAGTGATGTTAAGGCCATTATTTATGGTATTTTTTGTCAAATTCATCAAGTGCTTGAACCTAGTAAGTGACTTGAGAAGGTATGTACATAGGATTCCTAGTCTTGTGCATGAATGGTCATGATGTTTTAGTGAGATGAATGCACATAGGCATGAAAGTTTGTATGAGGTTTATTTATCATTTATATGAGGCATTGGATCACTCATGTGAGTCTCATGGTGAGCCTATAGGGGTGGGACCTATAAACCTAGTCTACACCTAGAACACTTTTAGACCTTGCCTAGCCTAATGAGGTATAATGGTATATTATCAAGGAATGTGAAGGATGTGTAATTATGTATAATAATTAGAAATTTTTATTAAGTATGTGAATGAGGTGTAGATCAAATGGAAAGAGGCATGGTTTCAAGGCCTAATGTGGTTTGTAGGATAAGGTCTAAATAAGCAAAGAGACAAAGTATGGCCTAATGGGGTATGAGGTTTTATTTTAAAGGAAATTATGGATAGGTAAGCATTTTTAAATTTATTATATATGTTTTCAAGCATGTTAAAAAAAATTTAGGTCATAGTTTGCAAGAAAAGGCATGAAAAGTGGTTTTGAGGTCTCTAGAGTGCACAAAATGAAGGGTTCTCAACTCGAGAAGGATTTTCTTGTGTTTTTTATCTTATAAAAAATTTACATGGGAACATAATATATTAATTTTATATGGGTAAGGGTCCTATCTAAAATTTATAGGCATTATTTTGTGGATTGAGGGGATATGTTTTATGAACAATTGTTAATAGTGCGAGTGTATTTAAACCCTCTTAGAACCTTAAATAAGGACTTTATGTTGATAAAAACATCCCATAATGGTAATAAATTAATATAAAAACTATTTTATATTGTATTAATCTCTCCCAGGCACCTCCAAGTGTGATTTATTTGTCAGGTGTGTGAGTAGACACTACAAGAAAGTGTTAGTTTCTCAGATATTTTCTATAGCAGTCAAATTTGACCAATTAAAAGTATGAAAATAATTGGTTAGATAAGATTTATAATTTTATTTTATGTCCATGGTGGTTTATGGATAGATTATATCCCTCAAGTGTGTTAAATTGGTCATTCAAATTAACCAATTGCTAATAGGCTTAATGGTGGAAATAGTGAAAAACCCAAGCAATAGTGAGAAGATGATTAGGGATGTGTTATCATGGTATAGTCATGGAACCAAATAAATGGTAATATTTTAAAGTAATTTTAATAAATTCTCATGTTTGGTATAGGTTTTTTAGGTCAATGGTTATAGTGAAAAAGTTGCTCACAAGCTGACTTGTCTAGCTCAGTGAGGTTATGAAATTGGTCTGCAAGACCAATATTGCCATTTTACCATATTATATTTATATTTGAGAATGTTATAATGATATAATAAGATTATATACATTAATTATAAATCATTTAATTTATTTACATATGTTTTAAAGGTCATTATCACCATGACTATGCTTGAAGGTAAACTAGTAGTTCTGAGTGGGCTATTTATAGAGAAAGGTTTGAGTCATTTTCCCATGAGTTGTGAAGTATAAATCATATGGTGATGTTAATAAGGTCATATATTCTTTATATGTGTTTTATTTCCATTATTTATCAACTAATTCATGCTTAATCTTTAGTATTTCAAGATAAACTTTTTGTAGGTTTACAGGCCTAACTGTGAACAATGCTAATGGCGTGCTTCAAGTGGTGGTTGGAGCTAAAATGTGTCATGGACCTAAGCTGAGATTATTATGGGTATTTTTGACTGGAATATAATTTTTTTTTTCATGTGTGGTGTTTTAAAGTGTTCCAATAAGATAAAAGAGTAACATGTACTAATGAAGGCCTAGTTGAATTAGGTCTCCTTAAGGCCTAAAGAAGGATTTGGTTTATTTGACCTATGGCCAACTTAATTTAATGTTTGATTAATGTTTATGGAATTTAATAATTCATATTTTTTGGAAAATATAAGCTGTAAATTGTGTATGTCTAACCAAGAGGTGTGTGAGCAAGAGTCTAGTATAAGAACAAGGCCTAATAGGCCTAATTATCTAGTTTGTGAATGAGTGAGTTGAAGTGGAAAATATAACACTTTTAAGAGATAAAGGAATTCATTTAGACCATAAAAAGGGTGAATAAAAAATATCATGAAGATATAATATGGTTATTGCATATGAATATCAAGGTGATATTACCTAATCAAGTCAAGAAGAGGGCTAGTTGAGCGAAGAAGCCTTGAAGGTAGTTTGAGAGGGATAAGAGTTTGAAGAGATGAAGAGGTGTTCATCATAAATTGGTTGAAAAATAAGGTTTTCTAAAGGTTTTCAAATAAATTAGGTGGATAATTTGGTACCGAGTTATCTATGGGGTTGGTGCCTCTTTACAAGTTGGTGCTTACTAAATCGTATCTAAGTTGGTGCTTAGCTAGTTGGGGTTGATGCTCCATGTGAAGTTTGTGTTTAAATAAATTTGGTGTTTGTATTATAAGACTATAGTAAATTTATATATATCAATTTTTTTTATTCCCCTTGAGGATTCTCCACTCAAATAAGTGTTCTATGTGTTATGATCTTATCTCATACTCATATAAATGGTTCTTGATGTGTTGTTAGTTCACTATATTGCTTTGATAATTCACAAATGATAAAGTAAAGTTTTAAAAGTTTTTAAAGACTGATTAAACACCCATCTCATTCATTGTGTTTACAAAAATTATTTAATCATAGGTTTTATAGATAATTCCTTCAATCTCTACTCTAAAAATGTCCAATGTTACTTATAAAATATTATCACAAATGGGTCTAGACACCAATTCCCCCTATAGAATGCTTATTTGAGTAACTCTTGATATAGTTAGGATAGATATATATTCCCTCTCCTGGATTGTAAATTATTGGAATATATCCTACATCTCTTGATGAAATTTAAGTTCGCTATTCCTTTTTGTCACAATATAATTTTTTGCCCAAGCATCTTTGAACATTGTTATTAAATTGAGGTGGGAATAATCCTTATTAATTATTGCATGAATTATAAAATTTATATTAAAATGAACATATTTTATTTTATTGAACAATTTAAGAATGTCTCCCCACTTGGGTTAGGAGGTGGTCTTTGTGGACCTTATTGAGCCAATAGTATCAAATAATTTCCTAGTTATCCTCTACAAATTATCTATTGTCTCTTTGGGGGCCTAAATAGTACTCAACTATGGTTGCCTCTATATAGGCTAATCAAAATTTTTAAACATATATTTAATGAATCCCTAAACAATATATATATAATTATATGGGTCCTCCCTATATTTATCTAGGTATTAAGTATTTATTTTTCTTCATTTTGTCAAAGAGAATATGTCTTATCTTTTTTCCATGTTGAGATACTATCCTTTAACAACCAAATCTTCCCTCTTCACCTTTGTCAAGGTGTTTGTATATCTATCAAAATGTATTTTTACTATGGTATTATTAGCTATCACCAAATCTTGTCTCAATGTTTCTTCTTGTTACAACTATTGAATCCATGAAGGGATGTCTAGTGGAACTTGTTTCTCTATATGTTGTACCTATTGTGTTTGCCATATTTGTGTTACAGGAGTGGATGAGGGTGATTGTCCTAGAGGTAGCATGGCCCTTGGGGAGGATATCCATATTTTAATAAAATGAATAATATCCTTACTCAATCCAGTAACCTACCTCTAGACTGGTGTGTCAATGGCATACTTTTTCTTCCTTCTTTATGGTAGAAGATGGTAAATTAGTCTACATAGAGTGTTGGTCCAATGGGAATATCTAATTGTTTAGTTAACATTGGAGGGTAAATAGGGTAGAAAAATTTGATGTAGAGACTAGGTTTTCAAAATTTACCCCTTTGCTTAGCTTAAGGGACTATGGATTGGTTCCACTAAAGAATGAGTAGGTCATATGGGTGATTAATAAGTTTTGTAAACACTTAGTAACATAATTATATGAATCCCCAATCTTCAAAATAGTGGTATTAGGGCCCAAAGTAGTCATTTGGGCCATAGTGGTTAATATGGGCATTGTAGCTACCTGTAGATGATCTATTTATCTTAAAGAATGCAACTAATGTAAACAATATCCTACATCATTAGTAGTTACAATAATTGATAAAGTTTTTAAATAATGTGTACTTAAAGGACTTACAACTAAGGGAGAATTACTTGGGGCACCGGTTGTTATGGTTTCCACTACATTGATCTAAGGTGGAGAACTTGGAGTTGTAGTTGGGGTTAGACCCTATGGTGTGATGTGCAACATAGATTATACCTCACTTTTTGCATCTCTTTATGTATTTGATAGTAACTTACTAGCCCTTGAGTTACCAATTCCTTTGTTTACTTCCTAAAACTACAATAATTATGTCCCTCTTGACTTAGTTCTTCCCTCAATCATCCATTCATCATCATCTTCTATTTGAGTGGTATCATCAAAGGATCCAATCTTTTTTGTTTTAGTATTTGATACCAACTCTTCTTCATTACCACATCTCTTATTTTCCTCCTTACTACGATAAATATACATAAGGTATGACCCTAGGTCACCCTTTGTTCTCATTTTACTTTCATTGTGATAAAATGCTTACCTCTCTACTTCCATTTTTTGAGGTGAAATGGGATGGGTCTTGGGATTCCTTATATTTGTCAATATTAATTTTTCAACCACAGAGGCTAGCCTAGTTGAATGTGTAATGAGATATGGAAGGACTATAGTTGTATCAAATGGAAAGGGAGATGGAGGAGTGGTGACCACTGAAGAAATGATAGGTGGTGGAGATGTAAATCCAGTTGATTGAAGTAATACCAATAATGGTGGTGAAAAAAGAGGAGAAGTAATATGAACTTGAGATAAAAAGGAAGGAAAACTTAATTTTTGTGTAATGTTTAATGGGAGTGGAGGAAGCATGATTAAATGTGTAGTTGATGCATTAGGACTTGCCTGTATTTACTCATCATTTATGCATTGAGGTCCCCCCATAATATGTTGTGGAGAAGTAGCAATAGTTGTGTATGCAATGGCAAATGTAGTAGATTTATAAATCAATCCTAGATCAGAGAAGATAAATCCTACTTAAACTTTTTATAGTGGATACATTATATATTTGGGTTCATGACCAAGATGGATCCAATAGACCTATCCAAGGGATATATTACCACAATAAATTCACTAAGTAGGGTTACAAAGCCTCCAATCAAGCAAAACTTTGCAATAAACTAACTAGGTCCTATGTTTTCATATTCACTAAACTAATAAAAAGTAAATCAAAGTCTAATATAGTGGTCACCAAATCTTGTGGCACAACATGGGGGTTAGTAAACATAAAATTAAACATGTATAAGAGAATCCTATCTAAGCTATGTATAGGTAGGACCTTAATACATAGAGAGAGCAATATATTCAAAATCCATTACTTATGATAATTATATCTATTAAAGAGAGGAGAAAATTTAGAGATACTTACCTTGAATATGAAACCTTTGAGACTCAATCTCTCTCTTAGCCAAAGGTACTTTGCAAGAGGTTATTGTGGTTTGTAAGGATCACTAAGAAAGGCCAAATCATCCAAGACTTATCCAAAAGACAAGATTATTCTCCAAGTATAAACCCTAAGCTAAGAATCCTAAATTAGAATGGTGGAAGAACAAATTGTAAAGAATTGAAAATGAATAATTAACTCTTTTTGTCTCTCTAAGAATGGTGAAATGAATGTGTTTATATAGGCAGATCTAACCCTATCCTTTATAAAAGTTTAGGCTGAAAAAATCACCCTAATCAACCTTGTATATTTATTGGGAAAAAAAAATTAGGTCCTAATTTAGGTCAACCAAGAATTAACCTATACCCTAAATAAGTTTTCTAAATTATAATACAAGGTCAATGGGGATGACAGTGTAATATAAACCATCAAAAATTATTTCAGGATAGGGAAGGGCTAATGAAGATGGAAAATGACTAGGGGAGGGTGAAAAAGAGGAGGTAAAACTTAGAAGAATTTTTTTTGGGAGATGGTTGGACTGATAAAAAGTGATATTAAGGGACAAAAATCTTATGAAGCACCAATGGTCTACCCACCCCTTTCTCAGTGCACTCCTTAAGGCATGCACTCAGAGAGATTGAGACTCAATGGGTTCTTACAAGATAAAAAGCATCAATAATTGATAAAGTTTGAAAATATTATTTGTATATATATGCCCTACTCGAATCTCATCACATGTCACTTAGGTGTAATAGGGGATGGTGATTCAAGAAAAGAACATAATAACACACAATGTTGAAGCTAAAAAAAATTGCATTATTTCTAAGCATAAAATAACTGAAAGTAAATGACAAATGGAACTAATTTAAATGTAAAAGTAATATGTACCTTGAATTAACTTTATCACTAGATGGTTGTCTATTGTGTTTATAGTCTTGATCATGGAGGGTAGAGAGACTACTTTCAACAAACCCAAGGATACAAAAAACTAAAGAGAAAAAAAGTTTAGGAAAGCTACGATAATTGATGCTATGTGGATGGGATGTACTTAAAAATTTAGAAATATGAGGTGACAGGTGCTATGTTAGACCAAATAACTTTGTCAAAATTTAGAGTAAATGGGATAACCAAAAAGTCAAGTCTACTAAAGTTTGAAAAAATAAAAAAGGCAAACCTTAAGTAAGAAAGGAAACTCACTAAGTAAAACTAAGGATACATGTCAAAAATGGAAATAAAAGATCAATGTAAAAGTAGTAACAATCCTTATTTAAATAAATATGTGAAAGTAAAAAAGGTAAAATAAAATGGATGAGTGAGCAATGATAATCCTTACACAATTATCAATGGAAAAAGGTGCATAAAAGGGAAAATTAACATTGATGAGTGTGGAGTAACAAACCAAACTCACTCAACAATGGAAAAATTAAATGAAATTGGAAATAGACTCAGGTGTCTGAAAAAAGGGGTAGTATAATAATGGTGATATAGTAAGCAAGGAAAGTCTAGAAATGTAAATCCATGGTATAAATAAAGTAATAAAAAGTTACTCAAACATGTTGTTTTGTTTTAAAGATAGGTAAAATTGAAAAAAAGTAGTGCTAACATGTTTTTAAGATGTGAAGAATATGTAAGTATAGAAGAGGGAAAAATAGATTTAGAATCACACTTTGCCTATCAGGTGGGGGAAATTAAATGGGTGGAGGGGAGAATGAAGGAAAAACCAAAGTAGAGGAACTCTTTATCGAAGTCAAGACACTCAAATTAAGTTTGTCAAAACAAAAGGACTTTGGACCTTAAGGACTTTGAAGAACTTCTCCTAGCCACACAAGTCTTAGGTCAATAAATGCAATAGATATATCATCCCATGAAGGATATATGCATTAAAATTAAAATGGACCTACCTTCCCATAACATTTTCTCCATTCTTTAGGACCCATTATAGAGTCATCAATCTATTATAAATATTGGGTACTTGCATGAGAAAGTAGGTAGCACCATAGAGTTTGTTGAATTCTCCTATTCCAATCTACTGGCCTACCATACCCAATGGACTTCGGCTCTATCATGAGGCCAACTATGGAGTTTGAGCTTAAATTAGAGATAGGGGATGTGCTTTAAATCACATATTTTGGTGTGATTTTGAATTTTTAAAATTATATGTTGACTTTTAGATATCATTTCCTTTTGTTTTAAATTATTTAAATTTAAATTTTCTTGATGGCTTTTTTATTCCTCCATATAGATTTAGAAGACCAAACATGGGTGCTAAAGATGACTTTCATTTGAATACTTAGGAATTGGTTAATTAGAAAGAGAAATTAGAGAGCATGGTTTTTAAGATTATCTTTAATGTAGGTGAAATAAAAAGTGATATCTTAACTCTAACCTTGGTGTATCCAATGTGGAATGAAAGAAAAGGAAATCATGAGGAATAAAACATGAAATAATTTGAATTACTTCAAATCAAAAAAACTGTGACAAAGGTTGAAAAAGGGATACAATGACAATAAAAGTATGATTATTTATCATAGGAATGATGGAAGTGTTAGGAATCTAGGTTGCACCCTATTGAGGAAAATATTGTTCATGTCTACCTCAAACCTATACCAACATTGGAGTGACCTATAGGCTATGGTTTACCTAATATGTAGGTCAAACCTCTAGATTTTATGGGGATATCTCAAATATCTCTAAGACCTAATATTATCACAATGAAAAGGGAAAATAGATGAAAACTAATGAAAGAAACTACTCTAAGTGGTGATGCAACAATTGATTAGAGATCCACTCTTAGTCATTTTGTTTAGAACCACAAACGAACTTGATAAAGAATATAAATGATCATAATTATTGATGGTGTTCTAATCATGAATATTTCATATGGATTTTGAGTAGGATTCTATAACTTGAATGATAAAGGCCTAGATCTGCACAAGATACTATTGACTTGTGACACTTTAAAAAAACTCCTACTTGCCAACACTTCATACAACTTAAAATGGAATATTAACCTAAAGTTAGGTTTATGAAATACCTACATATGGATAAATAATACATACATTATATAAATTAAACTTTCATGGAACACACTAACATTTAGCAAAACTTTGCAAGTATTTTCCTATTGATTCAAGTGAGTACAAGGTAATTTAGGTAGAGTTTTAATACACCTAATAGAGGGATGAAAAATAAATGGATCAATGCTTATTTAAATATAATTTTTTAAGGATAAGAGATAATAATCTAGGGATGTTAGAGGCCAAGGTGGTGTATGGTAGTTACAACAGGACTATTCCTCATCCTCAAGTGTTGACATGCCATCAATGAGTTCACTTTGGAATTTTGGGAAGATATGGAGGTTGTAACTCCCAATTTTAAATTTATTCATACCTTAACCATGCTTAAAATATCCAAATATTCCATCCAATGGTAGTTACACAATGCAAATGGAGTGTGGATAGGCATCCTAGAGGTGTTGGATAGCCTTTCTTTCAATGTGCATGCATAATGGTCCTTGAAATTGAATCTAACCTATCATAATGGACTTGATTTTAGGAAATAATCACCTAGATGATAATTAAAAATGCTTCAAGATGTTTCATCAATGTTAACACACCATTGTTTTCCTGCTAGACTCTCCTACTTACAAGATAAGTAGACCTATTTGCTTGTCCTTCAACTTTCTTCTCATATTCATTGCTTGACTAATCAAACAGATGAGCTAGGATCTCAAATCATATGATAAGACTTAGATAATATTAGGATTAACCCATATGAATTAGAATTTATATCTCTCAAGTTTTCTTCACCTACAAACACATTAGCCTTGCATGACTAGGTCTCTTAAACTGCTTCACAAAATGGTAGTTTAGAAAGAGATAGCAGAGTTATTTACATGCAATTATATGGATCATATTATAATTAAATGAGTATAATAAGTATTTATCTTACCCTTTCCATAGTTTATAACTTCTATTTAGGTTTTGAAACACATCTTATGCCCAAAACCCTACAAACTTACATTTTTAGGAAGTAACTATACAGTTTCCATACCATCAAGGGCCATGGGCATGAGCCCCTTTGAGTTGGAAAAATGATCTTATTAGAGGTACAATAATTAAGATGGGAAGTGAATTAGTGAGCCTAGATATTTCAATTTAAATTCCAATCATTTTAAATGATTAAACAATCAACATATATCAACTTGATCAAGCAACATTAACAAGAGATCTCATTTATTCAATGCATACATAAGGTCAAACACACAACACATAATTCTTGTGGGAAACACTAATAGGTAATAAAACCCACTTTCAATCCTAAAACACATGGAATAATTTTCCTATAATGGATTACAAGCAAGATTCTGGTTAAGTCTTTTAGACCATAAACCTTGATCAAGTCCTCCTAACCAAAGGCCTTTAATGAAACACCTATTTCACAAGAAGAAACTACCCCTAAGGAAGATCAAGTCCTTTAGACCCTCCTTTGATTTAAACATCTCCAAATTATAAATTATTTATTCAACACTTATTTATGGATCTTTTATTTTCTTACTTCTGCATAAACTCCTTCTCTCTCATATAGACCTCTCACATAGGCATTCCACAATCTCTCTCCTTCATCACTCAAACTATCCTCATATGTACACTCAGACCTATTCACATATATTCAACCTTAAAAATTGTAAGAGAAATTTTATATAATCAAAATATAACTTAAAATTCATACACATAGTAAAAAAATTACTCTTATCATCAACTCATCTAATAGGCACACTACCTATCCTTTCTTCTTTGCTTTAACATATACAACACACATACAAGACTTATCAAGTCTAGAAACCATCACATTTGTTTTCACTATTTATAGATAATTCATTAATTATAAAGTCCAAAATATTTTCTTTTTGGGCACAATACATTCCTTCAACCTTAAGGCATCTTACATGGGTCACACTTAATCACAACTCTCTTTCAAATAAGCCTAAATCACCTTTTAGGTCTTATGTTGACTCATTCACCTCTTTGACAATTCTATAAGTAAAATAAGAACACAAGAATAATTTATAAAATATTCACCTATTAAAAATGATATATAGGTCCCCTTTAAGTTCCAACATCCATCATATCACTCTTCTGCTAACCCCTAAGTGACTCAAACACCTCTTTGTACACTTAGTCATTAAAATTTAAAATACAGTTGACTTGTAACCCTTTGTTCATACTTCATATGATTGTTAAAAACATAATAATACACAAAGATGGTCATCATGGAGTATAAAACATAATCTAGTGGCTATCTCACCTTTTAACATTAATAAACCAACAATCATAGCTTAATTACCCTTCTCGGGTTATTTGTAGAGTAAATATGAATACATAGTCAACTTTGAACCTCAATATATTTGAATCTACATACTTTCAGATATTGAAATCTATATTTATAGATGTGACTTTGAGTCATATAAAAGTTTTATTTTAACACCATGAGTAAATTTTATATAGATCAAAAGATATGGCCCAAAACTAGACACTAGTCTTTCCTTTGTTAAATTCATATATTTGAATTTAAACGGTCATAACTAAACCTCAAACACCATGCTATTATATTATGTCCTCACAACTTAGATCAAATATGAACCATCCATATTATTTAAAATTTAACTCATAGAACACCACTATCCAAACATTAAAATTTGATTAGTTGACCTCATCTCATTCAATCTTACATTCTTGACCACATATGCATCGTCGATCTCTTGTATGTAGCTCGGTCTTTACCTATGTTAAACATTGGACACCTTGAATTCATCTCATTCAATACGTACCATTGATATGTATATTTAATAACATCCACTCACCATTGATCTTCTGAAGAATATTAGTCTTTACCTCTGCTCAATGTTAAACATCAAACACTTGTCCTCATCTCATTACTTCATGATACCTTGGAACAAACATGTTCCATTAATCTTTTTGTAAGGAGATTAATATTACCCGGTTTAAGCATCAACCACTTTAAAAAATTTGAATTGATACACACCATTATCTTAGTTTTTATGATTCCCATGAACCGTTGGATATTCATTTGGTCCTAATCTTTATCTCTTATAAAATTGACTAAGTATAGGAACCATTAAAAATTGCCTAGAAGGCCAAATTTGGACCTCAATAACATTTGATGCACTTAGATGCATGATCTAAAATTTGGACCATATGATCTCCTTACATAGGATAGTCCAACCACATATAAATATTCTCCTATAACCCTACTACATGTGATAAATAACACTATTAATCTGCTCACGTAGATTTTTATACCATAGAGCCAAATGTGTCAAAAAACTACATGAAAGGCCAACTTTAAACTTGTATATCTTTTATCACACTTCATCGTATGAACTAAAATTTAGCACATATCAACTAAGCACAAAAATGAAGAAATATATGTAATCAAATTCTATTAACACCTTCATAGATGTGAAATATAATAGCATCAAAATTCCTACTCAAATTTTCTTGTGACATTGCAAATTTGGCTAAGTATGGGAAAATATTATCAAACTTCCTAGGATCCCAACTTTTCACTCGCATATCTTATGTTGAAATTAATATCATGACCTAAAATTTATTGTATAGTAACTAGGCAAAAATTTGATCACAACCATATAAACAAATCCCCTTAACTCATCCACATGTGGAAATGGTGACATCAACAAACTACCTACTCAGATTTTCTCCCACTAGGCCCAAAATGTCTAGATGAAAACAATGATCAACCAGATGAAATACACTCTTGAACACAAGAACTCAAATAATTATTAACTTTTCATAGGACCCATTTCACATGCTCAAATCACCATACTCATCCCTGAACATCTCTAACCATGCCAAAATTAAATGTCAACCAAGCCTCCTTCAAGCATACTAGGGCAAACACATTGCACATTGTGTCATTATCACTTAGACTATCAAGGAACTTCATCCTCTCACTAGGACACCTCCATGAAATCACCATGAAATCATTTATAACTCTCCAAAAATATTTTCCTTTCTCATTTATGTCAACACCCATCAATACACAACTCACCTTTCTTCTCTCTCTTCAATCATTCTCAGAATATGAACTTTCTCCCCATTTGACACACTGACAAAGTTGGCACCAAATAATCTTGAGGACTGAAAAAGACTACCAATAGGATAAAACCATCTTTGAAAGATATTATAAACTCCACCTTACCTTGATTCTACCTTTTCTTGCCTTGATAACTTCCTCTTTATATATGCCAACATTCTTCTTCAACCAAGCACTGCAACCAATGAAGAAAGAACACACAAAACACTAAAATCTAATGGAACTCACCAAGAAAAATTTGATAGGGACTCCCCCTAATATTTATGATCCATTTCATCACTTTATCATATTTATATCTCCATACACCATGAAGAATCACCACATAGGCTTACTAGCCTTTTTTCTCAAACCACCTCAAGGACTACCAACAGAACTTCATGCCACTTCACCAAATATGAAACATTCTCTAATCCAACCTAATAACTCTCCTTGAAATACTCATGCCTTTCTCTTTTGGATAAAATGAACAAAAATCACTCTTATTCTTACTAGACCTATCTAGTTTCCTTGTTACTTACCTAGAACTTGTAGAACCCATAAATTTTAGTAGACATATCATCAAGACCTGAAACTTCATATCTAGACCACCCTCATATGCCCCCACAAACACACCAATTTTCATTACCTATATCATACTCTGCAGCATAATTCCTTCACAAACCTTAAAATTTATGTGAAACATGATTTGACAACCCATTTGGCCCATTCAACCTATTAATAAGCCTCATACCTCAACTCATAAGGCAAACCACTTTTATAGCATAGCCCAAAACACTAGAAACTAAATAAAAAAAAGGTCAACAAACCTATTTTTTGTCAACACACGCCTCTAAAAATTCTTTCACACTTGGAGACACCCATCACACATTTATGGACCAAATTTTGAGCTTCCACACTTTTGGGAATTGATACATCCTATAACCCATTTTAGGCTTGCTTTCCTTTAAGCCAAAATTGAAAAGATTGAGAGTACTAAAAAATATCCAATTTGACTTCAACATACCTTTAGCCATAAAAAAATTTGAAGAACATAAAAAATAAGTGTACAAAACTTTTCGAGCACAAAAATCTTCTTGACATTTCATCAATCTCATTATGCCACATGAAAACACCCATTCTAACCATGTACTATAGCTCTTTCATAAACCTCTGGAGAAAGCTCATGAACTTGTTACTCCCCTTTAATTAATGACCTTCTAAGATCAACATAAGTCTTTATACAGATTGGCATTATGATCTTGAGTACACAAATTTACTTCTCCATAAGAAAGGTGTCTCCTAAAATGCTTAGGCAAAGACACCCTACTTCACAATGTCCTAGAACAATGTGAAACTATGAGTTGCCCATAAATCCTCATATTCCTTCTCTTCCTTGGTCATCTGATGCTTATAGTTATTTTTCTTCTTCTTAGGCTTAGGAGAAAAACATGCTCACCACTACAACATGTTCCTTCTCTTTTATGATTGTATTGATAATACATGGATACAACATAGATTCATGACATACCTTTTCATCTATAGAATCTTCCTTATAGCTTGGAATCTTATTACTGGGTACTAATAATTATTGTTCTTTAAATGATACTTGCTTAGCAATAACAATATGTGTAGACACAAAAATTACAACCCACACATATGTGTAACCCCTGTGTTGAAAACCCCCTAAACCCATTTTAATAATAATAATTAATCTCCCTAACCCATACTTTTACCCCTCACACATTTAATTAATTTAAAATAATTGATTAAGTTAATTGAAAACTCCTATTGCCACCTTACTAGGCCACCTCGCTCTATGACTAATTCTCCCTTAAAGAGTCACCTCAAGACCTCGTCCCCTCATCCTAAGTACCAAAGACTTATTCCTCCTAAACTAAATTCCTAGACAACTACTTCCTGCTTAACATATATATTTACCATTTTATAATGGGTGTCACATTTAGCATTCACAACAACAAAAAAAAAGCTAATGATAAAAAGGTTTACCTATTCTAGGGTCGTTGATGTTAGTCAACCCACAGTCGACATTAGTAGGTTACCTACCAATGTAGTAGGATCATTGATGTTGGTAATATAATCCAAACTCCAACCTCTAGTTTAGGTTAGAACAAATTAAGAAAATTAATTCTTACTCTCATTCAAGCTCTTAGCATTCTATTTTTCAACATCCAGACCTATAATCACTCTACATAAGTCAATCACCATCAACAATTGAGCTTTTGATGACCAATAGCATCGACTTTTTCTCGTTGTATAGGAATTTAGGTTCAGACTCTCAGATAGAAACCATCAACCTGACTCTTATCATTTAGTGAACACCACAACTAAGTATATCACTAATACTATAGGTCATTTAAATATTTATTCTTCTATTTTTTATATCTACCCTAAATTGCTTATGCACTTTTGACTATACCCCCATGAGGGAGTTACAAAGCTTATTTTCTTTTTTCCCCTTACATGCATATAAACCTCTAACCAAACTTAACCAAGATATAAAGTCCTTGTCATAACTCTCTCAACCTCTCTAACCTGATCCAAACCATTTCCCAAACCTAAAAAATCTCTGTGCAACTTCTTGAATAATTATTTCCCCTACCAACATTGGTCACCTCACTACCGATCTCGATAGCCTAACTAACATTGGTCATATACCTACCTATATCAATGACTATTAATTTCCTAAACTCTTCAAAACCTACCCATATAACTTCTGAAATGCCAACAAAACACCTCACCTACACCCTGTCACTCTCTACTATGAACAGGTTTTTTAAAATGGTAATTTTATCTCTTTTACTCTCTATTTACCTCTATTTCAATTATTTATTATCATTTTACCTCTAAAAAGTGGACTATCATCTCTAGGGAAGTTTCACACTTCCTAGAACAAGTGCGTAGCTTGGTAGTCCACTCATTTATCTACTAACAAACATCTTGTGGTAGTGATTTCTTATTTTTAGGTAGTCCTCCCCAGCCAAAGAGGAGTGCTCATAACATTTGGATATGGCATGAAAACCAAATCAGGGTTCATTCTCATCCCCTATCCCCATCCTTCTCTCTATTTTTCTCTAGATTTAAAATATACAAAATTTAATCAAATATTTTTAGCATGCCTGGTGGGACCTTGGAGTTTTCCTTGGGTTTATTTTTTTTTTTAAGCATTCATATAGGTGAATTATAGTGAAATTTCATTTCTTTCACTTCTTCCTCCTCTTTTCTCTTAAAAATGGAAAAGTCAATATTTTATTTCTCTTTTTAAATGGCATTAAAACTAAAATCTTCTTTCTTTTTTCCTTGCTTCTAAAAACAATTTGTCATTTTCTTTGACAAAAAAAAAAGAAAACCCCTTCTTTACTTCCTCTTGCATGCACATTAGGATAGTGAAATTCATACTCTATTCCTATTTCCTCTCTATTTTCATTCGAATCTCAACATTTCAAGATTTGGGTTTAAAATTTACTACATTTTTAGAATTTACTTATTGCATATTAACTCACCTAGTTAATTACAAGCATTTTGAATAAATCATAGTACACCTATGTCACACAACCAAATCACATTCACATAAAAAAGAATCAAAACTCACTTGAGAAAAGGCCCATTAGGATTTCATCACCTGGTGGATCACCTTACCCTACCCTACTATCCTACTTGGATTTCACCACCAAGGGGAGAACCCACTCTGTTCTTTGGCGCAGTATAATCTCTAGATAGAAAGTATATTTTGGCTAAGTGGCTTGGCTCAGCTCTAAGTTCACGAAGTGTAGAGAGCAAGCTCCTATAACAAGCCATGCACTTGTTCTAACATAGATTCCATTTTGAGCACCAAAACAAATTTGAAACCATCTCTAGATTTCTTTTTAATACCTTTGATAACCAAATTCTCTTCTCACTATCTAATTAAGGCATAAGCCAACATGATACTAAAATTAATCTCTATAACTTAATATTTACTAGCTACATGTTCTTTTTCTCCTTTTCCATTTCCTTCTATTTTTTTGAGTTGATAAGGATGCTTTTCTATTGATCCACAAAATCAATACTATTTCTAAAGCTCAGATTGTATAACTTGTTATCTCAGGTTTTCTGAGTGTCATTTCTCCTTACATAGGACTTTTACATCCAATATTTTACCTATTTTCTGCCTCTAATTTCCTAAAACATCAAATTTTTATTTCTAAGATTTCATAGTGATTTACATTAGTTAACACTACCGGTATCGATAGAATTTACCTATCGACATCGATTGTTTGACCAATGTCAATGATCTTTTCCTACCGATATCGGTCATCCCTATCGATGTCGATGACTGTGTAGTTTTGTTTGCTCAAAATAGCAAGCCAAAATAACTTATTTCACTACATTCAAAAATGGTTTTTATTTATTCTATTTCAAATATAGAGTATTAAGACTATTTAAACCACCTCTTGCATGGTATTGACATGAGCTCAATCTAAAATTCTTACAATTATGCAAGTTGGCAACCACTTCCACCTTCCCTTATTACTTCTGATTCTATTATGGAGCATACTTTAGATACAAAGCATACTCTCGGCTTTAACCAAATCCCCATTGTGCCTAAGGGAGATCAATATTTTACTAAATTTCTTGATCACAATGTGGCAATCCTTTAGCATTACCTTGTTATGAGCTGAACCCATAATTCTATGGGTGACCCAATCTATGGTATGCCAAACTCTTTGATGGAGACAACTTTAGTTTTAGTTGCATCCACTATTTTTCCCATGGTTACCCAAACCACCACTTCAATAAGTAACCCAACTATAAATAATGACCAACATGTGGCATCTCTAACCACCTAATCTCACCTAAACACTAGAGTAACTTCCCTTTTATTCACAACCACAATTGGTTCAGCCAAGTCACACCCCATTCCATAATTTAGTGGCACCTATTCCATCCACCATCATGCCTATAATTCCTCAAGTTATGAATCAACCTTTATCTAGTCTAACCATGCTAAGAATTCAACCTACAGTAATAACAACCAACCAAGGCATAGTTTCCAACCCAATGGGACAAGTTCTTTTTCTTCCCACACGTTAGCCTATGACTCATTATCCTTATGTTTCCCTGACACAACCTCAACAAGCTATGTCATACACTCCCTCTACTTCCTATCAGCTTCCCTATAACTTATGAGCAATCCCCCAAACTAATCCCCCTCCAGACCTCATTAAGATGCTAATGGACAAGATGTCTAGTTTAGAGACATCCATTTCTAGTTCAAAGAATGTACTATCCTATGATTAGATATGAAATGATCTAATCAACCATTTTGTGCTTATTCTCCCTAAATTATCCCTAAATTTACTCATTTTTAGAGTAAAGAGGACCCACAATAGCACTTGTGAGCATTTATACATGTTTGCTATTTAATAGGACATGATGATGCATTACTACTTCACACTTTCCCTATGTATCTTTTAGGTGTTGCCTTGGATTGGTATAAATCTATTCCTTAACACTCTCTTTTCTCATTTACCCAACTTCCAAAAATATTCCTAGACCATTTCTCTATTAACATTTCTAATAAATTTTCTATAATAGACCTATATTCTATCAAACAATTTGATGACAAGTCTATTGTTGATTATGTCACTTATTGGAGAAGTTTGATCAATAAACTCTCCTTATCTTTACCCCAACTAGAGCTTATTAAGATTTTCTCAAGGGCATGTGTTAAGAACATCTCATTGATACTTTGAGTACAAGCTTTACACATATTTAATGAAGCTTTTACAATGGCATGGAAACTCAAGGTTCATGATATTGATGAAGGCAAAGTCAAGTTGCATAGTAAGAATCTTAATATTAAGACAAATGATTCCTTTAATGTGGTGGTCATTAAGTCAGCCTCTTCCACAACTACAAACCAATTAAATACTTTGACTTCTCAAAATTTGATAAAGCAATTCTAATAACGGTATGAACAAAGATAATACACTCCCATTGAGGAGTCATATACATCCATTTTGGGGAAAATATTATAGAAAGGTGTCATAACCCTTCCTCAGATTAAACCTCCTAAATGGTTAAATCTTTTCCATCCTATCCCAACCTAGTACAAAGAAGATGAGTTTTGTGGTTGCCATCAAGTTAAAGGTCACAACTCTAATAATTACAAGATACTCAAGAATATTTTTCAAGATATGCTTGATAGAGGTGAGCTCATCTTAGATAATCCTAATGCACCTCCCAATCAAAGTATGGATGTGTTTAATCACCCTTTTCCCAACCATTCACCAAATCAAAATATTTTCTAGTCCATAAATAATTTAGGGAATCATAATATCCATATAGTTAATATGGTCTATCCTTTATCTTTAGTTCAACTGGCCCCTCAACAGGAGACACCTATTTCATCAACTCCTCCAGATTAAGTGGCACCTATTTTGCCCATTCTTCCTCCTCAATTAGAATAACCTATTTCACCCATTCCACCCCCTTTAGGGTAAGAGCCTCCTTTAACACTCCTTTTTCCACTTGAGGAGCCTATAATCCCAATTTTATTTGCACCAATATTACCTATCTTCTTACTACTTGAAGACCACACTCTACTAGTTCCTCAACCACATGTTGAAAGGAACATCATTCATACATTATACCCTCTTAAGGAACCTTCTTCCCCTACTGCTCCTCCACCTATAGAGAGTGATATCCCACCCACTTCACCTTTACACCTAGAAGAGTCCACATCATTTACATCCATAATAGATGAGAGACCTATTTTACCTACTCTAATTTCACCACTCTTACCTCTTCTTTTACCTATGGAGGATCATACTTTACTTGTGCCTCACCCACATGTTGAGGGAGCCATAATACCTATGCTTTACCCTCTTGAGGAACCTACTTCTCCTACCTCCCCTCCACATGTGGTAGATCAAATCTCTTCTTCCATCTTTGTCGAAGAAGACCCCATTGTGGTTCTTTCTTGTCTTTGGCCCAAAGTAGTAGAAACTAATATTTTTTCTCTTTCCAAAAAATCACAGCTTTCTAAAAATTCAATCTTAAGGCCTACATCAACTTTGTCAAAACCCTTCTCATGTTTGGTAAAAATTCTAAAATTTCTTAACTCCATGAAACTTTACCATGCAGAATTTTGGGACTAGCTTAAAATTCCATATCTAACACAATGAATGTCAACCTTTACTGCCAATCCTCTTACTAAACTTTACCCTAAGTTCTTGTACAAATCTAGAATTTCTTCACCAAAATCACTGGAAGTTCAGCCATCTATGTCAGAACCCTCATCCTCATAGGAATTTGTTACATTAAAGTAGATTAGGCCTTTAGGTGTATGCCCCATTTCTAATTTAATTCATCCATAGGTGAAATTATATTTGACTCCTCAATGACAAATTGGAGTTTCTCACCCTAAAACATAGAATAATGTTAAGCCTTCTAGACCTCACCAATCTCTTTTTCAACCCTCAACTTTACAGTCCATTTTGGGGTCACATCCTTCTACTTTAGTTGGAATATCATCTAACCAATCCAAAAAAAAAGGTTAAGCTACCCCAACTCCTACCTTTGCCATCTAATATACCTCTCACATTTGACACTAAGAAAGTGATAGCAAAACATGTAACTCCATCATCTCTAAACAAGACACCACATAAAATTACCTTTCTAACATCAAAATAGAAGGTGTCCACTCATATTAGTAAAATAAGCATGAGCCCACTTGCAAGCTCCCAAATCTTTTTATTACGTTAGTTATTGCAATATTCAGTAATATATATTCCTCCCATTAAGCCTTATAGTCATATTATAATGAAGCCATCTTGTTTTGATGATACACAATTTTGTTTATATCATCATTCACCTAGACATGATACTGAGAATTGTAAATCCCTCACAGTGGTTATTCAACAACACTTTGATGTTGACACCCTTTTTGATGACACTACCATTAACCTTCATGTTATTCCACCTTTGGAATCTATAATGACTCCTACTATTCCACCAAAATTCAAACCTAAAGATGTTATTGTCACCCCTTTCCCACCTCCTTCACCAACTTTTCAAATCAATACAATTAATGCAACCACACAGTAAAAAAACCAGAAGGATAAAGCTAAGGAAAAGGTCACTATACCTTGGACCCATCCCTTCACCAAAGATATTCCCCTACTAATCCTAAGATTTCCAATCTTGGGTGTTCCTAAAGCAACATCTTCAGACGTTATTCAAAGCTTAATGGTGAAACAACTTCACCAAACTCCTGTGAAGATGTCTTTGTATGAGTTAATCCAAAGCTCATCACAACATATTCAATATTTGACTAGTGCTTTGGAAGCAATCGAGGTATAATCAGATGATCCCCAACCTCTTGCATCTTTTGTTAGCTCTCTTAATTCCATCTCCGTGATTTCTTTTAGTAATTCAAAAATTCCACTTCAACATCTTAAAGATCAGGATTCTACCCTTTTCATTACCGCATATATTGATCAAACTAATATTGAGAGATATTTGACTGATGGGGGAGTTAGTATTAATATTATTTCCACCCCTCCCTACAAATAACTAGCTCTTCTCAACAATTGCATGTCTCAAATTGATGTGGTTCTCCATTCCTTTAATGACACTCAACTACTACGATGGGCACTATTGTCTTACATATTAATGTAGGTCCTCACATAATTATTGATCTCTTCTATGTTGTAGAAGGAAAGTTCCAATATAAAATACTACTTGGATGACCTTGGATATGTGTTATGGCATTTGTACCCTTGACTTTGCACCATTGTGTCAAGTTTGAGGATGATGGACAAGTACATGTTATACCTATTGACCCACCTCCATTTAAAACATGTAATATGACCTATAGTCCCAATTATGTTCTCATCCCATTAAAAACATCATCCTCCTCATATGATGCTTCTAAAGCTTCCACAAGTTTAACTCCTACAGTTACATAGATATCAAAAACATAAATTCTTGATAAAGATCCCATGGAGGAGACCTTTCAACGTTTGTCACTTGGTGAATATCATTTATTGACACTCAACATGTTTTATACTCCACAAGAATATGGAAGGCTTCACATACACCCAAATTATGAGCCTCGTATTAGGATGGTCATCCCTTATGCCGCCCAACCTTTGAACCAATTTTAGATATGGGGGAATTGATCAAACTCCTATTGCCAATAATCCATCTTCTTTGCCACAACTATTTACCTATGATTTCTCTTTCATGATTAACCCTATATTTGCTCACACCTATTGATTTAGGTATACTTAGAAAGGATTTGGTTTGGGTCATTACAAATAAGGTGTCTATATGCCTATTGAATATCCTACTACCAACATCTTTGAAAATGCCAAAAAGAGGCATGGTATGGGATATGATGAACCAAACAAGCTCACCAAAACCTCCCATGAACCAATTATCAAAGAACCAGTCTCTCCTTCTCCACCTTCTTCTCCACCATCACCTACCAAATCAGAGGTATCTATACCTCCTAATTTTTTTTCAATAAATGTCATCCATTTGGGACCTCTCACCTATCATCAAGGTAAGGAAATAAGGTCCCTTCCTCTCATTCATCTTGAAATAATTGATGAAAGATTATCCCACTATCAACACTATCCAACGTCAGGATGATGATGAAATTATCACTTAAATGGGTGTGGATGATTCTTATATCTAATGATCTCTCCCATCTAAAACCTAAGCTGTGTTAAATCAATCAACCATTGACATCAACCTTCCCTCTCACAATAACCCTCACATCCTCAAGATTGGTCAATCTTTAGATTCCTCTAAGCAAATTGATTATGCCACATTTTTTAATGATCATAGCAAAGCCTTCACTTGGTCTTATAATGACATGTCTTGTATTTACCCCTCTATCATCACCCATAACATTGTCACCAATTGAGATGCTAAACCTATTAAGTAGAAAATTCAAAAAATGCATCCTTGTATTGCTCTCCTTATCAAAGAGGAGCTCTAATGCCTCCTCTCTGTTAACTTTATCGAACTCAGTGACTGCCCATAATGGATTTACAATATTGTTACTATCATGAAAGCAACTAGAGGAATCTGTATTTACACTAACTATCATGATTTAAACCTCACTTATCTAAAAGATGATTTCCCACTACCTAGTATCGACCAACTTGTTGATTTAACGATCAACGATGAGATGTTATCACTTATGGACAAGTTTTTTTGGATATAATCAAATCCTAGTTTCTCCTAAGGATTAACACAAGACCACCTTTATTAGCCCATGGGGAACTTTTTATTATCGGGTCATGTCTTTTAGCCTAAAAAATATTGGTGCAACTTACCAACATGCCATGACCTACATTTTCCATGATCTCCCACACAAAATTATAGAAGATTACGTGGATGACTTACTTAGAAAGTATAAACTTCACCAAGAACACTTGATAAATCTCAAAACCATATTTACTCATCTCCTCTAATATAATGTTTGACTAAACCCAAAGAAATGTGTCTTTGGTGTTCTTTCTGGTAAACTCTTAGGTTTTATCATTTCTCTCCATGGTATCAAATTTGATCCTACTAAGGTTAGATTAATTATAGATATGCCTCCACCTACTAATATCAAATAACTCTGCATCCTACAAGGTAAACTCTAGTCAATTCAACATTTCATTTCCTAGTAATCTGATTGTTGCCAACCCTTTCACCATCTCCTCAAAAAGGACGTCTCCTTCCAATGGAATACAAAACTCCAAGAAGCCTTTGAAACACTTAAAAAAATACCTCCTTTCCCCATTGGTTCTTATTCCATCTAAGGAAAATCATCCTTTTTACCTATACATTTCCACAGCAGACTATTCTCTAGCTTCTATGATTGCACATCGAGATGACCAACATTGAAAATAGGTAGTTTATTATATAAGTCACACACTTATCAATTATGAGACTCAATATACCCATACTAAAAAAATTTTCATTGTATTGGTCTATTCTACCTCTAAGCTTTGAAATTATCTCCTAAATCACATAACCTATGTGGTCACCCATACTAATCCTCTCAAATACATGCATTCCAAACCTTATCACAACCATGTATCTTGATGGATCATGCTTCTTGCTAGATTTGACCTAGAGTTTATTCAAAAAAATTCAATTAAAGGGCAAACAATCATGGACCAGTTAGTTGCTACCCCTTTACCTGATAACCAACCTTCAAATTTTGAATTCCTTGATGAATCTATTGCAACACTTTCTACCAATGACATCTCCTATCAAATGATGATATTGTTTGATGGATCTAAATACCAACATGGTGGAGGTGTGGGAATCATACTAATTTCTTTATAAGGTGATCTTATGCCTTTGTCATTCAAATCAGATTTTGAATGCACTAACAATATGACCAAATATGAGGCTTTGATTTTAGGACTTCACATAACTCTCTTCTTAGGTATCAAATCCATAACCATTTTCAATGATTCTCAACTATTGGTTAATCAAGTTAATGGTTCTTACCTATGCAAAAATGAAATTTTGCAATGGTATAAACATCATGTAGATACACTCTTAGGCTCATTTGAATCTCATCTCTTGCAAACTATTCCTTGATCTACAAAGAAGTTTTTTGACATGATGGCTTCACTTGCTTCACACATACCCTCTTCATCCTCCTCCTCAAGAATCTATGTCATCGTGCATCACTTAACATTACCCTCATACATCTCAACTAACATCCTCTTTGTAGGAAATGTAACTTATGGTACAAATAACTCAAAGATTATCTTTCCTTGTTTATTACCCCTCCTAGTCTTTTTAATGATGGGAAAAGGGCCTTTATAAAATGTGTCACTCATTACACTATATTAGGGGGACTTCTCTATAAGCAAGGTTTTGATGGTCTTCTCCTTAAATGCCTAACTAGTAATGAGACTCCCTTTGATATTAAGGAAGTCTATGATGGGATTTGTGGTGGGAATTTCAATGGCCATATGGTTTCTAAACATATTCTTTGACTTCGCTATTATTGGCCCACACTTCATTAGGATTGTGCTAACTACCTTTGACATTACATCAAGTGTCAAAAACACACTAAACTCCTTCACATTCCCAATCATGCATTGCAAGTTGATAAAGAATTATGGCCCTTCTCCCAATGGGGCTTAGATCTAATTAGAGAGATTAACCCTCAGTCATTGCTCTATCATTGATTTATCATTACTACCACTGAATACTTCACCAAGTGGGTCAAGGTCGTTCCTCTCATTTCCAAAAAAGCTAAAAAATTTATTGAATTCATTAACCATTACATCATTTGTCAATTTAGTGTACCCCACAAGATTATAATAGCTAATGGCAAGTCTTTCAAAAACATGACTATTTAAGGTCTTTGTGATACATTTGGAATCAAATTAAGCTTCTCATCACCATCCTATCCCCAAGCTAATGGATAGGTAGAATCTTCTAACAAAAATTTGACCAAGATTCTCATGAAAGTAGTCAATGATATGGACAAGGATTGACAAACATTCATTCCTTTTGCTTTATGGGCTTACCACACTAGCATTCAAACCTCTATGTGTACTAAACCATTTTCATTGGTATATGGGATGGAGGCTATTTTACCTCTTGAGGTCTAGATTCTTTCTCTTTACATGTCTCTATATGATATACTTACTAACGATGCCTTTTGCCAAGAACGTTTGGCCCAACTTGAATTTCTTGATGAATGTCATCTCATAACTCTCAACCACCTCCAAGTCTATCAAGAGCGTATCAAACATGTTATAAAAAAACCTCAAAGAGTGAGATTTCAATATAGGAGATATCATCTTAAAATAAAATCAACATGTGACAAACATGCAAAAAAGCAAATGGGGTAAATTTGCTCCTAATTGGCTTGGACCTTATATCATAACTCACAAGTAGGGTTATGAAACTTATCACTTTTCTTCTCTTGAAGGAAGGCCAGAACCCAAGCCTTTAAATGCTTTACACCTACAACCATTCTTTTGTTAAACCAACATCACTTTACTTCATGTTTCACTTGAGCTCGTCCCTTGAGCATCCCTACCTATTACATTCATTTCCCTTCCTCTTCACCCTTACTCCTATACTCTTAGATAAATTACCATATGATGTGGTTTTATCCTCATAGTGGAAAACTCCTAAGAATCTATAGTCTTATCCATGACTATAAAAATTAACAAAAATAAAAAAATAAAAATAAAAAATGGGATATTTGAAAAAAGTTCTAAAATCTCAGGTTATGTTTTTCAACATAGACTGCTCTCTTGAAGGATAGTTATGTAACTTCCCTCTAATATTATCAATATAATGCTCCCTTGAAGGACAACTATTTAAAATTAAAACAAACACTTAGACCACTCCCTTGAAGGATGGCTAAGCCAAGATTTATTCTCAAAGGGAAAAACAAATGCAAAAGGCTCCCCATCTTTTTTCACAACCTTAACCTATACAAAATTCCATTGTAGGCTTCCTCCATTGATCAACTTACACTAAAAAAAAACTTTAATTCATGGATTTTCCTATATTATCTCTTGGATTACCCACAAAAGGGACATCATTTCTACTTAGTATGTTATGCCATCTAAACATTTTCCATCATTCTACCTGTTTTACCCTCACACTATTTTAAGGGAATATGAAGCTCACTTAACATGAGGTAAACACGATACTTCTATAACAAACACAATGGTTCAAAGATATGAGGCATGAAAGAGGATCATTTTCCTAAGCCTATTTATGTGCTCAAATACTATCTTTGCCAATGCACAAGTGTTTTGCCTTTTATTTTTCTATCCACATCACATGTCGATATATCTATTTAAGATGCAAAAATAATACCAACATTTACCTAACCAACCTATTTATTTTACACATACACCATCACAATTAAGGAAAAATGTTAAAATAGCCTAATATGACCAACATTCTAATTTTAAGCATAAACCATCACAAATATAGAAAAATGCTAAGATAAAGATAACCAATCAACTATGCATATACCATCACATAAATAAGAAGGCTAGTCTAACATCAAATAGCATGATCAACATCCAAATTAACATAGCAATAAATGAACATCATCCATATCAACATCATAAACATAAGCAATGCATCTCAAATAGACACAAGGCAAAGAATGAACATCTCATATATAAATATGTGATCAAATATATGTTTATCATCTACATCATCAAAATATCATAAATGTTTCAAAATATACATCTCACATCTTTAGCTTATAAATTGGTATCCATATAACATATATAAATACAAAATTGGTAAAAATTGAAATTCAAGGTCCTCAAGGCTCTCCCTAAGGTCATGAGGATGTTGTATCATCACCACTCTTTGTCCATCTGCATCAATTTGAATTAGAAGTTGTCACATGTGACATCAACCTCTCTTACTCTCTAAAATTTGAATATAACTATATCTATAAAAACTCTCTAATCACCCTCTCATAGTAAGTAATCTCATCTAGGGTAGTTAAATACCTCATTATCGATATAGTATGTGGAGGACCCATAGACCTTGATGATGGCCTAGCATGTACTGGTCCCTATGGTGGTGGTGGAGGAGGAAGAGTGGCTTGGCCCACTGCTACTCCCAAAATATCTCTTTCTACCATCACTATAGTCATCTAACTCTATAAAACCATCATATGGCCCTATAGTACTACAACCTAACCTTGTAGAGCCCCAATCTGAACGTACAATGTCACCAACTACCCCTATAAGGATAAAACCTCTGCTTGGGATGTCTCTCAAGCCTACACTACTACATCTCAAGTTTGTACTACTATATCTCACACTTGTATCAGTACATCTCTCTCTTTAAGTAACACTTGTATATATATTGGTGGCTACTTGACCTCCACCACTAGATGCAACCCTACCCACCAACCTATAGAGGTAGCTATACACCATAGGTCCCGAACACCTGGACCTACTGGTAGCTCCTCAAAATTTGGCCCTTTAGTCTCCTTAGGCAATGGTAAATTTGCCTCTATGTCATCCCTCCTCTATCAATGGAAATAAAGTAGAATATCCTACACAATCCTAAACTATCTCCTAATCTATGCCTGGGTACCATCTCTAACTCACCAACTCATCTCCCCCTAACCCATAATGAGCTCTATAACCCAATCAGCTACTCTACCTACCCTTTAAAGACTAGATATGTTATAAATGGTCTCCACATGATATCTATAGGGATCAGTGCCTTGATCATGCACCTATAGTAGGTGATGTCTCGCATGATGCCATCCACTCAGGTTTGTGCCATCCCATCTCTCTATCATCTTAATCTAGCCCTGAAGTTGGCCAAAATAGTGGTAGGTAGCCCTAGTGCTCATGTCACCATGATGTGCTCATATGACCAATAGTGCAAAAGATAGCTAACACAAAAATTGTATCACTAACACAACCTCAAACCCCATAGCTCTCTATATAACTATGTCAAAAATACTAAACCCCATGAAAAAATGGTCCACTACTCTATCATCTACGTAAGTAAACCAATTAAAGTACTTGGAAATCTCCCTCTATCTATATCTGATCATCATCATGATTCTAAGATTATATTATTCCTCATCAGCCATGTAGAGTGGCTCATATGCAAAGCTCACAGAGTGGTAGGTCACATCACTGACATGTTCCCCATATAATTGACCATATGTATATCATGATCCTTTCTCGAGCATGTGAAAAGCTCCTCACTCTAGAGTGGTAATCATAAAATCCTATAAACATCCTCTTGTGTTGCTATCAACTCTTTGATCAGTAGATGAAAGGTGTTAGTTATATAATCCCACCTCTCACTCAATGTGATCATCATTGACACATCTTGTTTCACATGATAGCATCATCACACTTCTCCCAAACTGATGGCTGCTATATGATCCCACTCATTTATAGTAACATCTCTCCTCATACACATTAATAACCTCAACAAATAGTCTCATAGTGTAAGCTCCATCCTCACCTACATCCATACATAAATAGATCAGGTCACATTCCTTTTAATATACTCCCTCACAACCATTTTCCCTACTGATTAGGATAACTACATTGGTCTAAGGCCCTAAACTAGGCTATGTAGGTAACATTTAGTTGACATGGGGTCTTTTGAGGTTAGCTCAACTATAAACCCACCTTCCTAATTACCCTAGGATTCACTGCCTCTATGTCTCTCTCTCTACCCTAGGCCTTCCCACCTATTCTAACTCTAGGCCTCACTACCTATATTCTTTACTCTTAATGCTATAACTTGGCTTTTAAAATAAACCTAGACCTCTCAAATATATTTTTACCTGTTTTCCTACAATCACCCTTTTAGATATTTTTCCTAAGTTTTAGGAGAACTACATTGTCTTAAGGCCGTAAATTGGGCTATATAGGCACTACTTAAATGATACAGGGTCTTCTAAGGCTAGCATAGCCATTAGGCTAGTTAACCACTCCCATTAGAGATCACAAAGTCACCATTTCTCTTGTTTGTTAATTTTTAATAGTAATCAACACTAGCATCAATGCCGACATCAACACTTTATCAACCTATGTATCAAATGACATCTGTAGCACACTATCAACCTCAGTGTTAGGTTAACTAATGTTAGTCAACCTTGGTGCCATGTTGACTAACATCAGTCAATAATTGGCTAACATTAGTTGATCTCATCGATCTCGATGATTAGTTTGGCTTCAAAGCATAATGACCCAAACTGAACCTACCCAATTCCCCTAGAAAACCACCCCTAAATCCCCCTAAATTTTCCTACACCTACCCTAACCTATTTTCTCCTCCCCCCCAATCCTATTTTTTACACATTCACCTATCATTTAAACTAAAAATTGTAAATAGAAAATCAAAGTAGTCTGGGCTTTTACCTCATCTCATCATCTCCTCCTTACTATAATTGCTAGCCCTTGTGGTCTTGCACCTCCTACTAGGTCCCCTCCTTGTACTTCCATCTCAAATCACTCTCAATGCCCTATTTATTCTCTCTAATCAACAAGTTGTAAATGAGTTTGGTTGGCCACCAAACCCCCTTTTTTCAAGTTTGGTTGGTTGTTGATGTTGGCAATCTTGACCTACTATGCTAATGTTGGTGCTTACAATTACTCATATTGACAATGTTGCCCTAATTATGTTGACATTGGCACCTTTCAAAACATGTTTTTCACCACAAAAACACCCAAATTTTCAAAAATTTACCCACACATTGGGGCAATTGGAGAACACATATATCTCCCCCAACCATGATAAAATGACATTGAAGATAACTCAAATCTTCACCCTCAATGATTTTGTTTGGAGATCATGAATATTTCCTTGCTCATTGACCCTTTTACACTAGACATACATTAATTGTCCTAATTATAGTTGGCTATTATGCACACACATGTATTTTAGGTGTTGTGTATGGAAACCAAGTCTATCCTATCACCTTCAACCCCTTTTATGTTTCCTAAGGACACTTCCAACCTCAGATACCTAGGTCACATTGACCATTAGAGCTACAAATTTGATTGATTTAACCTGTTAGCTATCACTTATAAGCTATGCTTTGGTTATTTCTATCCAAGTCCTCCTTAACCTTGCCTATTCTTAACATTGTCAACTATAGCTCATTGTACGTAACAATGCTTAATTCTCCACCACTCACCCAATTACCTTTCTATCAAAATGGTACCTAATTTTGGTTTCTCCTCCATTGATTCCTATTTTGAGGGGGGATACCTCATCCAATACTTGGAGCATCTAACTCCCATTTTTGTTTTGCAACATGTCAGTATAAATTACAAAACAAAAAGGGGTAAATGTAGACACCAAAATTATGTCCCACACATGTGCATAACCCTCTGTGTCAAAACCCCCCTAAATTCATTTTAATAATAACAATTAATCTCCCTAACCCATACTTTTACCCCTCACACATTTAGTTAATTTAAAATAATTAATTAAGTTAATTAAAAACTCCTATTGCCACCTTACCTAGCCACCTCACTGTATGACTAATTCTCCCTTGATGAGTCACCTCAAGACCTGGTCCCCTCATCCTAACTACCTAAGACTTATTCCTCATTCTAAACTAAATTCATAAATAACTACTTCCTCCCTAACCTCCTATTTTTACCATTTTATAATTGGTGTCACATTCATCATGCACAACAATAGAAAATAGGCCAAAAATATAAAGGTTTACCTATTTTAGGGTCGTTGACATCAGTCATCCCATGGTTGATGTTGGTGGGTTACCTGTCAATGCTAGTGGGATCAATGACATTATCAATATAAGCCAAACTCCAACCTCTATTTTAGGTTAGAAAAAATTAAGAAAATCAATTCTTACTCTCATTTAAGCTCCCAGCATTCTATTTTTTTACATCCAAGTTTATAATCACTCTATGTAAGTTAATCACCATCAACAACTGAGATCTTGAGGACTAATAACATTTACTTGTTCTCTCTATTCAGGCATTTAGGTTTGAACTCTCAAATAGAAACCATCAACCTGGCACTTATCATTTAATGACCACCATAGCTAAGTATATCATTGATACTATAGGTCATTTAAATATTTATTCTTCTATTTTTTTATATCTACCCTACACTACTTTATGCACTTCTTACCATACCTCTATGAGGGATTTAAAAAGCTTCCTTGCTTGTTTCCCTTTACATGCATACCAAACCTCTAACCAAACTTAAACAAGCCATAAACTCCTTGTCCTAACTCTCTCAACCTCTCTAACCTAATCCAAACCATTTCCCAAACCCAAAAAAGATCTCTACAACTTCTCAAATAATTATTACCCCTAACGACATCAGCATCCTAACTAACATCGGTCACCTCACTACTAATCTTGATAGCCTAATTGATATCGGTCATATAGCTATTGATGTCAGTGACTGTCAATTTCCTAACCTCTTCAAAACCTACTGAAACAACTTCTAAAACACAAAAAAAACACCTCACCTTCACCCTGTCACTCTCTACTATGAACATGTTATTTAAAATGGTAATTTTATCTCTCTTTTACTCTCTATTTACCTCTATTTTAGTTATTTATTATTATTTTGCCTCTCAAAAGTGGACTATCATCTCTAGGGAAGTTTCACACCTCTTAGAACAAGTGCATAGCTTGGAAGCCCACTCATTTATCTGATAATAAAAATCTTGTGGTAGTGCTTTCTTATTTGTAGGTAGTCTTCCCCAACCAAATAGGAGTGCTCACAATGTCTGGATATGGTGCGCAAACCAAATCTAGGTTCATTCTCATCCCCTATCCCTATCCTTCTCTCTATTTTTTTCTAGATTTAAAATAGACAAAATTTAATCAAACAATATGTTCACTTGGATCCATACATACCTTGGTCTTCTCTTTAAGTTTGGTCTTTTTATTCATAACATGAGTAGATTATGAAATCCCTTGGCACTATTCAACTTCTATAATATTCTCCACCATAGCAAATAAATTACTTGGATTTGCATTCCCATCATGACTCATAATTACCACATTAGGTTTCAATGAGTTAACTTGCCTTCTTCCTTACATCTAGGAGCCTAATTGAACTCATTTTGATTTGATGACCTTTTCTTTTATAATCTAGCAATATGGCCTATCTTCTCATAGTTGTATAAAATAATACTCCTTGATAAAAACATAGTTTATCTTACCTTGTTTGGATAGAAACATGCAAGATGTCCTATGTCATGACAAATGAAACAAACTCCTCTTTTTGGAGAGGACTCACCTTGTCTAACCTTATGTGGATAATGTTTTGTAAAGTGTCCCACTTTAAGATAGTTAAATCACTTAGCTTTGTTCACACCTTTTGACTGATGACCCCCATCATAGTTCCATCTAAACTCATTTCTAGCAGGTCTCTTACATTCTCTAGATGTATGCCCAAATTGATTACATGTGTAATAATAACCATTGAAAATTACATACCTCATGGTATTTGGTTGTTTAATATGATCTATCTTCATTCTACCAATACCTTAATTCCTTGTCTGATGATTTGTCTTCAAAGTATGATTTTCCTTGTTCACATTAGTCTTCATTTTTTCTTGAGTTACATTATTTTGTTCTTCTTCATATCCAAGACTATTTCTATCACTAACATGATTTTGACCACTCAAAATATTTTATAGATCACTTGAGCTCTTTTAGAATCTCACAAACGACTCCACCTTACTAGATGTCTTCTACAACTCAGATTTCAATGACTCATTTTCAATTACATACCTTGAACATTCATCTTCTTTAACTTCCAAGCTTGTAGATAGGATTTTCAATTAATAATTAAGATGCTTGACCATATATTCATGCTCATTGGTGTCTTCATTCATTCTTTCTTCATACATACTGAATTGCTCCTCATAATCCTTGATTTGTGACTTCATCTTCTTCTCAATATTTAGTTCTTAAAGGGCATTCATTAATTCAATCTCACAATCTACCTCATCTCTATCAATATCTAAATCACTCTAAGTATATTATTTTTGATATGAGAAACTTCCTTCCTTGGTAATGAATAGGGCTTCATCTTCAATAGGACCATCATCTTCATGATCATACTCTGAGTTACTATCTTCAGTCTCATCTAATGAGTTACAATCTTCTTTGGTGTAGAGACTTTTCTTATTCTTGAAGGACTTATTTTTGTTATTATACTTTTTGAATCCTTCCTTCCTATGTGTCTTCATCTTGGCCTTCACCATGCTCTTCATCATCATTCTTCTCATGATTATGAGGGAACTTTTGAGCAAAATGTCCTACATCTCCATAGTTGAAACATTTGAAGGGTAGTTTATCCTTATACTTCCCTGAGCCTATTTTCAATTTCTTAGTAATCAAAGTAATTAGTTCATCCTCATCAATGTTAGATATCTCATCCTTTTTGAGTTTCTTACCTTGGAACTTCTTATTTGGATTCATTTTTATCTTGAATATTGCTTCCTTATTTGGTGGTATATCATCATTTAATATCATCTCATATGTAGTAAGGGTGTCATGCAATTGATACATCTTTCACTAAGTAAGATCATGAATTTATTCTATAATAGATAATTTTGGATCAAACTTGAGAGATAGAGATCTTAATACTTTTTGAACTATAGTAGACTTATAAAGGTACTCTCCAAGACCTCTAATGATGTTCATAATATCATCAAATATCTATATAAAGGATGCCATATAATCTTATTCCTTCATTTTGAGACTTTAAAATTGCTTTCTATGAGTTTGAAACTTAGCAAGCTTGACGTTTGAATCTCTTTCATAAATGATCTATATTTTTTCCCATATTTATTTAGAAGATTTACAATGGATTACCTTGGTGAACTCAGTCTCTGTAAGACCATAATTAGTGTCATTGATTTCCTTAGAATTATTTTCAAACAACTTCTTGTCTACAACACTATATGGAGGAGTAGTAGGAGAAATATAACCATCCACAATAGATTGCCATACATCAAACCCTAGAGACATAATGTATGTCTTCAACCTTGAACTCCAAAAATCATAATTAGATCCATTAAATATTAGTGCTTTTTTAGTAAAGAAACCTCCTTGATGACTACCCATATTGTACCTTGGATCACCTTTAAGCTATCAGGTCTTTACAAAAGGACCTGATATGATACCAATTATTAGAAGTACAATCATTGAGAGGGGGGTGAATTACTGAGCCTAGATATTTCAATTTCAATTCCAATCCTTTCAAACTATTAAGAAATTAGAATATATCAACTTGATCAAGCAACATTAACAAGAGAGCTCATTCGTTCAATGCATACACAAGATCAAACACAACACATAGTCTTGTGGGAAACCCTTATGGGGAATAAACAAAATCTCAAGCCTACAACACATGGACTACCAAAATATAAAAACATTCAAATATTACTTATAAAACATAAAAATTTATAGATTGTATGCATTTATATGTTTTTATTTCTTATATTTTCCAAATACTATATATGTTAGCTATCTTAGTATAATTAGTTTTATCATACACACATGATTCACTTCTTCTTGTCGAGTTCTTTCAAATTGGTTACAAGAATCAGGTCCACTACATTGATCTAGACTTGCTTTCATTACCCACTGGGGCATATACACCAATTCATGATTATTCATTTGACACATCCACCCACTTGAGGGAATCTTATACATAAATTCTATTATCAAGTTCTATCCTTACATTCTATACATTCTAGTTTTAGCATTGTTATATCTTGATATTTATCATTGATACTCACTCATATTTTTTTCCAACTATCACTACTTTAGACTCAACATATGTACATCCTTATTATTACATATATTTTTCCTACATGCATCCATGCTTTCATTTCTAGATTTTCTAGTTTAGACTTGATTGTATTTATATGCTTCTTGAATTCAAGGGCATTTAAATATGTCATTATTCTTTGGCTATGTGCCACTTCTATTCATAGTATGTATGCCTTAGACATGAGCCCATGTCCCTTGTGTGTGTTTTCCTAATTGCGTATGTATACATTTGCACATGTCATTCTATGTGGCTCTTATACAAATTGCTTGTTGATTTCATATGTGGACATTTAAACATGTCTTTGTATGTCTTATTTTCTTATATTTAGTGGTATGTGCCCTTGTCCCTTGTATTATGGCCCCTTGGCCTATTTTTCATGCCTTATGTTTTTTGTATGTATTATTTATTGTATACATCATGGCAATGATAATTGTCTTTTCTTATTACACACACCAATTTTTGATTCCATGAGGGACCTCATTCATCTACCCTTCCTACTTGGGTGTTGTGATGGACATCATGCCCCATCCCCCTAGATAGCTACTCAAATTTGATGTTATACACATTAATTACATTTATATTGACATAAATAGACACAAAAAAATATTACATTACATAATTATGCTCAGATTCTCTTACATTATAATGTTATATTTGCACAATCTAGTGGATTATCACGTATTTATCATATATACTCTGACTAACACATTTTGTAGAAATATTTATTTTGAGGATAGTTATTTCATAGGTCAACAAATAGACTCAAAATAGGGAGAATTCACATGGGTTTATCACATATATTATGCTCCTACATTGCATTCATAGAATATTTTTCAACACACATGCTCAATTTTAGGAAATCACATAGACAAAACACACAAAAAAATAGGGAATCACGAATTAGTGTAGTGACTTAGATTTCAGCCCAGATATACCTTAGCATCTAGATTAGGACACTAGAACCACATGACACTACTATCTAATATCCCCAATTTTAGGGTAGTTTAGATTAGCCATAATAGTACACTAGGTAAAATACAAGTTTGCATAGATATAGCTACATGTTTGATAGTTATGCTTAGATTTTATTATATTCACACTACTTTAGCTTAGGTTCATATCATTTTCTCAAATTAGGGGCATCATAAACATCATGATCATTCCCATATTTAGTTCAAATACTTAAGTACACTTATGATAACTTAGTCCAGAATCAATATACTTAGAAATCAGATTGGGGGTATGTACATGGCACATTATTTTCATATGCTCAATTACACATAGGTTGATTAGATGGAATGGAAAACTCTATGCCATTATCTACTCTATATAATATTAACATCATATTCTAGGTTTTTACCAATTTCATGCATTAATCTATTTGTAATGGTTGGCATTCTTGAGTGGCCTAGAGCCACCTAATATACCTGAGTGCCCATGGATCTAACATACATAGATAACTATACCTAGTTAGATATTTTTGTCGCTTTGAAAAATTTAATTTTAGATGCATATAATGCACATAGCTAGTTAATGATATCCTACTTGAGTTCTTGATCCACCCATAAGAGAGGGTTAGACACACTTTCAGTCTAATCCATGTTATTCATAGGTCATGATATACTAAATAGGAGTGGGAAATGATGGATTCAAAACTAGATTGAGTTCTTGAGCCACCCAAACAAGAGGATTGAATAAGATATCAACTCAATCTAGGATATTCATTTGAGTTCTTGAGCCACCCAAACATGAGGATTGAGCAAGCTATCGACTCAATCCAAGATATTCAATCATTTGATCGCTATATACATGCACACACAAGTTGTCACTAGGTTCATACATTGGTTTGCATACCTAATGAAGTGTGCTAATTCATTTCCTCTTTCTCATTTCTTTACTTAGCTTTACTTAGTTAATTATTTATTCAACATAGTCTTTTTATTTTCATATATCTTAAGTAAAAACTGATTTATGCACATTTCATTTCTCTCATGTTTTGGATCATGCTTCACATATACAACCCAACATCACATACTCAAACTTAGCTATACAAGCTTCACTTCCTAGGTAAGTCTAGGTATGCTTCTTTTTCCTTTATTCTAGTCATTTCACTTTGTTGTATTTATATCATAAATGGGGGGGGGATGCAATCATCTAAAAGTGGTATTTGAGTGATAAGAATGCTACTTAAACTAACATATTCCTAGTTTATCCCTAGAACTATCCTAGAGCCTTTTATCACACTTTTCATGTCTTTGTATAGACCATAAGAATCCCTAGGTCAGCTAAAACACAATCTTAGACCTTCATTCCTAAATGCGATCCCATTTTCCCCAAAAACCTACCAGATGGACATTAGTATCACATTAAGGAAACTAGAACCACATGGCACTAGTGTCCCCAACATGGTGTTAATGTATTTTACCCTAACTTTCTTGAAAAGATATATATTCAAAAGTTAAACCCTCTTAAGTTTGGTTGAAACATATTTTATTATCCTAAAAAGATAAAAACTCTATAAATAAATGACTTTTATAAGTCTATCCACTAGATGCAAATTTGATGAAAAATACCTATTCAAACATGAAACAAGTTGAGAAAAATCAAGGTTATTAATCTATATTTTGTCTTACCTCTATATACTACCATCTATATCTACCCTAAGCCTATATTTTCTATATTTCCAATCTCAAGCACACCCAAGGCATTTAATACCCCTATCATTCTGATATCACTTTAACTTGCACTAGTACTTAGGTGGCGAGAACTACATTGGGCTTGACCCCTCCTTAGATTATTGGTATGTATGCAAATGTATTCATAGTGGGGTATTGAGGATGTCCAACCTATCATAATAATGAACACTCATTTTCATCTCATTGCTTACTTGCAAGGAGGATTACGGTTTGATTCATAAATCTATTGTTATAGGCATAATACAGAGTTTCAAGGAATAAAACCCATAAACACAGGTGTAGGTAAACCCAAAATTTAGTAATAGTCATATATAGAGGACACAAGTACAATTTTTAAGACAATAAAGCCACATGGAACTACTATCCAAGTGTGGCACTACTATCCAAAAGATGATATAACATATGGATCTAGTTGAATACACTTAGACATATTTGTATCCCAATTTTTAGCATGCAAATCTTTCATGTCAGGTGTTTTCTAGATAAGTCTTTATTTTCACATATTTATTACTATTTTTAAAAATTCAAAGCAACTCAAAATATGTAACAAATTAGTGGTTATTTATTACATATTATTTCACTAATTCAGACTACCCATCCCTTTAATCAAACATAGGATTTACGCTTGTAAAACCCTAAAAGGTTAAAATAGTTAGGATGAGTTTTTTTGTAAGGTTAAAAAGGTGTTTTAAAAGAGGAAAATTGGAAAAATTATTTTAGAATATGGTTTGGATTAATCCAATGAGAAATGTCACAATGTAAGGGTTTATGATGGAACTAGAAATAAATTGAAGTATTTATTGGGTAGTAAGGGAGAAAAAATGAATGGGTTTATAACATATGTGGGTTTGGAAAATGGATGAGGTCGTGAATTCATGGGTTGTAAATGTGTAAATATAAAATTTTCATGTGATTTTGATATCTCTATTTTTCCCATTAGGATTATATAAAATAATGTATGTAAGATAAAATGTAGCAGAGGGTTCTAAGATGGTGATCTTTTGGGTTGTAATAATTATTTACACTTAGTGTGGCTAGAGTTGGGGATCATTTAGAAATTTAGGATGGTGAAAAATCTTTCAAACAAGGAATTTATAAAGGTGGGATTAATATTAATATTGATGAGATAGTTACTATTTTTTATACTTGATAGTGCTTCTATTAAAGGGTTAGACATTCCTTCACATGTCTTTAACATCATTGATGTGGATGCATGTAAATTTTTTATGTGTTTAAGTCCCTTTTGATGAATATATTTACTTATTTATGTTGTAGTATTTATTGTTGTATATATATTATTAGTATTTTTATAATCACTACATTTAATAGTTATGATGGTTTGGGGTGTGTCCCACATTTTTGTATTACTCAAACACCCTATGGCTTCTACCTTTTTTTGGTCTTATTGTAGATTTTTTTTATAAACAACCATTTTTTGTACTATTTATTTTTAATAGATAGGTGAGAGACCCCCAACCTTTAATTTCCTACCAAAAAAATTACAAACCATCTAACCTTTCATAATATCTTTTAAATGTGTGAAACTAAATTCTTACCATTTTTTATAAGACAATGATTTCCTCCAAGTAGTTTCAAATCATATTATTCAATAAACCTATGAATTTTATATCCATGGCACATTAAAAATTATTTATAACATTTGATGGACCAAAAGGAAACCTATGATAATAATATCTGTCCCACTTAGTGGTGAATTTAATTTTATACTATTATTCATCATGTAACCATACTTGATTATAATCACGAAAACCATTAAATATAGAAAACCTTTCTACTCTAGCCACTATATGTAGAATATGATCCATGAAGGGTAAAGGATAATAATATTTTAGATATACCATAATTAAATCCTTGAAATATACATAAAGGTGTATATCTCCATTCTTTTGCCTCACAAGTACCAAGTTTCCACCCATGTGAAGTGTTTAATGGGGTATAAAGTCTAGCTATCATTGAACTTAGAAATTTATTTTCTCGTAAGTTAGGATATCATCACATTGAAATGCATTTACTTTAGTTATAAAATCTTCACATTAGGCATGCATTATATTATATGTTGAATCATACCCTTGTAATACATTTTATATCCTCTTAATCCCATGGAATTGTCATCAAATTTCACACATAGTTTGATTAATATCTACTCTTGATTAGGGGTACAAAATTGCCCAAGTTTTGAGGTTTTACAATAGATAAATTTGAATTAGGAATTTGACATAGATTGGAGGTTAGTCATATGTTAGTCTCATAAAATAAATGAAATTAAGACACTAAATGACTAACACCTATAACTAGACACTAGGGAGAGCTTAGTAAAAAAACTAAATGAAAGCACAATAAAAAGATAAAAGAAAAAAATCCTTTACCTTACTTGGGAGCTCTAAATGGATTTGTTAAATGGCTTGCTTAACTTTTACATCAAGAAGTCTTTGAAAATGGAGGTTGTTTGGTTCCTTCTCTCCTTGGCACCTTGGCTTGTGATTGATTGGCTTAATATTTGGGCATGGTAACACTACTTACATGAGTTTTATGGAGCAAATCCTACATAATAACTCTACAATATCCAAGATTATTGAAGATATTTATGCATAATAACTTTTTACTAAATTATATTAGAAACCAATTGGTAATGCCTTGTATTTATAGCATTAGGAATTAACTCTCACCCAAGGTGAGTCAAGGTTGAGTTTAGGCTTGGGATGGGTTCAAACTAAACCTTGGTGAGTTAAAACTAACTCTAATAGAGTTAATAGTTGTCAAGTAATTATGATTCACAATTACTAGGCATATCTCTCAAATTAGATATTTTAAGATATTTTCAAAGAGCTTGACAACTAATCAAGGTAATGATGAAAGGTTAGGATATTTTGAGTTTCCTTTTTTAGATATTAATTAATTGTAAATGGATAATTCAATTAGGCATTTAATCTTGTTTAATTTTTTAATTTATTTTGATTAACCTTTTATCTCTTTCAAGATTTTATTTAAGTGTGCAAGTGTCCCACTTAATAGGTCCATAGGCCAAATTGATATTTATGATGTCGTAAGGTGGTTGGGGATAAGAGAGGTTATTGTTATATATGGTATAATACCCAAATTAGGGATGTCTCAACATGATTTTGAGATTTGATGAATGATGCACAAGAAAATTTTGGACATTTAATGATTCCTAAGCTTAACTTGAAAATGTTGGTAAGAATCGATCTAAAGTTCGATCAAAGCTAGTTGTGGCCAATTTTAGGTGCCTATAGTTTTCCCCTACATAGGAAGGCATTGAAAGATATAGGCATAGTAATGTATTCTCAAAGAATGAAATAGTTTATAAAGAAATGAAGATGGTAATGATTGAAGAAAAAGCTCCAAAAAATGTTTGGGAAGCCTATAATGATGGCCCCTCTAGGGAGTGGCTGACATATACAATTTATATATAGTCCCTTGAAAATAAGCAAGAAGAAGAATGAAATTAACCCATGGGTGAGATTAATCTGATCGAGATAATGCTTGCATGCATTGATTTTAAAAATAATACCAATTTTCCCAAAGGTGTTTATAATCAATAACAAAGGTTGAGACATTGATTTGACCAAAAGTGTTTATAATCAGTGGGATAGGCACATGCTACAATAGGGTAGATAAGTCAAAAGAATGATTTATCCATATGTAGTTATAATCATTAAGATGACCTTGATTAAATAATGATATTTGTTTATGCCCCAATATGGCATATTGGCAAGCATAACTCAAGGATATAATATATCATACAAATTAAATATGAGTGGATGCAAATGTAGATGTAATTGTCTAATGTCTGAATAAGCCACAAATAACTAGGCACATGAGGGTGCAAAAAATAATGAAAGAGATTATTAGAATAATAAGAATTGATTGGTGTGAATGATTTGATTATACCTACCAATGCAAAGATGCTCATCCTTATTAACATGTATACAACTAGAATAGTCAATGGGTTGATTTGATCAAGGAGGGTGGGAGGATTTACTAAGGTTACCAAGGAGAAGTTTCTATGGCTCCATTACTTATAAGATTTTCCAAGATGATTTTTGTTATAGTATTTGATGGTATGTATCATATATAAAACACCATGATGACCTAGTTGAAATATGTATAAAGACTGATTCCTGATCTAATAAATAATTAAAAATAATGCACCAATGATAAAAAAACATGATGATAATGTTGACGTATAAATATGGATAGGCTCAAGAATAAATCATAAGGAATCACCCAATGAGCACATATAGATGGAGTCAAGGCATAATAATGAAAGCAAAAAAATAGGCAGACAAACAAACAAACAAAGTAAACACATACACATAAAACCTCAAATACAAATAAACATAAGGCATCATGTCATCAACCAAGTCAATACCTATACATGAAGTTTAAATGGAATGATAAAGGGGCAGTGCCCCGAAGCAAAGCTATATGCAAGAGGAAGGTCACTCCTCAAATGGAAATGGAATGGTTTAGAATAAAAAAAGGAATTGCACTAGTAGGGAAGATCAAGGATGGATGACTAAGTTTAAATAGGACAAATGTTTTTGGATTTTGAGGCTTTATATCTCTCTAGGAGATTACAAGCTGATTTTCAAATTTTTAGGATTTTGAAAATTTTGAATGTTTTTAGGATGTTTTGGGGTATCTTAACTTATTAGAGATTGACAAGATACCACTCATAAAATGGTGAGAGTGTTATCTTAGATTATTCATAAAATGGTGAGAGCATATGGAAAAAGGGGGCTGAGCTGACCTCAATGTGAATTGATCACCTCTTATATAGTCCCATTAAAACCTCAAGTCATATTAGTTTTGAAAAACAAAAGGTGTTGAGATCTAACTAGGTAGCAAAAAGTTTGCAAATTTAGGAAAACATCAAGGCAAATAAGCAAATTAGTGGCAAGGTGATGCGGAAATACATTTTAAATCTATTATTCCTAATTTTCCCATAGGATTTTATAATTAAGAAATGATGACATAGGTCAATGATACTAATTTTACCATAGTTGGCTATAATTAGTAACACTAGGTGGAACACTGATTTGCCTAAAGACAATTATAATTAGGGGCACTTATCAAATATAAATGAAAGATAAATTAACATATCCAATTTCATAAGGTATTCGAAGAACCAATGGAACCAAGATTAATAAGGGTTGGGTAGGGTGGTTAAAAACAAGTTTGGTAAATAAGAAAGGTATGGTATAATGGTTTATGATATGGCATAAATAAGATGATAGGAAGTAAATTGTCTATAATGGTAAGATGGTTTCCACCAAGTGATAAGGTAAGGTAAATGGTAGGGTATGAAACAATGGCAAGGTGAATGCAAAGTGAAAAATGACAAGGTAAATTTTAAGGTAAATAATTTTGGCAAGGTAAATGTTTCTATTGTTCCTATTGATGTGGAGATGCACATCTTGATCAACATATGATAAAGCCCAAATAATCAATCATGGAAATTGATAGCCCACACCTCTTTTGAATAGCTTCTCTATCAAGAACCTACTATAGATTTGGACTCCAAGAATATTATTTTGATTTTCATTGGTCATTGATTATCTTTCCTTAAAACTTTTAAACAAGGTGTCTTTGTAACTTCTACAAAGGAAAGTATGGCCAGGGATGATAAATATTGATAAACAATGGTTGATGGGTCTGATTTGAAAATGTAAAGGTAGATAGATGATAATGGAATGTATAATGGTTGGGCAACAAATGAAGATCGAGGTTTTTAGGCACAGCTAATGTTTTTGATTCCATATTTGACATAACTTTGGACGTGGTAGGGCCAAATACTTCTAAGTATGCTCTTGATAAGACTACCATAGTTTTTTGTTGTTTGGTCCTAAGAGTACTTACCATATAATTATGCTATAGATTGAAAGCTATATTGATTTTATCTTTGATAATGTCTTCATCAAGCAGTGAAGAACTATTGTGCTCAGTTATTGGTGCCTTAAAGAGGTTTTCACCAATGAATTTTTATTGATTGTCCCATAACTCCTATGAGAATGTTTCACTAAATAACATTAACTTTGGATTTTTATTGTCTTCTAATGCATCAAACAAGGTTTCAATAGAAGATACTAAGTTTGGAATTTGATTTCTCCTTAGCACCTTCAAGAAGGTTTCACTATGAGATTGTTCTTTTTCTAAATGAATGTGGTCTTAGCCTCCATGATATTCTTTAACTGCTATGTCACCATATATGTAACTCAATAAGGTATGGTTCTATTAGTCCCAATCAATACTTAATGGAGGTTGAATTAAATATAATGGATATGTAGGGTGGTGGTAATGATATGTGGAATGATAATGGAATGGAAAGAAACAACACAATCCTATTAGAAGATACTATGAGAATATGTGTTGAATCTTAAGTAATCATCTTCAAAAGATGTGGAAGGGTCACAAATATATTCAAATTGATTTGAAACTCATGTGTAACTAATGTTGTAACAACCATGAATGTATTTAGACTTTGAATTTGAGTCTGATCCAAGGGACTCTGAATCTGACATTAAGATTGACATTGAGTCCACTTATGATTTTAAATCTTATGTCAGTTCAAGAATAGAACCTATATTTAATTATGATTCTTATTCAATTATGGATGATCTTATAATGATGTCTTATTGAATGTTTGGTACTATAAAAGTAATGGCTAGTGATGGAATAATGGGCTCCATAGAGATTGGTTTGTCAAAGTGAGTCTCTTCCACGAGGGGGAAAGGTCAAGATACAACTCTATAGAGATTGGCTTATCAAAGGGAAGATATTTTGATCTGAATATCATTTCAAAAAAGTTCCAAAATCATACTGAGACATGTACCATCACATAGGACTCATCAAGAAATTTTCAATGGTATGTAAAACTCTAAAAATAGAGATTATATGCTCCTTATGTATCCAATCAAAGTTATAGTCAAAGTAGGTCAACAAGTGTTTAATGCTAGTCAAACCAAAAAAATTGATGATCTTGGATTGTTTATGAACTAGTTCCATTGTGTAGATATTTTTGAGAGCTTTCTAGTGCATTTTATGTTTCAAAAAATGGAGTCTATATGTGTAAATTATGACCAGTCAAAGTTATGGTCAAACTCAATGACATGGCAATAAAGTGAAGTGGAAATAGAGTTATGTGTAAAATTAAAATCCATTTTAATATGGTTAAAATATAAACCAATCATATATTGGGGAATAATTATCACCCTATATTTTTGAATATATGGGATATTATTAAAATTCCCATATTAAAATGTAAAGGGATAATATAAATCCCATAAAAAATGGTGGAATGGGATATTATCCAATCCCATAAAAAAGGTGGAGATGAATTCTAATCCCATTATTATTAAAAATGGGATAAGGATTAATCCCACTATTTGTGTACCTCCAATAAGTATATAAAGGGGTGAGGGGTTATTTAGAAATCATTGGGAATTGGAATTAAAATTTCATAAATTCATTCCAAGGTTTCAAATCTCTCATGGTAGAGCCGAGAGCTAAAGAGTCAAAGAGTCAAAAGGTGAAGAGTTGAGAGCCAAAGAACCAACAATTGAAGAACCGAGAGTCAAAGATCCAAGAACAAAGAGCCAGTGTAAGGGATGATTCCAACCATATACTGAGTGTCTAGATTTGAGTTCGTTTGAGACACTTTTTTAAGACTTTTTGTTAAGTTTTATGTAGTCTTAGAGGTGTGCTTTTAGAAAGTGAGGAATCTATCTGAGAGTTTCAAGATTCTCTAAAGGGCCGAACATACGCATTTGAAATTGTTCTAGGAAGGTGAAGAATTTGTCTAAGAGTTCCAAGATTCTTTGAATGTCCATAACATGTTAATTAATTATTGTTATGTAAGGCTTGTATTACACTTATAAACATTTAATAATGAATTAGTTCAACTAATTTGTGAACCCATAGATGTAGGCATTGCTAAACTTCGTAATAAACTCTTATGCAGTATGGTTGGTATTCTTACATTGATTTTTTTTAAGTTTATTATTTTATAGATTAATTTTAGTATATTTAATAAATTACCTATAAGGATCTAAGGTAAATTTTTTGCACAAAAAATAGTGCCAATTTATGGATCAGTTTGGTATCAAAGTGATTCTTGCCAGTCACTAACAATTTTTCTGCATTGTGTTAGTGAGATTTTATTTGTGTATTGACATTGAAGCATAGGCTATTTAAGACTAGATTAGTAATGGATATGTGCCATAGTGGCTCCAATATAATAATATAGATAGAGGAAATATTCTTTCGATCCCAATTTCTAGTCAGCATTCAAAATCCCCAGTTCGATAAAGGACACCATATAAACCACCAAACATTATTTTATGATCCACAAGAGCCTCTAGGCAAAGTATTCTAGTTGTTCCAGATGGATGTGTTGTTAGACTTGAGTTCAATGGGGACATTATAATGAGCTATGTGAACATTAACATTGCACATTGATTTGGCTTGCCAATGTTGCCACATCCACATGCCAAAATAGTTGGCATGTAGAATGACATTGTCTAAAGTATGGCAACATGTTATTATACCTTGCAATTTGTAGTTGGGAGATAGTTCTCAGATATGATGACTCTTGATATCATCCCATTAAAGATGAACAATATGGTTCTAATAAATTTATATCTCTTCAATTGGCAAGCATCTTTCATAGATGATATCATAGAGCTTCACCTGGGTCACACTTAGATCATGAAGTTTGAGATAGGGTAGGTCTTTGGACCTAATCATGATGATTCCAATTAGATATTGGACTCATATGTACTAGGTGACCATAAAAAACCTAAAGGGGAGCCACATTATGATCCATAGGGTGACTATTAAAGGATCTAGGCCCACACCAAGATTTAATGGTTGGTAAGGAATTTTAAGTGGTAGTTAAAGGCTTTCAAGTATTTTGGCTTATCCATTTGTATATGCTCATAGAACCAACATAAATAATGTGATAGTTAGGATGTATGAATAAGACCCATACGAGAAGTATTGTGACATATATCATGCAAATTTTTTAAAGACCTAAGAGGCACTATTTGAATCTATATATACATGCATTATAAAAATTACAATTTTTTTTATTATGGAGTCACCTGTAGAGAAGAATTAAGTGATAAGTTTATCATACTCAAGTTTTATTCTCAAATTTTGGTATATTTTTTCCATTAACAATGGTATATTAAAATTAGGTTATGTTATATTCTTATTTCTATCAAGACTTATTTTGTAGAAAATAGTTTAGTAGACCTAAGAAGTACTAGGTCTACATGTGTACTTCTATGTAGAATCTATTAAGGCTATGCAACAGAAAAGGATGTTGATGGACAAGATATTTTCCATGCATAATTTTATGTAGAGGCAATTAAGGTTGTGAAATAGAAGAGGACATAGACACACATACAAAATCTCAAATCTGTGCAGAGGCTCATTGTAGCCATGTAGTAAAGGATAATCAATATCTCAGTTCTATGTAAAGGCCCTTAGATGGATGTGTAATATAGGAGAACATGAATGTATGTATATAATCTTAGATCTATGTAGAGGATCATTACAACCATGTAGAATAGGAGATTCAAGATCTCAATTCTATGTAAAGGCTCATTATAGCTGTGTAGTGAAGGAGATCACTAGACTTCTATGTAGAGGCTAATTGTAGTTATGAAGTAGAAGAGATCACTAGAATTCTGTGTAGAGGCTCATTGAAGCTATGTAGTAGAGGAGATCAATAGACTTCTATGTAGAGGCTCATTGAAGCTATGTATTAAAAAATATCATTAGGCTTATCTATGTAAAGGCTCTTGAGAAATCGTGTAGTAAAAAAGTCATCAACTTTTAAACCCTAGTTCTATGTAGAGGCTATTGATGAACATGCAATAGTAGAGGGATTGTAGAAGGTGTGATCAGTTAGTTTTTCCAATCATTTTAGGCATAGTTATGAAACCTAAGTAGACTGATAAGACCCATCAGAGTATCTTTAGAACTGACTAGAATTTTAGTGGATACCAGCTTTTGGCGAACTAAAAGCCTTCTTAGTGGGGAGGTATGATCTGAATATCATTTCAAAAAAATTCCCAAATCATATTGAGACCTATACCATCACATAGGATTGGTCAAGAGATTTTCAATGATATGTAAAACTTTAAAAATAGAGCTTGTATGCTCTTTATGTAACTAGTTAAAGTTTTGGTCAAAATAGGTCAAAAAGTGGTCAATGCTAGTCAAACTATAAAAATTTAAGATATTTTAATGTTTATGAACTAGTTTTATGATTTAAATCTTGTTGATAGATTTTTAGTGCATTTTACGATTCAAAAAATGGAGTTCGTATGTGCAAGTTATGACTAGTCAAAGTTATGGTCAAACTCAATGACTTAACAATAAAGTGACATGGCAACAATGTTATGTGGAAAATTAAAAGACATTTTAATATGGTTAAAATATAAACCATCATATATTAGGGAATAATTATCACCCTATATTTTTAAATATATGAGATATTATTAAAATTCCTATATTAAAATGTAAAGGGATAATATAAATCCCATTAAAAATGGTGGAATGGGATATTATCCAATCCCATAAAAAAAGGTGGAGATAAATATTAATCCCATTATTATTAAAAATGGGATAATGATTAATACCACTATTTGTGAACCTCCAACAAGTATATAAAGGGGCGAGGAGATATTTGGAAATCATTAAGAATTAGAATTGGAATTGAAATTGGAATTCAGTGAATTCATTCCAAGGTTTCAAAGCTCTCATGGTAGAGTCAAGAGCCAAAGATCAAAAGAGCAAAAGAGGCAAAGAATTGAGAGTTGAGAGCTGAAGAGTCAAAGGGTTGAGAGCTGAGAGCTAGAGCAAGAGATGATTCCATCAATATGTTGAATGTCTAGATCTACTTTTTAAAGTCTTAAAGTAAGACTTTTGGTGGAGAACTTCAAGAATGTGAGATTGCTTTTCACGGCATGAAGGTGGAAGGTCCATCTGTGAGTTTCAAAAAAAATTTAAAGGTTTGTTGCTGAGTTTTATGCAGTCTTAGAGGTGTGCTTCAAGAAAGTGGAGAATCTATCTGATAGTTCTAAGATTCTTCAAAGGGCCAAATATACACATTTAGAAGTGTTCTGGGAAGGTGAATAATCTATCTAAGAGTTCTAAGATTTTTCAAAGGTCCATAACATGTGAATTAATTATAGTTATGTTAGGGTTGTCTTGTACTTGTAGACATTTAATGATGAATTGGTTTAGATAATTTGGGAACCCAAAGACATAGGCATTACTGAACTCTATAATCAACTCTTGTGTAGTGTGGTTGGTATTCTTGCATTGATTTTTTTAAGTTGATTATTTTATGAATTAATTTTGGTATATTTAATAAATTACCTACAAGGATCCAATTTAAAAATTTTGTACAAAAATTAGTGCCAGTTTATGGATAATCTTTAAAAATATGACAATGGTTGAGATAATGATTTTCCCAAAGGCAATTATAATCATTAAAAATGACTCAACAAATTTTGGATTGTCAGAGTGAGACTCCTATATAATAGGGATAGTATCAAAAGATTATTCATCATAGTTTGACTCATTACAAATAGGTTTTTCAACAAAAATATCATGGATCAATTGGTTCTCTTGGCATTGGTTTACAAGTAGTTGTAAAATACCATTTTTGAATACATCTTGGTGTTCAAATGATTATATTGGTCGGGGAGGTATTGCTTGGCTAGGTTAGGGATCAATGATTGGTATGTGTTAGTGTAGTGATTTTTCCCACTGGAATTTACCTACAAAATCATATGGCCATTCTATGTTATTTAAACTTCCGTAGGTTAGTTATAAAGGGTCCATAGGCTAATTATATTTAATTTTATTTAGTTAATTAGAAAAATTAGGGTCTTCTTCATGTTGCCCTAATTTTCCCTATATGTACCTCACTTTTCCTTTTTAAAAAGTTACTTATTATTGCAATCAATCAAATGCACTATTTTTCTTTCTCTTGAAATTTTGGAGCTCTCTCTATAGGAATCGACATTGTTGCTTGAATGATATTCAGAGATCTTAGCACACTCTTTCATGGTATCAGAGCCTTCCTGATAGCCTCATACATTAGACTCGCTAGTAAGATCCTCCATGAATTCACCTTAATTTTTTTCCTTCTATCTTGGCCACTATTTTTGACCTTGGAGTTATTTTCTTAATCTACCTTAAAACTCATGTCAAAAGGCATTTGATGAAAAATCTATTTGCATATATTTTTTGGGTTTTTTGAGATCTAAAATGGGTTGCTTTTATATTTTTGATAAATTTCATGGTTTTTCTAGAAATCAATTTCTTATATTTTGTCAAACATCCGTATAGATGAAGTAATCAACCCTGCAAACCCTAGTTTACTCTCTGTAGACTAAATCAGGTTCTTAGAGGGCCATTACTTGATTCTAGAGAAAATCAATTTTTCAAAGTGCTACAACTTACTTGCAAGACCCATTTGAGATTTCAACATTAATTTACTTCAAATTCATGAAATTAAGTAATTCAAAAACCTTGAATTACATTAGAAGAAGCAATCAAGTTTCTCAACCCTAACAACTTGATCACAAACCAAATCATTTTTTTAGCATTGCTTTACTTCCAATTCATGAAGTTAAGTAAATCAGTCCAAGAAACCCAAAAAACACCGCAAGAAGTAATCAGGGTTCTTTAGGTAAACTATTTATAAGTAATCGGGCTTCTTTAAGGTAATTACTTATAAGTAATCAAGCTTCAATAGTCAGACTTCACAACCCTAAAATACATTGCCAAGAAGTAATCAAGTTTTTTAGGGTTGACTACTCATTTAATTTTTGAAGTTGCAGCTATTTGAAACCCCAAAGTAAATTTGTTTAAAGAACTTGAAATACACTGCTAAGAAAAAATTAGATTTTCAAAGAGCTATTACTTTCCATTTTTGGAAAGGGTCTAGGAATATGCGGGAGTAAAAATTATTAAGTGCTATAACTTTCAATCCATAGCTTCTTTTTGGGTGCTATTGTTTTTGAAAGTGTATATTTTTTTGAGCTCTATGCATTGGTGACATTACTTTAGGACTTTTGTAACATCTATTTTTCACATAATGTAATAGCTTAAAATTCTCTTCAAACCTTTGTACCTTTCCTATTGGATGTATTATTGTCTATGCTTGATGTCCCTCTCATACTTTCTCACACTAATTTCTCATAGATGCATTCTATGCTATGCCTAACATCCAAGACTGAATGTGTGTACTTTTTAACTTCAGGGGGGTATTCTTGATAGTTTAAGGGGTACTTGTACTATGTGATTTATATATTTTTTATTTAATTTCATTCTATAATTTGTCTCATTATAATCTACACTAATGGATCTAAACATCAAACCACTCACACCATTTAAATATCTAGAATAGAAGTCTAAAATATAACTCGCTTTGAGAGGTAAAGGACTCTATCAAATTACTATAGGTGAGGAAATTGAGACATCTACAAATGAAAAAAAGGTTAAGTTTTAAAATAGATGTGACAAGGCCTATGGGTTATTATGCATGCAAATGTCTCCTAAAATTTTATTTCATCTTGAATCTACAAAAACTCTTAATGAAGTCTAGACAATCCTAGACAATCTTTTTAGAGTGCAAGACATCATGAGGGGTCATGAGCTAAAGAATGATATCATAAAATTGAGCCTAGGTGACTATGATACCATACAATACTTATTTACAAATTTCAAATCATTGAGACTATAGTTGAAGTAACGTGGCATTAAGAAAATAGATGACTAGTTGATTCTATCCGTGCTTATAAAATTGGGTCATGACTATTCAGGTTTCATCTCTACATTGCATGCTACCAAACATGCACTTGGATCCACTTGTAAAATTCCATCATTTGATGATTTTGTTTCTGATCTAACTTAGGATCAAGATAAGTTGGTTTAAATGGGTTCACTAAAGTCCTAAAAATGACATGCCTTGATTATCAATCAAGATAATAAGAAGCCTTCTAGCAGTGGCAAATAGGAGTAGAAATAATCTAAACCTGATCATGAGAACAAGAAGAATTATAAATAATATGTCAATCCAAAATCATCATCAAATTAGTCCTCCTTAAGTTGGAAACCTAAAAAGGAGAAAGTAAAATGTAACTTTTACAAGAAACTTGGAAACGATGAATCTCAGTGCATGAAAAAAAAGATTGACACCTTGACTAAGATGTTTGAGAATAAAAACATTAGTGTTCATAAGTCTTCAACTCAAAACATGTCTACACAGGATTATATAAATATTAAAGACAATAAAAGGTTAAAAACAAGGGTAAGGTACTTGTTTCAGTAGCTTCTTAACCTTTGACTTGGGTTATGGACTTGGGTGCTTCCTATCACATGACCTCCTCAAAGGATCTATTTTCAAAAATAGAGCCATGTTTTGTGCCTTCAATTCTCATGGGTGATGACACTTTGGTATAAGTTAGTGGTAAATGATTGATTGAATTAAGTGAAAGGACCTTTAATGGTGTTTTGTGTGTTCCTTCACTATCCACCAATCTTCTATTAGTATATCAAATCACTCACATAGGTGCAAGGAAGTGAGTTGAGTTCACACCTAATTTAGTGGTCGTTAAGAAGCTACATAGTGACACCATTGTGGCTTATGAGAAGGCCAATCATTAGTCTAGGCTTTATACCTTCTCACATTCCCCCCCCCCCCAAATCAGCCCTTAACTGAACTACTTACTCATGCAGGTAGAGTAAGCAAACTATGGCATGAATGGTTTGGACATTTAAACTACCATTAATTAGAGCAACTCAATTTTTAGGACATAGTTTTAGGGTTGCCTAAAGTCAAATTCTCAGATGGCCTATGAAATGGTTGCATTCTTGGAAAGCATCTAGAATAGAAATATGACAAGGGCAAAAGCAAGGAGAGCCAAATAGAAGCTAGAAATTATCCACAGTGACTTAGCAGGTCCATTTCCAAAACCTTCATTCAATATGACAATATATATGCTCATATTCATTGATAAATTTTTGAGGTACACCTAGGTGTTTTAAAAAAAAATAATTCTAAGGTCTTTGATCACTTTAAGGACTTTAAGGCACTTATAGAGAATTAGTCATAATGTTCCATTAAAATCTTAAGGACTAATAGTGGAAAAGAGTATCTCAACAATAGGTTTGAGCAATTTTGCACATCAAAGGGGATCCAAATACAACACATAGTTCCATAAAGTCCTTAACAAAATGGTGTGTCCAAATGAAATAACCATGCCTTAAAGCAAATGGTAAACTACATGCTTTAATTAAAGTCTCTTGCTCCTCAGTATTAGGCCAAAGTAATCAACTATGTGTGCTACATTTAAAACTAAGTTCCACATAAAGCCTTGAATGGAATCACTCCTTTTAAAGCTTGGGATAGTTATAAGCCTATGGTTGATCATTTTTGAGTGTTTAGATCACCAATAATGGCTCATGTTCTTAAGAAGAAATGTAAGGCAATGAAACCTTAGAGTCAATCTTGCATCTTTGTGGGTATGTAGAGGGTGTTAAGGGATATAGGCTTCTCCATCTTAAAACTCATGAGTTGTTCATTGAAATAAGTGTCAAGTTTCATGAGATCCCACTTAAACACAATCTTGGTAATCTCTACTCTTCAAAAGTCTCATTAGACATTGATTTGACTTTCGATAGTGACATACATCCACCTCAAAATCCTCTTGATGATGAGGATGACTCTTCATCATCTTCGAGTTCAAGCGATGAGATTAGTGATGAGGATTCACCTCCTCTATCTCACACTCACACTATAAATGATGAGGAATCACCTCTTGATTCTCCAATCTCATATAATTCTAGTCTTATTTGGGATAGATAGACACTTCAAAGTGTTAGAGGATAGATTGGAAATTCATTGGATATAAGGTGGACATGTTCATAACTTTAGGGGATTTCACATGCCTACTCGACCATTGCCTTAGATCTGCAAACATTTTATGAGGAATTTGGCATTTTAGAATGGGATTCTACTATATAGGAAGAGTATAGTTTCCTGATTAGGAACAAAGAATGGGACTTGATCCCTCTTTTAAAAGGAATAAAGTTGGTCCATTACAAATGGGTTTATCAGACCAATTATGGTGCATATGGGTCAGTCGATAAGTATAAATATTTTCTAGTTACAAAGGGGTTTTTTCAAGTGCTTGACATAGACTACATTGAGACATCTATTCCTGTAACCAATATGATGTCTATAAGACTCACTCTAGCCATCATAACTGCACATCGATGGGATGTTCACCAAATGGATGTAAAGAGTGTTTTTCTACATGGTGACTTTAAAGAAGAGATATATATGGAGTGACCAAAAGGCTTTGTGTAAGATACATCAATAGTCTACATACTCAAAAAATCTATCTATGGACTCAAATAGGACCCTAAGGCATGGTATGCCAAGATGGACTCCTTTCTCCTCACAATCAGGTTCACCAGATGCCACTCAGATCTGAATGTCTACATCTTGCGGTAGGATGATTCTTTATTGATCCTAGTTATCTATGTGGATAACTTAATAATTATAGGGAGCTCATAATCATCCATCTCAGTAGTGAAAACTACACTTTTGAATAGATTTTCAATGATAGACATGGGATTATTGCACTACTTTCTTGGGATTGAAATCATTCAATTAGATTATAGAATAACTTTATCATAATACAAGTATTCTCTTGATTTTCTCATGAGGTTTAACATGGATGATTGTAAGCTAGCTCCTACTCCCTTCTTATCTAGTGTGAAGCTTGAGTCTGATTTTCCTACACCACTCATTAATGTAACTCTATATTAGAAACTCATGAGTAGTCGTATATATCTCACACACACTAGACTTAACATATCCTATGTAGTTGGGTTGGTCTCCTAGTTTATGCAAGAGCTATATGAGTTGCACTAGAAAGTAGCAAAGTAGATTCTTCACTACATTCAAGGTTCATACAACTATGGAATAAACTATGGATTATGAATAAAGGTTGATTTGATCATATACATAGATTTATATTGGGTTGGAGAAATTCAGAGTCAAAATTCCACTTCAATCTGTAGTTTCTCACTTGGTTTAGGTCCAATAAGTTGGTCAAGCAAGAAGCAATATGCAATTTCTTTATCATCCATAGAGGTATAATATAGAGGGTCTATCAATGCCACCACTAAAATAATCTAGCTTTATGGGATTCTCATTGAGTTTAGTGTCCAGTTTTATAAGCCAATAATCATCTACTGTGACAATCAAAACACTATCTAGATTTGCAGGAATCTAGTTCTACATCAAAGGACCAAACACATAGATATTCACATGCATTTCATCAAGAAGTTTATCAACAAGCAAGTCATTGATCTTCAATACCATCTAACATCAGAGTAGATTTTAGATATTCTGACCAAGTCCTTCATAAAGAGTAAATTTATTCATCTACAGGTTCTCATTGGGATTAGGGATGCTCCACCTTCTTCTTCCTCCTATGGAGGTTCATCACTATATACTTGGATACCTCATCAGGCTTTCAATGCTAGGACCCATTCTCATCTCACTTAAGCTATGCTTAAGTGGGAGTGTTAGTGTAGTGTTTTTTCCCACTAGGTTTGCCTACATGGTCGTATGTCCATTTTATGTTATTTAAGCTTCCTTAGGTTAGTTATAAAGGGTCCCTAGGCTAATTATATTTAATTTTAATTAGTTAATTAGGAAAATTAGGTGTTTTTTCATGTTACCATAATTTTCCCTATATATACCCCACTTTTATTTTTTGGAAGGTTTCTCACTTATTATTGAAATCAATTGAATTTGTTATATTTCCTTCTCTTGGAATTTTGGAGCTCTCTCTATAGGAATTGAAATTGTTGCTTGAACACTATTCAAATATCTTGGCACACTTTTTTAGTATTGGTTTTCTTAAATGGGGGATGGCTGGTAATGGAGTGATTGGTTACTTGTCTAGGATGGTAACTATGACATGTCTAGTCATAATTGCACAACTTTGTTAGGATAATGATCTAACATACTTGGAAGGGCCTAGAATGTTAATGGTAGGTAATTGTGAAGATTGGTTGTTATTTCAAACTAAAGGATGAGGTATTGAAATGGCAATGGTAGGTAATTATGAAGTTTGGTTGATGTCATGAGCTAAAGGATTATGTATTGGTATAGAAATGGTAGGGCATTATGAATCTTGGTTATTATTGTGAGCCAAAGATGAGGTCCTTGAATAGTAATGATAAGGCATTACGAAGCTTGGTTATTTTTACAAGACAAAGGATGAGGTCCTAACATGGTAATGGTATGACATTATGAAGCTTGGTTGCTTATATAAGTCATATGATGAGGTCCTAGAATGGTAATGGTAGGGTGTTGTTTTTTATCACAAGCCAAAAAACAAAGGACTAGAATGGTAATCCTTAGATGATGCAGATATTGGTTGCTCGCATAATCTAAATGAGGGTTAATGGTATAGGTGAGGGATTATGTGCCATAAGTCATGAAAGGGAAAACTTGGTGCATTAATCATCCCAAATATTGTATCACCACATACTTCTCTTAAGGATATTGGCTTTATTCTCTAGATTGTGTATCATAAGGGGGATAAAGATACATCTCACAAATGACATCATCACCATAGGGGTCTTGAAAAAAGTCATCACATGTGACCATGTTATTAAAACTTGAATTGTATATGGCTCCATTATGAGTGTAATAAGACATATCCAATTCAATGATGAACATTTCAAAAAAAGGCCTAGAGTTATACAAACCCTAAAAAATAAGGTCCAAAGGAGAAATGGTCTAAACATAGTTTAACTTGGTCTAGAAGGAATGAAGATTTATCTCCAAAAAGGTCTATGATAAACTTGGTAAGAAATAATATAATGTAAAATGTCATACACAAAAAGGTCAAGTGGATGAAATAAAACCAAAATGCCAACTCTAAGTTCAAAGTATTTCAAATAAGTCTAATCTAAAGAAAATAAAAGTTACTACGTCTTTCACAAAAGGCACAAAATCTAGGCTCAAAACAGGCATATGTTAGGTCTTTTGGAAAAAGGCCAAAAAGATAGACTTTAAACAAAACAAGGTATGAGATTTAATCTAACAGAGTTGAAACACTTTGGCATAAACTAGGCATTCACATTTAAACATTAACTTGGTTAATTGGTATAAGGCATGAAACTCTAGGCATATGGAGATATGATACTTCTCCAAATCTAAGCACAAACAATAGTTTTCAAATTGCATAAAGAATTAACCTAAGTTGCACAATCCAAAATATAAAGATCAATGTCTAGGCCAAACTTACATAAGACATAGGCAAAAATCAATCAATGTTTGGATTTAAACTTGTCAAGGTTAATTTTGAACTCAAGTTAAAAAAACTAGGCTTCTTTAAACAAACAACAAGTTAGACAAGAACGGATAATATAATGGTACTAGGTAAAGATATCAAAATACACACATGGTTTCAAACTTTTAAATTGGAATTTGGCATAAAAAATAAGTCTTTAAAATGATTTGAGTATCATAATTATGTTATCACACTTTAAATATATAATCAATGGTTTGGTTTCAAGATTCCAAAGCACAAGATTTGAGATGAATTAGGCAACGTAACAAAACCCTTTTCAATTAAGGGACACACACAAACAAGTTTGACAAAATACTAAGGCACATGCATGATGTCAAATAGGAAGTGTAATGCATCCTCAAATAAAGGAGTGATGTATAGACAATACTCATTTTTATGTGGTAAGATAGACAAAAATAGATAGTTTGACTCAAAACCATTTTAGAAAGGATAAAATGACACAAACACCTAAGTGTAATGTCCTAGATCCTAAAACTGATAAGGTTGCATAATACTATCAAGTTTCATCAATATACTCACTCTTAAGAGGATTTTACTTACTAAGCTAAAAATTAAAATCACATGAAAAGTAGGGTTTTTAGGCCTCCTCTTCTCTCAAGAGTTTGTACTTCAACATGGAACTTTGGGCTACCCACCCTGCATAAAAAATATGTCCACAATAAGTGGGGTTGTTATAAACTATCAATTTTCATTCATTTATATATGGTCCCAAGTATGGCTAGTAGAAGACATGCTCACATTAATTAGATCCACATCAATTGGCTTTTTGTGAAAAGGTCTTGTCCTTTTCATAACTACTACATCTATCACTTACTCAATGTATTTTGATGTCTAAATTAATCATACATTCTAAGGGCAATAGTCGCTAATGGAGGTAGTTTAAATGCTAAAGCTACCATCCCAATGATTCACTAGTTTAATTTATATACCCCACCATGAAGTGGGGTTTAAATGATGGTGGGAGATCAATTCTTGGGTCAACGCTTCCCTACAAAACCCATGAAGAGGCGATGAACTCTCACTCATAAGCAAAAATGCATAAAAAATAAAGAAATGTGAAAAGACTTTAGGGTCATTTTGGGGTCACCTAAACCATAAGGATTTGGGGAGGGCCTTAACAACTTTATTTTCGCACTTTTGGATTAAATCAACCAAGGAAAAAAATGAGCACTTTTTGTCACTTGATTTTCTTAAAGGGGATAGTGGGAGAGCATACACACATCAATCATTTTGCTTAAAAATAAACTAGTTTCAATAAAAAATCATAAAATAAACAACTCTTAAGAATATGTAAATAAATTTTAAAGTTCATTTTATTGATCCAAAATGAGATGTGATGTGAAATTTTTGGCCCCTTGGCATTTGTTTGTTTAAAACTTAAAAAAAATAAAAAATAATTTAACAAAAATAATTATTAAAATACCAATTCAAAATTTGAAATTTCCAAGTCAACACTCCTTATGGCATTTGGGTCATGAAAAACATGTTAGAAATTACTTGTGCTTAGAATAACCTCATAAATGAAAAAATAACTTACCTAATCTTTCTCTCAAGTTTACACATAGTGCAAAATTATACGACATCGATCAAAACTATAACTCTATCTATAAAACCTTAATTGATAGCACAATACCATAACTTATATGTAAATAGAGAATTTGAATCAAAATTTATACTCTAAGTGGAAAAATATTGAAAGAAGGCAAAATCATTACTTAGATATTTGTGATATTGTAGTTTAATCTAAAACAATCAACCTAATTTCTAGCAAATAATGGCAAAATCACTAAAGTTTAAGAAAAACCACATAAATAAATGCAATATCACCACTTTTGAAGTGATGATATTATAATATCACTATTTTTATGGTGATATCATGACTCTCAGAGTCACAATATTATAATATAATAAAAGTCCCTGCAGGGAAAAAATAGTTAGCAGAAACTTTGATAGATGCAAAAATGTAAAAAAATTGGCAAAATTGTGACTATGTGAGTTGTGATATGGAAATATCATGATTTTAGAGAGAAAATTTGTGATTTCATATGTAAACTTCATGACTTTCAGAAAAAACATCCTTTGGCCTTTAATTTTCACCTATTTTGGTCATCAATGTTAAATTTTTACATGGAAATCATTAATTAAATGCTCTTAAAGGCCTTAGGAGCAAGTTCATGGGTTGTGTGTCCCACTAGACGTGCCAATATGTGAGCTAGGAATTTGACATAGAGGGGAGGTTAATCTTATGTTACTCTCATAAAATAAATAAAATGAACACACTAAATGACTAACACCTCTATCTTAGACACTAGGGAGATTTTAGTAATAAAACTAAATGAAAGCACAGCAAAAACATAAAAGAAACAAATCCTTTACCTTCTTTGGAAGATCTAAATAGCTTTGTTAAATTGCTTGCTCAGCTTGTTTATTAATAATTATTTGACAATGGAGTTACTTGGTTCCTTCTCTCCTTAGCACCTTGGCTTGTGATTAATTGGATTGATATTTGGGCATGGCAACACTACTTGCAAGATTTATATGGAGAAAATACGACATAATAACTCTACAATATCCAAGCCTGTTGAAGATATTTTTGCACAATAACTTTGCATCAAAATATATTGTAAACCAATATTCAAGGCCTTGTATTTATAGCCTTATGAATTAACTCTCACCCAAGGTGAGTCAAGGTTGAGTTTAGGCTTGGAATGGGTTCAAACTAAACTTTGGTAAGTTAAAGCTAACTCCAGTAGAGTTAATAGTTGTCAAGTAATTATGATTTTCAATTACTAGGCATGGCTCTTAAATTAAATATTTTAGGCTATTTTCAAAGAGCTTGAAAACTCATGAAGGCAATGACGAAAGGCTAGAATATTTTGAATTTTTGAATTTCCTTTTTTAGATATTCATTAATTGTAAATGGATAATTTAACTAGGCATTTAATCTTATTTAATTTGTTAATTGATTTTTATTAGACTTTTAGCTCTTTCAAGATTTGATTTAAGTGTGCAAGTGCCCCTCTTAATAGGTCCATATGCAAAATTGATAGTTGTGATGTTGCAAGGTGATTAGGGATACATATATGAGAGGTTATTATTTCATACAATAGAATACCCCAATTAGGGATGTCTCAAAATGATTCTGAGATTTGATGAATTATGCACCAGTAAATTTGGAATGTTTAGTAATTCCTAGTCTTAATTTGTAAAGGTTGGTAGGAATCAGTCTGAAGTTTAGTTGAAGCCAGTTGTGGCCAATTTTAGGTCTCTACAATAACTTGACCTCTATGTAGTATTCAATTTTAAATTTCATGTTCATTTGTATTCCCACGGGCTAATCATTTGGGTTGAAATTGTTTTATATAATGGATAATCACTTTTGTAGTTTATTAGTCTTTAGTTGAAGGATTTAGTCATCATAGGGTTCTTAGAATTTGGTTTTTATCTCACTATAAAATTTAATTTTTTGTTGAATAAAGTTAATTATCTATTGGTTACTTTAAAATAATTACAAATGAGTGGCATTATCTTGTAAAAACATGTATAAAAATAATCTTTACATTACCTTAATTTAATACATATTCCATAATCCATCATAGTACTCTCTTCATCTTTTGATACCTTAAAAATTAGACATACCTCTTCAAGAATGTAATAGGCACCAATCCCATTCTCCTCAAATGTATCATATGGGTCAAAATAATATCTATTAGTAGCCTATTAGTCTAACCAATTATTTGAAATTTCATTTGTATCTTCGTTTAAGTCTATGCTTAAAATTTCCAAGTATTCTTTTTATAAAGTAGTACAATTTCTTACCAAGTACTATGGGTCATAGTAGTGCACATGATATCAAGTTATTGGTTTAGAAAAATATTAAATTTAAATCCATATATATCCATCATTATTATATGATTCCAATATAAAGATAAATATCCACTTATTTTTCCTGTGGAGTCTTTCGACAAGCATAACATACACATGGGAGGTAGATATATTAAATAAATTTATGGGGACAATAATAATTGTATAAATTTCATGGAAGGTTACAGGTAGTCCTTGATGGTAACTGAATTATAATTAGGGATCCATATATTTTTGTGAAATTTTTATATATGGGGTAAATATATTCCTAATGCATCTACAACATTATTGGCCATCACAATTTTACTAGCACCAAAATATAACATAAAATTATTAACCCAGTATTTCCCATTTATCAAAGATACATAAAAAATAAAATGTTTAATTTGGTTACTTACCCTCAGGACTTTGCTTGTAACATAGTGGGATGCAAATTTTTAGTCTTTCTATTTGGAGCTACTTCCTTTATTATGTATTTAGCCACCCTAATATGGTGTCTATAGTATTATTATAGAAAAATCATATGACCAAGGAGATATATGGCTTCACATAAAGATAAATTTATATTCACATTATTCATTTGGTCTACCACATTCATTGGTCCATTGGTTTATTAATTTATAGTAGAATACATAGTTTATTCCACCTTTAAAATTTCTACCATAGGATAATAAGGTTTAGATTGAGAATAATTAGATGGATGTTGTTCTAAATAATTCAACTCGACTATATGAGCTTTTTATTTTGTAAATTCAAAGTTATTATTTTTTTTACATTTATGGAAGTTTCTTAGGCACTTGGTAGTGTATTATCCTTAGTAGAATGGTGTCTAATATCTCTCTTCTTATATCTAGTCATATAATCTAACTAAACTTGGGGCCTTCCATTAGTTTTTAGGTTTTCAATAAAAACATAAAACTCACCTTCTCTCCAAAGTAACTTCTTCCATTAAAGAGTTACATGATCTCAAACTAACCCTTCTTCTTGAGGTGGTTGGCATAAACAAATCTAGACCATAATATCTTGTTCATGGTTATTAATATGAAATCAACTATAATTATGTGTCATGCACAAGGGTAACACCATATATTTTTTATATTTAAAAATAATGTTCTAGGCAATAATTAGAGACGTATTTAGTTCTAAAATCCCCTAAATTTTTGGTGTAACTTTAGGAGGAAATACCTAAATGATTGGGGCTTGAAATATACTAGGTTGATACATAAGAAGGAAAATAGGTTGGTATTTTGGATAATAGCCTTGGTTATTAGGATATTATGATCTCTAAGGGATAATTATTTTCTCCTTGTTAATAGCCATGAATTCAATGGAGAAAATCCTTAACATTTTATTCACTTGATCCATATATTTTAAATTCTTAGATACTACTTTAGATAAGTCTAGGATTCATAAAAATATTAGGCAAAGGAGTAAAAACTTGGGTGGGATTAAATATTTATTGGAAAAAAATCATGACAAATATGGGGACTAGATTCCATATTTGGATCAGGTTTTTTATGACATAATGGATGTATCATAATAGTAGTGGGTATATTTTTTCCCATGGATTGAATCATTATATTAATCTCTGGACTGAAATATTTCAAGAATAATAAGAATTTCATGTGTGGTAAGGGATATATCTCAAGTAGGATCTTGTGACAATTTTTCCATAACCACAAGATAAAATCAAGGGTAGATTCCATTGGTTATCTTTTAATAGTGGTTATTTATTTAATAAAATAAATATTATCCCTTGTTTCCTCTAACTAATTATGTAATAAAGCTCCTAGTTCATCCTCAAGTATCTATAGAGTTTGGAACTAGGCTCCTATGTTAATCTAGCAATTTTTTTTAAAATGAGGATTTAAGCAATATGAGTGTTACATATGCATCACATATATGGAAAACAAAACATAAATTGGTCACTTAATGTATATGATTAATTGAAGTGTTCATTCCTTCCCTTGAAATAACATTGAATGGCTTTAAGTGTTAACCTTAATATATTATTCTAGACTTAGATACTCAAACAACTACCATTATCCCATGTGACAAAAGGGTGATTGCTTAGTGGAATATTTTGGTCCATATTTATCCTAGTGGGGAATATCAATTAGGTGGAGACAAGATAACATGAGTTGGAGATGCAATCATAGTATCAAATATTCCTCTCTAATTCTATATAGGTGGCTATATGATTTTTCCAAGATTTTGCTTGGATATCCTATGATATAGACCTAGAGTTTATCCTTATTATAAGCCATTAATGTCTCTAGTAAGTATAGTTTTTAGTTTAAAAAAATTATGCTCTATGTAGCATGATTTATAATTATTTCACTAGAACCTTGACCATAATACTTCTAATCATGAAAATTTATGGTTAGCATCCCATCATGCATGAAAAAACTAATGATGATCTCTAATGTATAAATTTGTCATTTTTTAATCAGAGAACAACATTAGGAAATATTATTATGTGAGACATGCTATAAAAATGAGATTTAGGGTGAAATAGTTGGCTCTGTATCTATATTAATAATTTAACAATAGTGATTTTAGAAAAAATTGGAATGAGAAATGTTTGAAAAAAAAACTAAAAATAAATGGGAGGTGATGCACCAAAATAGATGACAGGGTATTTATCCTTTGATTTTATATTTAGTAGAGAGCACTCAAATTTAAATTATTTAATAGTATGAAACATAATAAAAGTATAATGCAAATGATATGAATTAAATACTAAAGTAGATTAATATAGAAAATATTTTATAGACAAAGGAGGAAATTTCCATAATATATTTTACTTAAATCTTGGGATTAAATGAATGCAAAATATATTTCAGACACACTTTTACAGTAAAATAATGACCATACATGAATAAGACTATGTTTATACAATTTTAAAAATGATAGAATTATAACTTATAATAAAAATTGTAAATATTTATCTCAAACAATACATTTGTAATATATAAGAACGAGAGATAAAAATTATTACAAGGCCACATATGACATTTTATCCTTACCACTAATTTTATGTATACCTCAAAATATCAATGACTTTGATATGCTACAATAACTAATAAAGGGTATCAATCATCACTCTATTGGATTTTTCAATCACATTAGCACTTGAGCCTATATTGTGCCTTAAATTTCCTACCCTTATGGTTGATTTAAATTTCTAATTATGCCATGAAATGTTATGGGTTAGTTTCTAGGTTGAATTATAAAAATCATTGTATAATTCATGGTGATTTTCATGTATTACACCCTTTAATTCATTTGAAGAGATATACATGATATAATCTAATAAATCAATGGATCTCACAAGTCCATAGCCCATTTCATAGTAGCATGTTTATAAGGCACACCATTTATCTATTCATTTGGTGAGTCATATTTTTATTTCTTATCCTCATTTTTATTTTCCAATGGAGTGAGTATTAAACAACCATTTTGAGTTGACAATGGGAGCTTCACTAATATCTAATCCTTTTAACTTGGTGATACCTAGTTCTTTTATCTTTGAGTGAGGTGTGTCTCTACTATGTCCAATTTGGTGACTCAACCCACTATTGTATCATTCCCCATTCTATAATAGTGGGCTTCACCATATATCTATGAACAATGTCATGTTTCCTTAACTATAAACCTATTAATCCACCTTTTTTGGAGTCCCATTATTTGACTCATTTGGTGGGGCCTACACATTTTTTATTTCTTTTACAATGTGATATTTTCTAATAATTTTTTATGTCACTTTTGGATTATTATTTTTTTAAAATTTAAAAATTTGTCTATTAGAACAATAGAAAAATATAAAATCAAGAAGATCAAAAAAGAAAAATAAATCTCAAGGCAAGAACCATTACATTTTTAACATGACATTCATCTAATCATTTTCAACATTTCTAATTCACTTTTCAAATTTCTCCAATTATTGTTCAATGTTAGTGTTGTAGATAAGATCACTTTCAATAACCCTTAAGATAATATGGAACTCTAAGTAACAGTTAGAGTAAATCTTTTGAATTTTAACTGCAAAAGGAATAAAATAGTTATTAAACATAATAATGCATCTATTCTTCTAAAAGTGGATAATAATAAGCTACCTAAAATATTAAACAATCACATTATGAGAATATTAAACCCTAGTATAATATATTATTTCTAAGATAATTAGTGTCTAAACATATCAGGGTAGTCATTATACATAACATTTCATATTCTTTTAGCAACCCTACATCTCTAGATGTTGTCACCAATAGGAATTTTTTGAAAGAGAAGTTTCTAAGAAATAATTTGAGCCATGACATTATATTTTGACTTCCAATTTGTATCTCTAAGGTGTTTGCATTTAACTTCATTGAATTTGCATTTCCTCTTCTAATTAAGCCTTTGTTCTAAAATCAATCATGGAAAGAGTTTTTGAAAAACACATTTGAGTTGGAAGTGATAAAACCTATAACTATTAGGCCACCTCCAATCCTTCACTAAATTTCATTAAATTAAATATTACATATTCAAAAGTAATGAAATATCCACAAGTTACAAAAGTTCATTTATAATAGTCTTGTTATATTTATGTAGGTGAAAAATATCCTTTAAAAGAGAGTAATGTTTCCTTTGACATCAAGATAAGTTCCATAAATATATTTAAAAAATTATACCTTTATTAAATAGGCATTTTAATTTTATCCTAGAGTGTAGAGAAAGGGAAAGCCTATTAATTTGAACATGTCTATTCCATCAATTAGAGGAAGTTAAAAAATTAGGATCATGTCAAAGGGAGTTATCTTTTCATTCCAACAATTATGAAACTTATTGCTATGATTTTAATATATTTTTAAGTGGGAAAAATGTTGAGAGTGTAAATTATTTATAGATCAATAATTTATCATATGTGTGCACATCTTTCCATTAACCCTTATAAGAAGTAATTGACACTCTATGTCAAACAATAAATTTCCATTGTTTAGAATATTGAAAATACATGATGATCCATTTATGAATCAAACACTTACCTTGTGTCAAATTATCCATAACACCAATGACTCCTTTATATTTTGTCTAAATGCATTAATTATAGAAGATGTACTACATACATTTGATAGCATCCCATTTGGCCCAAAGCAATTTTTTTATAAGCTTGGTGAATCTGTTGTATCATGTTTTGGAAGAAAATTAACATGAATAATAGTAAACATGTGTTTCAAAAAAATAATTGTTATTAAAATTAATTATTTAGGTAAAGGAAATAAATTTGGATCCTTAAAAATCAAGTTTCTTTTGAATTTTTTTCAAAAGTCAATTCCACATGTCACTAAGAGAGACTTCAAGGCCAAAGGGGATACCCAAAGACCTTGTAATTTTTCTATGATAAAAATTCTTCCACTAAAGAGGAATCCAATGGGGAGTGATCTTATATTGAGTCATAATACATTTAATATTATGTATCACAACTTAAAATATCTAGATGTGACAATACAACTCAAGGATATCCATAACATTGTTTATTTCTTCTTCAGTTTTACAAATAAAAACCATATTATCATCATAAAAATGAGAGTTAATGGAATAAGAATAATTAGTAAGAGTGATCAATTTAATAATATCATAATTATTTTCCCATTTTTAAAAGTATAAAAGATCATCTACAACCAAAATATATAGAAAAGAAGCTAAAGGACAACCTTGATCAATAAATCCTAGAAGCACAAAGGATTTGGTGAGAGAACCATTCATTGAAAGTTTATCTAAGGCATAAGTGATCATAATTTTAATGCAATGAATCATTTTTTTTCAAACCCAATCCATATTAATGTATTAAAAATAAATATCCATTTTATTCTATCATAGGCTTTGTCAAAGTCAAGCTTAACAATTAACAAGTTTTGAGATGTTTTTTATGTTGAATCTATAGATTGCCAAACCAAGACCAAATTGTTTAGAATGAACCTCCCACCAATAAATCATATTTTATTAGGTCTAACATTATATTGTATAAATTACTTAATAAAATGATAAATGGATTTAGTAATTATCTTGTAAGAGGTATTAAGGAGAGTGATGGGTTTCCAACTAGCTATGTTATTTCTATTGTTACCTAGATGGATGAGATTTATCCACCCTTGGTTGATAAAGGTACAAATCGAGCCATTATTTTCATCCTCAGTATAAACTTTTTTAAAATAATCATGAATACTAGGCCATGTGGCCACCAAAAATTTAGTTAGTGGACCATCTAAGCCAACATGTTTTTCATCCACCATAGATAAAAGAATGTAGTCCAATTCCTTAGGGGTTAGGAACCTATCAAGGTGATCATGTGTATCCTGCATGATCTTGGTGGGAATATATTGGCTCACAACATTACTCATTTTTATGTAGGAATCATCATGCACATTTTCATAAATGAAGAGCGTTTTAAAATGATGGTTGACTACATTTTAAATTTTAATAAAAGAGGAGGTGTAGTTTCCATTGTGGTCTAATATGGCCATTATCCTTTTTTTTACGTGTTTTTTTTTAGGTATTGAAAAATTAACTTGGATCATTTATCTTCATATTTAATAAAATTAATAAATGATCATATTTGATCTCCCTATCTTTGACGAAACTCAAATTATCTTATCTTATTTTCCATAATAGCCACCATATTTTTAGGGTTTTCAACCAAAGGTTTATAGTGGAGTAGTTTATGTCCTTCCTCATGCATTTTTGTTAGAGACATTTCCTTCCTCTTCTTATCCCAAAAAATATTATTACCATAATATTATAGGAAAGAGGTGTATTTGTCAAGTGCAACTTGCCACTAAAGGATCCAACTTCCCCCTTGTTGAGGCTTGATGATAGAATTCCAAAGAACACCGAGGGAAGCTATACAGTCCTTATTTCTCAAACAAGTCATGTTGAAATTTTATGGAAAATTAAAATAATTATCTTCATAAAAAATAAGATAAATTTTAATAATAATGGGAAGATGGTCAAATATAGTGGCAACAAGATCCACATAAAATATTTTCCCCTATGATGATGGAGTGACTCAAAGGTTTGAGGATACATAGAATCTATCCAAATAACTAAATTTTATATCAAGACATGATTTATAATTTAGAAATGTAAACTATATTTACTTATAAGTATTAAACTTCCCATGTGTGGGTTCAAAAACCCTTAAGGCATTCCTGCAGTAAAACCAAGATCCAAATTTAGATGGGTATAATCTATGATCACCATGCCAATTTCTATCTATTTTTCTTGATATCATGTTAAAATCACATCCAAAAACCCAATTCGTAGAGGTAAGGTTATCTCCTATCCATTATCAAAGTTGTGTGTATTTATGATGATTATTGGGGGCATAAACTGAGAAGAAACTAATAATTTTGTTTTGGGCAAGGCAAGTGATCCAAATACAATGGTGGGAAAGATATTCCCCTTTCTAAACAATAAAATTATTTATACAAGGGTTGACATAAATAACCACTCCATGAAAACCATTAGAATCAGAGGATTGAAAAAAATCACATATTTCCAGACTTGCTTGAGGGAATATTCAAGTCTTAGCCCACCTACCTTTATTTCTTGTAGAAAAAACAATGTTAGTAATTCAAAGATCAAAATCACTCTTACTATCAAAATTTAAATAATGGATTGAAAAACTCCTTACATTCTAGGAAAATATTTTACATTTAATTCAAAAATTGGAACACATTCTTATAGTTGTACAATTAAATCTAGGAATTGGTTATTTAGAGGAACCAATTCATTAGTGTTTGAGTTATAAATAGAGACCCCACTATTAACTAGCAAGTGAGAAAGATGCATGATAATCTGTGGAGAAATTTCTTGTATCTCACTTTTTTAAAACATAATGTGGCCACTATAAGTCTCTTTTGAAGAGTTAGTGCTTGTGTCATTGATCTCATTACTTTTTTAACTACATTCCACCCTTGGTCCATAATATCATCCTTATATGCAGAATTTGGCTAAGTAGATTATTCATGATCAAATGGGAAAATGATAATGTCTTGAGAGTGAATAAAGGATGTGGAGAATATTAGAAGAGGGACTAGGATATTAAGAATATCAATAGGCCCAAAAGAATAATTTGTCAAAGGAAGAATTATGATATTCTCTTAGCACTTTGGGAGTGGTGTGAGCTGATTTAACTATATAATCTAGTTAGGTAGCATTGATATTATTAGATTGAGATGTATCCTCAATGTTTTTATGTTATATTTTATATCTCTAATGCACAAAAGGCTAATTCATCTTTATTTTATGATACGTACAATATCAGATGAAATGCCCTTCTTTATGATAGTAAAAGCATGCATTGGGTTTATTCAATAAGACCATTGGCTATGAGACATCAAATCCATAATTGATTAGATTGATATAATTGGTTATATGATGTTTTAGGTACATCTCAATGCATACATAAGGCTAAACTCTTAGATTGGAAAATTAATCATTATTATTTTGGTACCAAATTAGTATGCCTAGTTATCTAGCAATTTCGTTCACGAAGATGATAAAAATAAAGTTAAGGAAAGGGAACTAAACCCACATAGGGTACCAATATCATGAAGGCCCTTCTAGATAGAAATAAAAAATCTATATTTTTAAATTTTAATTTTTTTCACAAATAACCCAAGTACCATATTGTAAAATAGCTTGTGCATTTTTATAATTTAAAAACATACATGAAACATAACCTTTAACCAACCCTCTTCATTGATTCTAAAATCTACCCATTATTTTATGAATTAATTTTAGCCCATTTATAAATATATTTTTCAGAGGGTACACCATAAAGGAGGAAAACAATAATAATCCTTTTCCTACAATCAATAATAACATCAATTTAAGAATGTACATCAAGATCAACTTTCAAAATAATCCATAAAATTTCTTATTCAACTCAATTACCAAATTTATCCTCCCTTTGGAATGGATAGGTTACAAGTATATATATGTTTGGGGAGGGCATGCCTCATCCTCCAATCAATGTCTAATTCTAAATTTCCAATTATAGACTTAAGAGTTATAATTCATGCATAATATGCATGCACAAGATATTCATAAGATAGTTGGCCAAAATTGAATGATTTATAATATCAATATAATATATATATAGTGCCAACTTGGCACTAATAGAATAGGATGGCTGATACATGCTTGGTGTAGTTACAAAAGTAGACTAAGATCTTCCATGTGGATAGTGAGTTTTAGTGGGCCCAGTAGGAATATGCACCACTATGTGAGCTTAAACTTAAGGCATAGTGCCTATAGGAAGTACTAGTAATGTACTTTTAAACTATATTATCAACCTCTTCAACAAATTTGAGTTATTTGTTTAATATATAGGTAATTAATGAGAATATATTTCCACAGTCCATTGATTTGTAAGAGAATTTATGGTCAAAAAATGAATACACAGTTATATCAAAAAATTCTCTCACAAATATATAGGTAATGTTGAAATCAATATTAATAATGCTAGAATCAAGTATGGATGGATTGAAAATCCATGTGATTTCATCCATTACCCTTTTGTTCTTAGATTTTAATGCTATGAATTCATATCTGAGGGCTTCTACCTAAATAACCTTATCCTTTGCAAAATTAATTAGTTGCAAAATCTCTTCACTAGTCTTATGTATCATACTTTTGCTTCAATGTTGAATATTTTTGTATTGTCTCTAAGTAATCATTAAAAATTAAGGCTATTTACTAGTTTCTATGTAGAGGTAATCACACCTATGATGCCCATATCTGTTGTACCCAACACACCCCCATTTCTAAAAATGAGGACCCTTGTTCAAAATTTTGCAAATTTGTGTTATAAATTGGACATTCAACTTGATCAAGAACTAGTATTGAATATATTGTGTTGATTTATTTATAGTTGACATGTTATCACATAATCTTCATTTTAATTTTATCTTATTTTCTAACATTAGATCTCTATGTTTTAGGTTATAGAATCAATGGAGTCCATCGAGAATGGACAATGTCTGATCTTCATGATTTACTATTAAATTAACTATTTGATTTGAGTAACCCTTGGTCTTTAATAGTCTAATTGAATCTATGGTTAAACAATGTTTAAAAAACCTTAGTCTAAATGTGTTAGCCTAGGTCTTTTTTGAAATAAGATTCAAATTAATGCAGGAACCTTTTATGCAGGAAGCACTTTATTATATTTTAGACTTAAACTAAATTTTTATCCTAAGTCCCAATTGTATTTATTAATACAACTAAAAATATTAGGATAAACTTTATTCTAAGTTCTTTATAGTCTCCTAAATGATTATGTATTTTATTTTATGCCCGTAGAAATAGACAAACCTAAAGGCAAAAGGTGGCAAGATCGTGGGGGCTTCAAAAGAGATCATCAACTAATGGGTAAGGATCTAAAGTCAATAATTAAAGTATTTAATCTATAGTGTATGTTAACTCAAACACTAAATATATAATAGATATCAAAGGGTTGAAAGGTCAAAAGGATCTAAGAGCACCACAAGAGTGATAAGTGTCAGCATCTCAATGGGCAGCCTAAAGATCCAATGAAAAGTGTAAGTTAAAAAAGCAAGATAGTTGTGAAAGAAAGGATTAAAAAAGTGGCATAATCCTAGAGCTCAATGGTAAGATATTATGGATCATTTTCACTTAGGAAGATAAGATCCGATGGACCGCATCAACTAAGGTGAGGATGATCTAATGATAAAAAGTGAGGGTTGACGATTCAAAGGAGCTCAGAGAAAGCAAGAGGCTCCTACATGGTGCGATAGTATCCAAACAATTAAAAGAGATTAGATCTCATGAGATGCTACCATGTGGAATAATCTCATGAACTCAGAGATAAAGGTCAATAGCTCATGATGAAAGCTAATGCTAGTGAACTCCAAAATAGATGAATGGTGCAAAATTGATCTAGCTTGAGAGAGTACAAAGTAAGGACACATGTCTAAAGGAAAAAATGGTCACATTTTTAATCAGATGGACATATCAACATGGGTATTACAACATTGACATGAAACATTAAATTCTTGAACCAATTAAGATTAGGAATGTGAATACATGTGTCTTAGACTTAATCTAGTTAGTGAATATGAAAATGAATATCCAAAAATAAAAGAAGAGAAGGTTGTAGTTATAGATGAATCTCAAAGGTCAATTAAGTTGACATGGTATATTATTTTGAGTTAAAGACCCTATAAATCATTTAAAATGAATATTCTATTCTATAAAGTTAGGGGAAACATGTAACTCATAGTTATGTTAAGTTAGTCATAGTTAAATAGTGTTATTAGTTCTAAGGCATTTGTAATGGGCCACTTGTCTTTCACACATGTCTAAGTTCCATTTGAAATGGCTGAATTAAAGTATTTGATAGGTTGTTCTCACAACTTATAAAATAAGGTATTGTAATTTGATGCATATATTTGTAGTTTTCATGTAGTTCAAGCTATAATTGTAAAAGCTATCATTCTTTATAAACATACACATGTTACAAAGATTTTGTAAAGGCTAACTTAAACTAATAAATGTAAGTAGATTCTTATATAGTTTTGATCACAATTAGAACTTAAATTATGACTATCACATCTAATGACTTTTCATAGACTTGGAATATGAGGCAACCCCTTGCCCAAGCCTATTTAAATAGTTATAATCCACTAGTTTGAGGGGGAGTCAAAAAAATTTCAATATACAAGAGCAACATCAATTTTAATTATCAAAAAATGTGTTTATGTATTCTCTCTCCAATTTTTATGTAATTAGGCTTATCTTATTTTAGTTGTATGATTTAATAATTCTTAGTTTGAAATAGCTACAATGAATTCTTTCTTGTTTTGATTGATATGCTAGTCTTATATGTGCAATAACTATTGAAGGATTAGTAAATTACATTGATTATTAGTAATGAATTTTATTGATTCGTGTTCTTAAGTGCATATAAGTGCTTTATTTTGATATAGTTTTTTGTGTGTGTGCAAAAACTACCTCAAATACCTCATTAGCCTAAGCCATAATCCCTTGATTAAAGGTGTGCAACAACTTCTCTAAAAAAGGTAACATTTGAATGAGGCTTGTGAGTCTCCTATATCAGTATCCCTTTATACTTATAAACTATGTTTGACTGTTAATGTGTAATAGGTATATGTTTTGAAAGCACTTATCTATTTCGAAACCAGCTAGGGAGGTGATTCTTGAAAACATAGAATCTTCTTTTATGCATTACCCTCCCCTCTTTTTGAGTTTGTTTTGAGACCTAACCTTTTTATATTATCAAACAAACATCCATCCAATTCATATAGAGATTCACTAATTTTTAATGTAGACACCTAAATCTAGCCATTGATAACCTCCAATGAGGCTTTTTGACCAATTCTTACCAAAATGCACAATTTGGCCTAAAAACACTAAAACACATTAAAAACTTTGAAAATGACATATTCAAGTGTTAATTTCGGCTAAATTTTACTCAAATAGGGTAATGAAATTTATAGTCTAATTGACTTTGATCAAATCATTTTGAGTCAAAATGCCTTTTTTGCACCTGAGTGCTCTAGATTGCTCTTTTCTATCGAATTTATTGTACAAGACATGTGCCTTTGTTATTTTGAATTGACAACATCCTTTATGTTAAAATGGTTCCAATTCATCTAATATTGAATTCCAATTCCAATCTATTCAAAATTTGAGCCAATAATATGACATTTTAACCCATTTGATTAATTTGTGCACAAAATGCCAAGGTTTTTCATCAAAGTTGACTAATCATGTTTAAGGTTAATGAAACCAAATCAAGAGATTAAGTTAGTTTTCCATGGAAATTTTTGAATATTTATTTTTAGAAATTGATTTTCATTAACTATATCATCAAATGACCTCATCCTATGGAGCGGCATCCATAAGCCATAAATGCCACATATATTTAAATGAATGCCTCCCATAACGCTTAAATTCCCCTTCTTCCCAAATATTTATGAATTTAATTACATAATTTATATTTTTTCATGGCCACACATCTCAATCTTAAGATGGATGGTCATGGTTGATCTTAAACCATTCCAAAAATCTATAAATAGGACTTGCCTATTGAATTTTAAGATCTTTTATGCCAAACTTATAATTCCCAAATACATTCAAAATCATTTCATCTTAGTGTTATAATTCCTAAATGTTTATCCAAGCCAATCCAAGTCAAATCCAAACAAGGTGCCAAAGAGAGATGGAGGTAGCCACACTTTATTGATGAAGACTTCATGAGCACAAACTGAGCAAGCCACTACAACAAGCATTTTAAAGCATCCAAATAAGGTGAAGGAAGGTCTTTATTTCATGTTTTAGTTGTTTATTCCATTTTTTTTGTTAACTAATCTCCTCCTTTGAGATAGGATTAGGGTGTTACTTAGTATGTTTTTTATTGATTTGTTTTATTCACTAACACAATACTAATCTCCCCTTATTGCAATCCTATGTTCACAAATGGCACACCTAGTGGGACCTAGCCTCAAAAATTTGGTCAAATTGCACCTAAAATAAACATAATAACTATTTTCATGTAGGATCTTAGAGTTTGGAGGCAAACAAGATAAAAATTTGAGCAAAACTCTATTTATTATAAGCCATGGTTTCGTTCTCGAGACTGTCAACCCAACTCACCTATAAGCCCAACTCACCTATCAACCCAACCCACCTGTCAACCCAACTCACCTGTCAGTCCAACTCACCTACCAACCTAGCTCACTTGTCAACCCAACTCACCTGTCAACCCAACTCGCTTATAAACCCAACTTGATTGTCAACATGAGAGCTCATTTTTCAAAAGTCCTTATCTCATCCTCTAAAGTGCTTCAAAATAGGTAGTCATAATCTTGTTTTTGTAATTTGAAAGGATGGTTTGGAAGTTAATTTAGGTGGTTTAAGTAATCATACACTTCAATTTGGAGTTTTAAAAATAACTTGGTATAAATCATGCACACTTCAAATTTGGTGCCTAAAATGAATGTTTAACATGCTAAGTCTTAAACACTTCAAACTTTAGGTTTAAAATGAATGAAAATGCTTATTATTTCATTTATTATTTTTTGTTTTAATCTTGACATGTTTTTAACACTTAATACAAAGGGTCAAAATAACATCATTGAACTTTTGTTTTAGTGCTTAAAATTGGACTCATTTGTCAAGTTTATATTCAATAGATGATTAATTAATTGATTGACAAAAAAAAGGTTCATATGTATATGGTCTTCCATCCATCCCCTTTAGCAAACTTTTGAAATCAAAAACACCATCCTTATTGTAAACATGCCTAGTCCAAGCCATAGAAAGAATGTCATTTAAATCACTCCCCAAAAACTCACCATAGTATCAAGTGATCTTGACATGACCCTAAAGTCTTTCTATCAAGTTATTTATTTTTATGAAAAATTGGCTTGTGAGGGGGACTTCATTACCTCCCACAGGTTATTTAAGGAAGCTTAGACCTATGGTTTCATCTCTCGACACTGACTTCAACCACTCCCACTAGGATCAGATGTTTGAGTAGTTAAACCACCTTTTAGTGTTGGAGTTACACATGGGACATATCTGCACTTTGGATATCACACTACACAAAGCAAGTGATAGATGTAGTGGTTACCTTTTTGCAACAAGCTAAGTGCTATGGACACCCAATTAAGTGATTTTATTTTGCATCATGTCATGAAAGTCATTGTGTAATTGATCCTCCTAGAAACATTTGAAAACTTCCTAGTTTTAGTCAACCCCATATTATTATACCCTTGTTAGGATTTGGACGATTATACTTAGTATATTTTGGTCATTTTTGCCTGGTATGTTTTGAGACTCAAAATTGTTTATTATTTTATAAACCATGTCAAAATGAATTTGTTTATATGCCACTCTTTTGTTTAAGAAGGTGTTATGTTGGCCATTTTACACCATACTTGTGCCTTGAAAGTTTTGCTAAACTTATTTGTGTCTGTGTCATTTGAGTTATGGAGGGTAGCGTTAGGCTGCCCAAAGCATGTCAAACCATTTTGCCTTTGAATAATTAAAAAAAAACATTTATCACATAACTATAGCATGCTAACATTTATTAAGCTACTCAATTTGTTTCAAAATTTGTTTACTATTATGCCAAAAACTATTTGTTTCAAACCATATCATGTGTACCATTTGGACCTTGGTTATGCATTTCCATGCTATCCAATATTATCTATCTTGTTTTGTCAAATCCTAGTCTTAAACATTGAGTTTTTAATTAACCTTGTCTATTTTGGATTCAAACATTGATTAATTTTTGCTTAGGCCTCAATTCATGAGGTTGATACATAAACATTTATATTTTGGGTTACATAACTTCAGTTAATTGATTACCCAAATTGAAAACTATTGATGGTTTATTTGTTTAAATGCCTATCCTCATCATTGTTTATACTTTTATTTGGGAGAACACATCCTTTCTCTGAATGCCTTTTTCCTTGTGTCTTATACCATTTGATCATGTTTATGTTTGATTTCATGTGTTAGGTCTATGTCAAAGTTATTTCCAAACTTAATAGACTAAATCCAATCACATCATCTTTTGTTTCAAGCCTAAATTTTGATGCCAGTTGGCCAAAAGTGCTAGCATATCTTGTTTAAGCCTAGATTTTGACTCTGAATTTGGATAAAAAACCTATCAACTCTTTTTCCTTTCCTAGTTTATACCTTGTTTGGAATACTTTGACCTAGACTTTTGACATGTCAGTTTTTATTGAAATGCTTGACCTTTTATGTTAGTAAATTTGGCATTAGACATTTGATGTTAGATTTTTTTATGCCAAATATTTAGCCTAACCCATTTTGGAGATACAACTCCACTTTTGACCAAGTTTGAACCATTTATCCTTTGAACATAGTTTTTTAGAGTTTTCATAGCTCTAATCCTTTTTGTTTCAAATCTTTCATCATTTATGTAGATATGTCTAGTTACACTTATGGTGGATTCATGTACAATCCAACTTATGATAGAATGTTCTCACAAAATCCCACTAGGAACCTCTACAGAGAGATTTTCTAAAGAGTTTTATTATTCTCCCTAAAATACTTCATATGGCAAACATAGTCAAAATCCATAAAATCCAAATCAAATTACCAATTGGGATGATATGGTTTATGAGGAGGACTTTGAAGACCCAATTATAGATAATATTATTTGGGATATAGATCTATAGCCTCTTTATAATAATCAATACACAAAACATATTCAAGAACTAGCTTATGATCCAACTCAAGATTGGGATGATATGGTTTATGAGGTAGACTTATATGCTTTGGATTGTTCTATAAATCAATCTCCACAATACCCCTTCATCATTATACAACCTCATCCTTTGGCTTATGCAAATAACCAAGATCTACACTAACCTATCATTTTCATTTTAGGACTTCATCCTTTGGCTCATGTGAGCAATCATGTTCCCCAATGCCTTACCATTATCTAATCATAGGCCATTCCTCATATGGTACCAATCCAATCAAAACCTCAACCCATCCAATCATTCAAATACCAAGTTATTTTCAAAATTGATATCTTCCAACTCATTGGAAACCAAGGACAAGAAAACTAACCAATCCAAGATGTTTTTACTAAACCAATCACTTGTGATAAGTCAACCTATGATGAATCACCTATTGATCTTATACTAGTTGTTGAGGAGTCTCACTCTAACAAGCCAATCTTTATTGAGTCACTTCTTAATGATTATAACTACCTTTGGGCAAATAATTACCTTGACCATATGCCTATTTTTCAATATCATCCTATTGCCAAGCCAGTCTCTAAGGAGTTGTCTCTTGACCTTTTTCCCATTATGGAAGAGTCTCATTTTGATAAATCAATCTTTGTAGAGCCCATTATGCCATCACAAGACATTACTTGTCCAATACCAAAAATTCAACAAGACATCATTATAACAGAGTACCCATTAGATGAAGAATTAGAGTTAGAGTTAGAATTTATTCTTGAACCAATATCAAATTTAGCATCAAAATTAGAATCAACATTAGTTTTACAATTGGATTTAGATTCCATTGAGTCAGAATCAAATTTAGATATAGAATATGTTCATGACTATTACAATATTGGTTATGCATGCCTCATAGATCAATTTTCATATATTTGTGATCCTTCTATAATTTTTGAGGATGAGTAATTTATCTTTGACACAATTTATCCTAGTATCTTCTATGAGGATTGTGCAACCTATCCCCATTTCATTACCATTCCATAGGCCATTACCATCAACCAACATAGCCATATTATTGACATTCCATCTCCCACAAGTGTCAATTGGGACCAACAGAATCATACTTTGTTAAAATACATCCATGGTGGCATAGTAGTTGAATAAGAGAAAGGAGGCCAAAACCAAATTCATGTATCAAAAGAACACTCACCTAGTGAAACCTTTCAAAAGGCACTAGGGGACAAGTAAAGTTCAAACTCAGCATCTTCTAGTGAAACTTTTTTGAAAGTGATAGAAGACAATCAAATTCAAAATTTAATGTTCCTTATTGAAACCTTCTCAATGGTATTATGGAACAATCAAGACTTCATTGGTGAAAACCTCATCAAGGCACTAGTAGCTGAGCACAAAATTATTTCACTAGTTGATGAAGATAATATCAAAGATCAAATCAAAGTAGCTTCCAATCTATAGCCTCATCATATGGTAGATACTCTCAAGATAAAATAGTAGAAAAATTTAAAGGTCTTCAGTGTTGACACATCCAAAGTTATGTCAAATCTAGCATCATTATCATTATGTGTAACTAAACATCCTGATCTTCATTTATTTCCTAACAATTACCCATTCCATTATCATTTACCATTACATTTCATAATCAAGCCTACCATCCATTATTTGTCCCTATTTACCATCCATAGCCACACTTTCCTTTACAGAGGCTACAAATATACCTTGTCTCAACATTTGAAGGAATCAAAATCAACGACCAATGAAGATTACAACAACATTCTCAGCATCCATATCTACAACTAGTTCTTGATAGAGTAGTTATTAAAATGAGGTGTGGGATAGAAATTAACATGATTTATTATTCTATTTGTATCATTTATTGATCAAGACATGCATCTCCACTCCAACTAGAACAAAAAAATCATATGCCATTTACCATACCTAGGCCAAACACATAAAAAACCAACAATCACTTAGACCAAAAACATGTACCATACCATTTCATTTGTCACACTTCTTTTGCCATTGTCACATATCCTTATCAATCACCCCATCACTTGGAGGCAACCCTCTTACCATTTTATCCAATTTATCAAAACCATCATTATCCTAGAGCAAGACCATTCCATTCCTATCTAGACCAAAGCCTATGTTTAGCCAACCTACCCAATCATGTTATGATCTTGGTTACTTTGGTTCTTCCTATAATTTTTGTGAGGGGATTCCAATTAGGGTTCAATAATTAATCAAGTCTATGTTTAGATGACAGTCTATGAAATTAGTGTGACAAATGATCTGGCAAGTTATCTTTCATTTTCCATCCTATATCAAGTTTTTTTATGTGACCCTAATTATAATCACCTATGGGCAAATTAGTGTTCACTAGTCTTGCTACTAATTATAACTACCTTTGGGAAAATTAATATCATTGATCTATGTTTTTGTATCCTAGTTATAACTACCTATGGGCAAACTAGGGGCAACACTTGTTTATCATGCATTGCTGCATCACCTTGCCATTATTGTTTTCATTTGACTAGCCATTTATAAGATTTGAGAACTTTTTGTTTTTTTCCCACCTTTTATGTGGATGGAATTACTATGATTTAAGGTCATTTCAGGACTAATTAGGTCATGCTTACTTCATGTTGAGGTCACCTTAGTCCCCCTTTCCATGCACTCTCACCATTTTACAAGCAACCTAAGCCAAGCTCTACCATTTTACAAGAAACCTAAGACAAATGCTCTCATTATTTTGTGAGTAGGTATCTTATCATTCTATAATGATTTGAGATACCTCAAAATTCCAAAACCATTCAAACATTTTAAAAATATAAAAACATTTATCCTATCTAAGCCTAGTCAGTTATCCTTGATCCACCTTACTAGGGCATGATCATTGTTAAGATACTTTCTTTTCCTTTTGTTTTTAGGCTTTCTATTTGTTTGTTTATTTCAATTTGTTTGTTTGTTTATTTTTTTTTCTATTTGTTTGTTTGTTTGTTTGCTTGCCTTTTTTTTAAAGCATTGTTGCCTTAACTCAGTGTATATATGTTTATTTGGTGATTCCTTGTGTACATTATTCTTGAGTCCATCCATATTCATAAATCAATATTATCATCATGGTTTTTATCATTGGTGCATTATTTTAGAGTGTTTATTAGATCGAGAGTCAGTCCTTATGCATATTTTGGCCAAGTCTTCATGATGTTCTATCATAATGCCTACCGTCACATGCTACAACAAAAATTAGCTTCAAGGTATATAATTAATAGAGGCATAAAAGTTTCTCCTTGGCACCCTGGCAAATCCTTCCATCTCATCCTTGAAAAAATTAACCCATTGGCCATTATGTTTATATCATTTACAATCAAGACATGTATCTCCTCATTGGTAGGTATAATTGAATCTTTTCTATTAATCAAATCTTATTCTTTTATTCATCTCTTTCATTAATTTGTGCCTGCTTATCTTTACTTTATGAAATAGGTTTTATCTTTGAGCTATGATAGATAATCAACCCTAACTAGGGCACAATCATATTTATCAAATATTTCTAGGTCCTCTTAATGATTATAACTACCTATGGACAAATCATTATTTTTGACTTTTATTTTTTATTATAACCACCTTTGGGTAAATCAGTACTTTTTCAATTAATGCATGAAAGTATTTTCTCATTTGGATTAATCTCACCCATGGGTTAATTCCACATTTCTTCTTGTTTATTTTTTAGGGACCATCCATCAACAAATGTGACAACCACTCCCTCGAGGGGGCATCATCCTAGGCTTCCCAAACACAATTTAGAGATTTGTCCTTTAACCATCATCTTCTTTTTTGGCATACATGCCATTGATCATTATTTGATAATATGTTACTATGATTATTATTTTCAACATCTTCCCAAATAGGGGCAAACTGTAGATACCTAAATCTGGCCACTGATAACCTCTAACTAGGCTTTTTGACCAATTCTTACCAAAATGCACAATTTGGCCTAAAAACACTAAAACACATTAAAAGCTTTGAAATTGACATATTAAGGTGATGATTTTGACCAAAGTATCCCTAAATGGGGAAATCCAATTTATGGGTCAACTAATTTTGATCAAATCATTTTGAATTAAAATGCCATTTTTGCACTTGGGTGCTCTAGATTGCTCTTTTCTATAAAATTTATTGTACAAGACACGTGCCTTTGTTATTTTGCATTTAAAACATCCTAAATGGGACAATGGTTCTAACACATCTAACATTGACTTCCAATTCCAATCCAGTCAAATTTTAAGCAAATAATGTGACATTTTGACCAATTTGATTAATTTATGCACAAACTACCAATGTTTTGTGTCAAAATTGACTAATCATATTTAAGGATAATTAAACTAAATAAAGAGATTAAGTTAATTTTCCATGGAAATTTTTGAATATTTATTTTTATAAATTGATTTTCATTGACTGCATCATTAAATGACATCATCTTATGGGGTGACATCCACAAGCCATAATTGCCACAAATATCTAAATTAATGCCTCTGATGCTTCTTAAATGCCCATTTTTCCCAAATATTTATAGGGGATATTTATAAACTTAATTCCATAATTTGGATTAATTCATGGCCACACATCTCAATCTTGAGATAGATGGTCATGGTTGATCCTAAACCATTCTAAAACCCTATAAATAAGAGGCCTTGCCTATTGAATTTTAACCTCTTTTATGTCAAACTTATAATGCCCAAATGCATTCAAAATCATTGCAATTTAGTTTTATAATGCCTAAATTTTATCCAAGCCAAGCCAAGTCAAATCCAAACAAGGTGCCAAGAAGAGATGGATGTAGCCACACTTCATTGATGTAAACTTCATGAGCACAAACCAAGCAAACCACTACAACAAGCATTTTGGAGCATCCAATGAAGGTATTGCTTTCATGTTTTAGTTGTGTTTTCCATTTTTTGTTGAATATGCTCCTCTTTTGAGATAAGCTTAGGGTGTTAGTTTAGTGTGTTTTTATTGATTTGTTTTATTCACTAACACAATACTAATCTCCCTTTATTTCAATCTTATGTTCACATTTAAGACACCTCCATCTAATAACCTTGTAAACAACCCACATGCCCTACTAGCTATTCCATCAATAGGTTATTCAAATTGCATACGTGTAAATCATGCCCTAGAGTGGAGTTTACCTCCATTAAGATCCTAAAAATGTTAAAGTTTATCTCACTAACTATGGTGTGCATAAAAACCACATCAAAAACTTCATCAGTGCTAGAAGGAGGGCCCAAAGCTTTGATAATAGTAATTATTCTTTGCATAGGGTTGCACTAAAGTCACCTAGGAGAGTGACCAAATTTAATTCCTAGGTTGGTTTTCTAGTCTCACCCTTGTCAAATGATAGGAGACCTAGAACTATACCAACAACCCCAATTCACAATAATCCACCTCATTCAACTAAGAATGCTTTAACCATAAGGAACACATTACCAGTTAATCAAATAATGGCTCAACCACCTTGGTTAGTTGGGACTATTATTGTCATCCCAGGTGGTGTGCATGGTTTACTTAGGAATATTGAGAAGTATCTACCATCCTTTTCTCCTTGAAAATCAAGGATAGTATAAGAACATATCAAATATTTCAAAGATTATTCCCTTTTACATTAATGGATGCTACCTATTATTGGTATTTAAATCTAATACAGAAATCTATCACTTCTTGGGATGGATGTCAAGCTCTTATTCTTGTGTAATTTGCATAGGTAACCAACCCTAGTTTGGTGTAACAACACTTTGACAACATAAAGAGAGAGCCTAATGAGTCTATCCAATATTTCAATGCATGGTTTTAAAATATTTATGATTGATTAACCCCAAGGTATAAACCAGATGTTGCATTAGCATTAGAGATATACAAAAATGCCCTAGACCCCATCATTGTCATGTTTTTGAGAAAGGAAGTTATTGCCAAAAATTTTGAATTATCATATGAGGAATCCATCAAGATAGATATATATCTCAATCCCTAGATGATAGGCATACCTAATGTCAACAATAGCTTCCCATCATTGAACCTGATACCATATGTAAAGCAGAACATTTCAAAATTCAATGAGAACCAACTCTACACACTACCTCCATTGGCATAGACAACACAGTCAAACTATAGATTCTTGAATAATCATGCATTAGGTAATGATTATCAGTAGAATCAATAACCAACTACACTTCTAACTACTATTTTACAAGGTAATAACTCTACAAAAGTAGAACTAGATTCTTTTTAGAATATGGTTCAAAAGTTGAGTAATGACTTCTTAAATATGAAAAGGAGGATGGGTAACCCTAATAGACCAATGGGTAATGAAAATTCTAGATTTTAGAGATATAATAGACCATTCAATAGGCTTAAAAATAATATAGAGAAATCCAACAAGCGTCTAGAGATCAACATGGTAGAAACAACTCTTCCTAATTGGTGCTTAATTCACAATACTTTCAAGCATGGTTAGACTGCATTGAATTTTATGCAACATTTGAAATCTTTCAAATATAGGTGGTTAGGCAAGACAAAATGTATAATCTACCTAAACATCACTTGGATATTATCCCTTCCAAGACTACCATGTTCTTTGAAACTCATAAGTTTCCATTTCTAAGTGAAGATGATAATTAGCTGGAGGAAAACATAGACAAAGTTAACACTTTCTAGTAATTTTATAAAGGTGATTACATTTTAAGGAATAGGAAGCCACTCATAATATCAACTCCTCAAAATACTAATATAATTCTACCTAATCTTAAGGCTAACAATAATCTACCTCCTTCAAGAGGGAGTGATCAACCTCAGACCAAGGAAGAACCTAGCAAGGGAGGATACAACATTGCTAAATATATGAAGAAGATTAAATCAAATATGAATCTTTATGAGTTAGCTCAGATTACCAAACAAAAGGAGTTTCTCTATAAGTATATTATGGGGAAGACACCTATGGAGAAAGTGAAAGCATATATAGATAAATTGAAAGCATCTAACACTAATGTTATCTACAATAGCAAGCCATAAGTTCTACCCTTCTTGCTAACTATCAAGGCATTTGGTAAGAATATTCATAATTATTTAGTTTATTCTAGAGCATCTATAATATTCATGACTACTTTCATATGTCAAAATATTGGTTTGACACCAAGCCCTTCAAAGAGGATAATTTTACAATTGGATAAGGCAATAGTGCTTATAGTTGGTGAATTGAGTGATGTGCATATCCAAGTAGCATCTAAACCATGATTTTAGATGACCATTTATATCTTGGTGGTGGACATACCTGAAGGTTAAGGTTTGTTGATAAGTAGAGACTGGTCTAAAATACTTAATGGGTATCTTTCTATAAACTTCTCTCATATATGGTTTCCATAGAGAGGAGTTGCAAACTAAATCAAAACTGATAAAGAGATAAGAATGAAGTGTCCCATCATGAAATATAATATCAATAATGAATAGGTAAAGTATAAGTCTCCTAGCCTTCATATTTATACTTTTACTACTCAAAATCAAGTACATAAACTAGAACCTAAAGGTTCCAAATAGCTATGGACTTTATACTTTGATGGCACTAGATCCAAACAAGGATCAAGCATATGAATTAAACTGATTGATCCATAAGATAAAACATTCTTGGCAACATATAAATCATAATTTCCATGAAAAAATACTAGAGATGAGTATGAGGATTCAATTTTGGGATTACAATTTACACTTAAGAATAATGTAAAATAGATATTAGTATTTAATGACTTAGAGCTCATAGTTAACTAGGTCAAAAATAAATACCAATGTAGGTTATCTTATTTGAGAAGATACAAGCATGGAGCATGGGATCTGATTGAAAGATTTAAAGGTTTAAACATGGTAGCCCTTCCTAGAAAGTAAAATAAAGCTACTAATTTGCTAGCTATTGTCACTATTGATTTGGATCCCCTTTAAGAATATAAGGTAAAAAGGTTCTCCATTGAATTGGTGCCTTGTCCCTCTATTATTGATAACATAGAAAATTTATACGTTTTTGATGACAACCAGCAAATTATTCAATTTCTAACCAATTCAAGGGAATTTTAGTCCCAAATCATTAATGACAAGGGCATTAATCACCTCTGTTAAGAAGAATCAAATAGCGAAGGTATTCACCAACTCAAAAAAAATCACATTCTAACTAGGTTGGTCTCTTTGGAAGGTCATTTGATATAGACCCTCAAGATCAATAGTTCAGATAGCCCAAGGTCAATGAATTAGACTTTAAAATAGAAAATATAGAAGATGAACATATCCTATGCTATGTTAATATTGGTATTATCTACACCCTAGAAGAGAGATAATAAGTGAAGGATTTAATCAATTAGTATATGGATGGCATTGCTTGGACATATGAATATTTGAGATTATATGACCCATAGGTCATTAATCATGTGATCCCCTTGAATCAAGATCATAAACCATTCAAACAAAGGTAGAGACTAGTTAATCCCATTCTAGAGCCTCTCATCTAAAGAGAAGTGGAGAAGTTGTTAAGCATAAAAATCATCTTTCCAGTAAGACATTCTACCTAGGTGGTCAATTTGGTCCCATTAACAAAGAATAATGGTGATATAAGACTTTATGTGGATTTTAAGAACCTAAATAAGGCTTCTAAAAAGGATAATTATCCCATGCCTTCTTTGGATGAGGTAATACAAATAGTAAGTGGTTATAAAATGATGTCCTTCTTGGATAGATTTTTAGACTATAATCAAGTATTGGTATAATTTGAGGACATAATGAAGATTGTGTTTACCATGAAGTGGGGACCTTATGTATATAAGAGGATGTCATTTGGCCTAATAAATGTAGGGGTTAATTTCTAGTGCACCATGGATCACACATTTAAAATATTGATAGGAAAATGCATAATCATCTACATGGATGGTCTTACAATGTTTTCAAAGAATAATAATGATCATATAATCCACCTCCAATCCATGTTTGAGAGATGTAAAAGGTTTGGTGTTTTATTAAATCCAAAAAGAGAATATTTGGAGTCACTAAGGAAAAGATCTTGGGACACATCATTACCAAAGATGGGATCACCATTGATCTAGATAGAATTCAAGGAATTTTAAGGATTTCACTACTAAATAGTAAGAATGAGCTCAAATCATTATTAAAAAAGATTAAGTTCATAAGGAAGTTCATCTAATGTTTTACAAATATTGTTAGATCCCCAAATGACATGCTCAAATAGGATGCTAAAATAGAATGGATGGTTGAAGCGCAAAATTTCTTCCAAGACATTAAAGATGCAATATCACAGGCTCTAGTATTAATCGATTCAGATTTCATGAAATATTTTTACTTGTATTCATTTGATTGAGAACATACAATTGTTGTTGTCATAACACAAAATAAAGATGAAACTGAGTATCTAATTACATTCATGAGCACAAATCTAAAAGATGCAAAACTCAGGTATTCCATGATTGACACAATTTTTTTCCCTTGTTGAAGCAATAAAGAAATTTTAACATTACATCTTGAGGAATAAAATCATTGCCATTATGCCTAATCCTTATATCAAGTTTTGAGGCAAGTGGATGGAATAATTACAAGAATTTCATATAGAATTCAGGCTTACAAAAATCATCTAAGGTTAAGGCATCATTTGGCTCATGACTAAACTTGATCTACACATCACCATTGAAGAGATATGTGAGGCTCAAGTATCCAAAGAAGAATGGTATATCGATGTCATATAATATTTGCTTAGAGGTACTTTCCCCCTAAAACTTAATAGAGAATTAAGGAGATCTTTTAGGATTAAATTTGCTCATTACATGATCAAGAAGGGAGTTATATATATAATAAATTATGAAGGAATTTACCTCAGGTGTGTCTCCATAAAGGAAGCTAAATAAATTTTAGAAAACTTGCATTAGAAATAGGTAGTGGTCATCCCTCTAGAAATACCATGGCCCATAAGATTTTAAAAATGGGCTATTTCTAGCCAATAGTTTTCAAAGATGTTCATGCTCACATGAGGATGTTCCATGAATTTCAATCTTTAGCCAAAAGGGAAGCACACGCAACAATGCCTTTACAATCAATTATTAAAGGAAGGTCATTTGCCTAATGGGGTTTAGACTTCATCAGTGTCATCAACCTAGATTTTGTAGTAGGCCATAATTTTGTACTTACTACTATTGACTACTATAATAAATGGACTAAAACCATATCCACAAAGAATTGTAGAGCACAAGATGTGATCCATTTCTTGGAGGAACACATAACAACTAGATTGGGCATGCTTATTTCTTTGGTTTGTGATAATGAACTGGGTTTAATATCAGTAGAATTTAATAAGTGGGCACATGACAACCAAATTATTATGAGGTCAACTTCTAACCATTACCCCTAGGGAAATAGACTAATAGAATCAATGAATAGGAATATGATAAATGCAATTAAGAAATCAATATGGGGACAAGCCCAAGGTCTGGCATGATTTATTGAAGTATGCTCTTTGGGTAGACCAAATGAGATACAAACAAGCCCCTAAAGCTTCACCCTATCTATTATTGTATGGATGCAGGCTTGTATTCCTAATTAAGCTAAAGTTACTTACTTATTAGTTCATGTAAGACTATATGAAACCATGTAATGAAATAGAGTCAAGATTGTTGGACATAATATAAATAGAAGATTTGAGGACTGAGGCCTTATAGACATTCAACAAACACTAGGATATGGTCAAGAGGTGGTTTGATAAGAGAGTGAAGTTCAAAGCATTAAATATTTTAGTTCTAGTGCTACTTTGAGATAAATCCCATGAAAATACAGGACACCATGATAAGTTTTCCCCACTATGGATTGGACCATACCAAATTTTAGATATCATGAGAAATAATGCATTCTATCTGAAGGACTTTCAAGGCAATAATCTTACATATCTAGTCAATGAACAGTTCTTGATACTACTTTAGGATTGTCTAATCTATAGATGTTACTAATTGATGAGGGAAAAAAGAATATAGATGTAAGATTAGTTTAGTTTTTTGATTTTTTAGATTAGTTTCTTTCTTTCTTATATTAGTTTCTTACTTTTTAAAATTAGTTTCCTATTTTCTTAGATTAGTAATTTTTCTAGCAATCTGAATTGTGTTTACTTTGACTATAACTAAGCTAAAGATATAAACCAACTGAGCTTATGACTTGTATAAAGGGGGGGGGGAATTAAAAATTTGGCAATTCGGGACTAGTTTATAGATTGGGCATATTTCTGAGTTTGATTCTTCAGGATAAAAGTATGTAATCATGAACCATTCTAGATATTATCACAATTGAATACTTTCACCAAGTATGTGGAAGTTGGTCTCAAAGTACTTCATACAAATTTAGAAAATTTTCTTATTTTTTGGATCAAATGCACTTATCATAATAAATACCTTTTGGAAATGACAATTTTGGGTATAGGTGTGGTTGGCAGGGATGTTTTGGTAATGATTTATTTTATAATTCTACCAGCTTGTTAGGATTCCATCTCTTTTCTTTCCATTAAATAATAAAATAAGAAAATAATTAATGGGTTCAAAAGAGCAAAATAAAATATAAATAAAACTAAAAGGCTCACATGATGAAATGAGGTCAATATACCATGCGTCATGATTAAGAAAAAATAATAGAAAGATAAGAAAATGAGCCTAAGGTATCTCTGTCAAGGCTATGGACACCTAGATAGAAATAGAAAAATGCCTAAGCTTATCTTTATTTAATGAGATTGAAGAGATATCATAATGAAACCAATAGCTTCATCAAGCCTTTGAAAAAATCATCACAGTAGGGGTTAAATGAATTACATATTTGACACACACATATCCAAAAAAATTGGAAGGCAAGTATGTTGTGTGAATCATCTTAGGAGTCTCTTTCATATTTTTGATTTAAGGTATTCTTGTGTGACACATTTCATGATTGATTTAAGGATTGATAACTGAAATTCTAAGTTATTGAATACTCATGATTCTTCCCCCTATGAGTTGCCATTTGTTGTACCCAACACACCCCCATTTATAAAAATGAGGACCTTTTTTCAAAATTCTACAAATTTTTGTTATAAATTGGACATTCAACTTGATTAAATACTAGTATTGAATATCTTGTGTTAATCTAGTTTATAGTTGTCCTGTTAGCACATAATCTTCATTTCACTGTTATCTTATTTTCTAACATTAGATCTCTGTGTTTTAGGTTACAAGATCAATGGAGTCCATATGGAATGGACAGTGTTTTATCGTCATGATTTAATGTTAAATTAACTCTTTACTTTAAGTTATCCTTGGTCTTTAATTGTCTAATTGAATCTATGGTTAAACAATGTTTAAAAAACCTTAGTCTAAATGTGTTAGCCTAGGTCTTTTTTGAAATAAGATTCAAATTAATATGGGAAACCTTTTACGTGAGAATTGATTTATTATATTTTAGACTTAAAATAAATTTTTATCCTAAGTTCCAATTGTATTTATTAATAAAACTAAAAACATTAGGCTAAAATTTATTCTAAGTTCTTTATAATCTCTAAAATGCTTATGTATTTTATTTTATGCCCGTAGAAATGGACAAACGTGAAGGTGAAAGGTGGAGAGATCCTAGGGGCTTCAAAAAATATCAACGACCCATGGGTAAGGATCAAAAGTTAATAAGTTAAACATTTAATCTATGATGTACTTAACTCGAGTACCAAATATCTAACAGATAGAAAAGGATTGAAAGGTCAAATGGATCTGAAAGAACTATTAGAGTGACAAGTGTCACCATCTCAGTGGGTAGCCTGAAGATCCAATGGAGAGCATAAGTTCCAAATTCAAGATCCTTAAGACAAGTAGGATTCACCAAGTGACATGATCCCAAAGATCAATGGCAAGATATTATAGAGCATGTTCACTCAGGTGGATAAGGTCCAATGGACTACATCAACTCAAGTGAGGATCATATAACAATGCAAAGTGAAGGTTAATAATTCAAAGGATCTCAGAGCAAGCTAGAGGCTCTCACATGGTGTGATAGTTCCCAAATGATGAAAATATCTTAGATCTCATAAGATGTTGCCATGTGGCATAATCTCATGAGCTTAGAGATGAAGATCAATAGATTATAATGAAATCTAATGCTAATGGACTTCAAAATAGATCAATGATGAAAAATTGATCTAGCCTGAGAGAGCATGAAGTAAGGACACACGTCTAAAGGCAACAAAATTCAAGTTTTTTAATAAAATGGACAACTCAACATGGGCATTGCCATATTGACATGACACGCTGGATTTCTAAACTAGTGAATATCAGGAATGTGAACACACATGTCTTAGACTTAATCTAGTTAGTGAATATGAAAATGAAGATAAAAAATAGAATAAGAGAAGGATGTAGTTACAAAGGCATCTCAAAGGTTAATTAAATTGACATTGTATGTTCTTTTGAGTTAAATACTTTATAAATCCTTTCAAAGGAATAATCTATTTTTTAAATGCAAGGGTAATACGTAATGCACAATTATGTTAGGTTAGTAATAATTAAATAGTGTTATTAGTTTTAAGGCATTTATAAAGGGCCACTTGTCTTTCACATGTGTCTAAGTTCCATTTAAAATGATTGACTTAAAGTATCTAACAAGGTGTTTTCACAACTTATAAAATAAGATATCTTCATTTAATCAATATATTTATAATTGTCATGTAGTTTAAGATATAATTGTAAAAGTTACCTTCTTTATACACATCCACATGTTGTATAGATTTTGCAAAGGCTAACTTAAAATGATAACTGTAAGTAGTCTCTTATATAGTTTTGACCACATTTAGAACTCAAGTTATGACTATCACATGTAATGACTTTGCATGGACTTGGAGGATAAGGTAACCCCTTTCCCATGCCTATTTAAACAATTGTAATCCATTAGTTAGAGGGTGAGTGAAAAAAAATTCAATATACAGGAGCAACATCAATTTTGATTGTTAGAAAATGTGTTTGTGTATTCTCTCTCCAATTTTTGTGTAATTAGGATTATCCTCTTTTGGTTGTATGATTCATTAATTCTTAGTGTGTAATAGCTGCAATGAATTTTTTCTTATTTTTATTGATGTGTTAGTCTTATATGTGTAATATATATTGAAGGATTAGTATATTACATTGATTATTAGAAACTAAGTTGATTGATTAACGCTCTTAAGTGTGTATAAGTGCTTTATTTTGATATAGTTTTTTTGTGTGTGTAAAAGCTACCTTAGATACCTCATTAGTCTGAGCCATAATCTCTTATTAAGGGTGTGTAAAAACTACTCTAAAAGGGGAAACCTTTGACTGAGGCTTATGAGTTTTCTATATCAATATCCCCTTAGACTTCTAAATCATGTCTGAATATTAGTGAAAAAAAAATGCTTGCAATAGGCATAGGTTTTGAAATCACTTACCCATTTAGAAACCAACTAGAGAGGTGATTCCTAAAAACATAAAATCTTCTTTTCTGCATTACCCTCCCCCTCTTTTTTTGATTTTATTTTGAGACCTACCCACTTTATATTAACAACCAACCATCCATCTAATTCACATAGAGATTTACTACTTTTTAAGAGACCACACCTCCATCCAAAATCCTTGTCCACAACTTGTATGCCCTACCATCTATTCCATCAATAGGTTGTTTCAACCACATACTTGCAACTCATGCCCTGGAGTGGAGTTTTACCTCTATTGAGATCTTAAAATGTGTGTAAATTAAATTATCTATTATGTAAATTAATTCAAAAATATGATACCAAGACCTCATTGACTATGGTGTGTGTGTAAATTATCTCAAAAATATGCCTCAAAATTTCTCTCTCTCTCTCTCTCTCTCTCTCTCTCTCTCTCCTCTCTCTCATCTCTCCTCTCTCTCTCTCTCTCTCTCATCTCTCTCTCTCTCTCTCTCTCTCTCTCTCTCTCTCTCTCTCTCTCTCTCTCTCTCTCTCTCTCTCTCTCAATTCATGAACTATGATACCAAGACCTTCATTTATTGGTTCCAATTGAAGGCATTGTATATTTTATAAATCACATAATTCAAGGCCCATAGGGATTCTTGGGTGGTCATTATATTTAAAATATGATATGCATTTTTTCTTGCACATGATACCAAAATTTAAGCCTCATTTATATTCCTTAAATTGGTTCCAAAAGGTTTACACCCTTCCTCAATGAGGTTGGGACTCACCCCTTAAAGTCCTTATTATTTTCAAGAAGTTATATAATTTATTTTTTTGGGTTCCTTTTTTGTTTCTTTTCTAAGGGGAACAAGTATTCCCTTTACTAATGTATTATTTCCTCCCCTTTCATGTCTACTACCTTCCTTTTTTTTCACCCTATGAATAGTGCTAGTTTGTTTTTCAAAGCATGTACTTATTTTTTGCACCTCTATGAGGGCCAAGCCAATTTTATCCTTATTTCACTCTTGGGACTATCTAACTTAATAAGGGATTATTATTTCTCCTTGTTATTTAGTTTGACTAGCCTTTACAAATGTGGAATGTGGGATGGCTCCTAGTGGATGCATTAAAGAACTTATTGAGATAGGTACTTGAGGTAGCTCACTGACACTACTCCATCTTGAGATATCTCTCTTGGGTGCAGTCTCTACCACATACATTGTGTTTTCACTTTGATTTTCACCATCTGAGTAGGTGTTTTATGTCCCCTAATTTAATTGACATAATGTAAAACTCTTAGGCTATGTGTGGCCTAAAAAATGGAGTGAATCTCTAGAGAGGGTTGGTTCCCTTGATATTACACCTAAGACTAACATTACACCTACTCAACTACAAGGAAAAGGGAGGGAGAGAAAAATGAAAATAAAAAAGGGTGATGAACCAAATATATTGACCACTACCACTCATTTACAGGTGCACTAATGGATAATATGACTGAATTCACACTACACAACTCTAATATGATCTTCTTGCATCAATATTTTGTAGAGAGGATAGAAATTCAATGCATAAATAAGAGGGAGGAAGATCTCCACTAGTAATCAATGCATAAATCAGATTGACACTAACTAAAACTTGTAAGATTGACTTTGAAATACATTGAGGTGAGAAAATAGGACATCAAACTAAAGATAACTAGTCCATCACTTGATAAGATCAACTATTCATAAGTACACACTAAACATAGCCATATAAGAAGGGAAAAATTAGTCTCTTATTTATTTAAAAGGCTTAAAAAAGGAGTAGGGATTCACCATACTCTTGTGGAAGATCCATTAAAATATCCTTTTTTAGGAGCATATATATAATAATATAGAAGAAAGAGAGTGTCGATGTGTAGGAAGTGCATGAATACTACCAAACTCCTCTTTTTAGTTACAAAATAGAAGTATCATTCCATCAAACATGCAAATAAGGTGTTGTCAGCTTGTTTCTCAATACATTATTCTAAGTGTTGATGGATTCCTCTTTGAGGGATGGCATAGGAGATCGTTGTAGTTGGTTTGATCCTTCTTGAAATCGATCTCTTCTCTTGGAGTTACAAATTTACTTATTGAAGGGTAGTTACAAGTTGAGGTCTTGAATTCTTTATTATCATTGACTAGTAGTATATTCACAATCAAATATACTTATCTTGATGAAAATTAACAAGGAGAGTTACCATAGACCTGTATCTTCTACTTTCATTTAATTGTTAACCTGAGGACATAAACTTGATAGGATGACATCACTATATGTGAATACTCAATATTCTAATTTGACCTTTAGATGATTTTAATATAAGATGCCAAAACCATGAAAGAAATGGAATGCTAGAATTAAACATGGATAAAATATTGTGAATTAAATGATTACACTATTTTATCTTTGGAAGCTTCCTTGAAACAATTTTATGTAAGACTAAAAATCACACAATTCAGAAATAAAACACACAACACATAAATAAACTAAATAACATGCTTAACTATTTAATGGGTTGGATTTTTAATACAAGACTTCCAAAGTGGGACCTTCCTCCTTTAGACTCTAGCTTCAATATTTCATCTTACAACAATGAAATGGACTAAGAAATTATGGTTCATATTAATCAAAATGCAACAAGGAATTGTTGTAGGGAAATCACAATAACAACTATCTAATAAAATGTACTTCTGATATATTTCTCTAATTAATCTCTAATACTCTCTCAACCCTACTATTACCTATATATATAATAGGGGAAATTTTTTTATACAAAATAATATACATTACAAACTAAGAAACATTTGGCTATGGGATAATAGAAATTGGTTCCTTCTCCTAAGGTCATTATTCATATGAATCTTGAAATATTGCCTTAGGAAAAACAAATTTGTTTTAGTCTTCAACCATATCCTTAATATTCTCCATGGAGATTATTATAATTTCTATGAGTTGGTTGAATTAGGAATCAAATTCTATTTATCTATGACTTTGGTTATACAGTGGTTGCAGGATGTGTCTGTATGATGAGATCCCTTTTGCTATAGGATGGTCTATGTTATATATCTATTGCTTCAAAACATATTTAAAACATATTATAGAGTAAAACATCATATAGTATAAGATAACTATTATATACTTGATTTCAAGACAAATTTATAACTATTTAAATATTATGAGAACATAATGTTATTTGAAAGATTATGGTTGTTTGAGGATATAAACTTGATGGGAAAGTATCTTAGAAGCATGATAAAAAATAAGGATGAACATGATAGATGATGACAAAACCATGACATTTTTGGGGCTCATCATACCCCCCAAATTAAGACCTTGTTCATCCTCAAGCAACAAACTTGCTCATTTCAATTTCATAAATAGTTATGAAATCCATAGGCTTCATGACACCACTTGATAGGTGAGCATAAAATCCACATCATTTTTCATACAACTACCATTTTATGACCTCTTTGGCTTCATCTAATGGAGTCTTATCCTATAAAAATAGAACAAGATACCAAAATAGAGGGGGGTGGAATTTTATGCTCAATAATTAAGATCCCATTTCACCTACAAGCATAATATATCTTGTGACTCTATCAAATATTGCTTTTAAATTGAAAGGGGGATATGGCTCTTTCCTTTTTAGCTCAGGAGTGAGCTAGTTCCATCTTTCTATGAAGGATTATTTTTATATATGTCCAATATAAATTCTCAACCCTAAGTATAAATCTTGGGCTGCATCATAATTTTTGACAAACCAAGTCCTGACTTCCTTTCACAGCATAATGTTATCCCATTCTATCAACACAATCTTAGGTATAGCTAACTCTCTTCTAATAAACAATTGAATTTCCCTTTCCTTTTTCTTATATTTAGTCATCTCTCATCCTCTCCTATTATCATTCAAAAGATATGATGAAAATGCCTTTAAAAGGACATCTCCAACATACAGGTTAGGATTCCATTCCTTATCATGGTTCACAACATAGTTATGAATATAGAACTCACATAATTGTGTTTGTTATTCTTATGAGATTTTTTTATATAATTGAAAGAAAGAGAGAGGACCAATTACTTAATAAGGCATGTCAGAGTAAATTCTCATGAACTTAAAAAATATGCCAGTGTTCCTCAAGATAAAATGAATATACCCTTGTAGGAGGCCTGTAGTCAATGATCTCTTGAGTAATACAAGCCAGATCTTCAATTTTTTGTTAAAGTTTGGAGATCCTTTCTTCTTTAAACCTAACCTCTTATTTTAATTTCTTGTTCTCCTTTGTTAATTCCCTAAAACTTTCATATTGATTGTATATCCATCTCATAAATTTAGAAGATACTACATATGAGGAATTATACCTGACAACTTGGGTAGTTGTAGGTTTTTCCTATTGCTTTTATGTTATAGAAGGTTGTGAAATAATGGTTACAAGATGGTTTTCTATAAAGGGTTATAGCTAAGAAGTTGTTGCAACAAGTGCATCTAGTCCTCCTCTTAATTGATCATGTAGCTTCTTCCTTGATCACTCTATTTCATGTAGGGCTTTCTCTAAAGTAAGAAATTCCACTTGTATGGTAGGTTGCTCTATTTATTCTACCTCTTTTTGCATTGGTTCTTATTTAAATTATTTAATATTATGTTTCAATTGATTTGTATCCTTATTGCCTTTAATCTTTCCTCTTAATATGTGGGATCTATGAGGCGTAGATGTGACCCTAGCCTTTTTAGGGGAAAATAGAAGTTCTTTTATATTCCTTGGAGTCAGGTTGGAGAATGAGTTTCTTCTTCCTTATTTTCTTATGGAAGCCTCTTATATAAGATTTTTCCTTACTACAGGTTGTTGTGTGGCTATAGGAAGATCTTCTTCTGTAGGTTCTTGTGGAGCTACAAGAAGGTTTTATTCTATAGGTTCTTATGGTACTATAGGAAGGCTTTCTTTGATCATCTATTCTTCTACTTCCATTTCCTCTTCTATTTATATATCTTCTTCATTTCCCTCACTATTGATTTATACATTTCTAAGTATTTAGAGAAAATATTGCTAACTTATATTGGGTCTAGTCCTTTGTAATCAGTCTTGAATAATTAGTTGAATTAAATAATGATGAGAGAGAACTTTAGGATTACCTCTTTGAAATACCTCTACCATTTTTGTGATCATGTTAAGTAAAATTTTGGGGACATTTATCTCAATACCATATCGTAAATGATTCATGAATTTGAAGTGAACACTATGCAAAATGGAATATCTCCCTTCATAGGTGAAATATCTAAAGATGAATAATGTAGCTCTAGCCCATCTTCCCTAATTTGAAGTCTCCAAGATTTCATCTCCTCTAATGAATTTTTGCCTCACTACCTCAACATCAAATTTTTCTTGCCATAATTCCCTTATTTGTGGCAATTTAGTTACTCTACTGATGATAGTTTTAGTTAGTTTTATTTCCATTTCTCCCACTATTACCAAGTTGTTATATAATGAGCTAATGAATTTTTATGCAATTCCTTAATCAAGAATATATATCCTCTCAAAATATTGGTCCCATCCTACATTATGGAATAGAACCAAGATGTTCAGGTTATTGGTCAGATGAGAGGTATCAATTAGCTCATGTTTAATCAAGTCCCCTCCCATATTATAGGATGGACTTTCAGTTATAGCATCAGTGCTCTTGCAACAAGGATTCTGTAGCTTTGGATGGAATGTTTATGATTTTGATTTGGGATATAGATAATATAATTGAATGATGGAAAATCCCCCTAACTTAAATGATCTCTTTCCCTCAAGGGACATAGCTAACATGCATGAATGGCTTATGGTAATGATAATGGGTGGTGATAACAACACTTTAACGATCACGTCAATTGATGAAAGAGAAGATATCTCAAGATGGAATGATAAAGAGAAGATATGGTGGCATTTTAATAGCATTAAGACCCATCATCTTAGTAATAATTAAAACTTATGACATGAAATAAATATAAAATAATTACCTTAGTATTTGTAGGAATACCTTTCATTAATGCATGAATGATGAATCAAAATGGTAAATGTGAGGTGTAATAGCATGTGTTGGCCTTTGACTAGAAGAAAAAATGATTTATGACAAATTCAATGTATGATGGAGTGATAAGAATCCATCCAACAATGATAAATGTTTCATGTGGAAATAAGAAGTATCTTGCAGCAATAATAAATATCCTACAACAGTAAGAATTTCATCCTGTAGCAAAGAGGAAAGTGTTTTTCTACTCCAAAAGAATGAAGTTTCAAGCAAAAACATATGAAAATAAAAGTTTTTATTGTATTATTATTATTATTATTATTATTATTATTATTATTATTATTATTATTATTATTATTATTATTATTATTATTAACATTGAATAGCTAGTGATCTGGTTTTCTGATACAACAGTCATCAACAACACTTGAAGGTTTTTTTTGCTAAATTTTTTGATTTTTTTAAATAGATTTTTAAGTTCCACTTCAACTAGAATTGTAGAAGCTCAGGAGGCAGGATTTTATTTATCCTAAACAAAGCCATTGTGAATGGCTTATTCTTGGATATAAGAATCAATACTGCTCTTGAAAAATATTAGAGAAGGGTTGAATAAATACCCTTCAACTGTAAGAACAAGTTAATTTTCTTCATGAAGAAGAAATGGATGTTGTTCTTCAAGAAGTTAGTAATATTTTCTTTAGAAAATGGTTTTGTATACAACTTAATATTGTGGCCATTAACAAGTAGTCAAAACTAAATAGAGTCAATGGTCATGAGCTTTACAACTCCATTGTCAAAAACTTGATCAATCTTATAAGGCCCAAGTCATCTGGACTAAATCTTTCCCTTTTGATCTTTATAATTAGAGAAAAAAGGAGTGCCCAATCACCAAGTTGGAAATTATTAGTTTTGAATGTTCCTATCATGCCAACCCATGCATTGTCTTTACATTATTTTAGTGTGATGAAGTGCTTATTTTCTAAGTTCATCTAGTGCATTCATCTACATGATCCTATTTTTTTGAGATTTGGAAAGATATATTGGTGTCTCTTTGTGTAGGCAGTTCATCTCCATTATTGAATACATCGTGTTTAATTTTTTCTCTTTTCTAGATTTTTGGATTCAATAGTTTTGTGTGTTTGCTCTGTAGTCACAATCTTGGACATCCAATTCCAGATAATTCTTTCATGGTATCAGAGCTCTAGGTATCTTGTATTGAACACTGTTATTTTTTGTTATTCATTATTGAAATATTGAGTAGTTTTATATTTTGTGTTCTCTATCATATTCTTTGCAGCAGTGGTGTTTCAAATTTAAGATCTAAGCAAAGGCATTGGAGAAAGGAAAATACTAGATCTGAGTAATTATTTAGTGGATTTACAAAAAATTGGGGTTCTTTTGAATTAAAAATCTTGAAAATACTAGATTTGCCCTTTATGCTTGGTGTCTTTCTTTTCACCTTTGGCATTGTCATTTTTTGCATATCTATGTGTTGAAGGATGAGAAAGTATTTCTACTATTGTTTATCCTTTCAAACTAGTAGATCTTTTTTGTTGTGATTGGATTTAAGCATTCAAGGAGAAAGGCATTGCATTTACCAGATTTATTTTTGGTATCATCTTTCTCCTCTCTCTGCATGCCAGTCTTTCATTCTTTGGCTTGCATTGACGGCTTTGGAATTTTACCTTGACATCTTTTTTCTGAAGATTCGCATTGAATTTCCTTGGTATTCTAGATTTGCATTTTTCTTTGTTCCCTTCACTACTGCATTCATTTTTTTAGAGCTATTTTTTCTTTGCTTTAGCGTCACACATTTAGAGTAAAGGTGGTTTTGGAATTTAGTAAAGTTATCCTATCTTACCTTGGCATCATTTATATATAAATTAGATTTTCATTCTAAATGTTTCAGATCTTGGCATTGGAGAGAGGATATGACCATATTTGTGTTAAGGTTCTTGGCTTGGCATCTTTTTCCAGTATCTTCTCTTACCTTGGCATCACCCTCTACCTTGAGTGTGGAGATATGTCAAAAGATTTTTTTAGGAGGATTGTGGCATCTTTTTTTCTAATAAGTTGGGAGAGGATAATATATATTGGTGCATTGAAGCTTTTATTTGTTGTTGGCATCATCATTTTCCTCTCTTTTATTGTATTTTAGCACCATTCTTTCTATAGATCTACCTTTGTTATTTTTGTTATTTATATTTAGCATTTGAAGATCTTTTTGTGTTTTCAAACTTGCATGGAAAGGCATCCTCAGATAAAGGAAAATATTAGACTATCTACAATTTCTCAAGTGGTGGGAAGTTGGCGCTGAAAGGAGGCTTTTGATTGTCATTTTGCTTGTAGCTCCTACATGGAAGGATTAAGGCATTGAAGGACATCATATATACATTTTAAAACACTCCAAGAACCCCTCTAAGTGAAAGAAAATTTTAATCCACCACTTTCATTCCTTTTTACATAGCTATAAATTCATATTTTGATTTTTTAGCTGTAATTTTCTTTAAAAAAAAAGTCAACTTTGCTTTCATGCATACCGAGGCAACTGGGTAAACTTGTTTTCACTTCCATTGAATTTTTGGAGTCTATGGTGAATTTTTTATTCCAAAAATTAGTTGGAAGGCACCTTTCACCTAGCCCAAAGGTATTTTTTTAATCATTTAGTGCAATTTTTATTAAAAATGGGTTATTGACGAGAATTTGTTTCATTAATATCTTGTAAACAGTAACTCAAAATTGATTTTCATCTTTTTTAAAAGTGTTTTTTTTTAATTTCCCACATATCTATCCTATTTTCATTTTAAAATACATTAGATTATAAAGTACCAAAATTTGGGGGGGCTACTTGACTAGTTCACACATTGACTTCTCCTCATACGGATGCATTATCGACAGAGTTTGACGTCCTCTAGCTTGGCCTGTTTGCATTTCATGTGTACTAATTTTTTCAATTTCACTAATTAATCATTCTTATAGATGCATTTTTATCTGAATCTGACATCTATTTTTTGAGACGTGCTTTGTCACTTGTGCATTATTTGCTCGGACCTATCTAGACATATTATCAGTTAAGTATGATGTTCTCACATTGAGCATGCTTTGTCATTAAAAACACATAAGGGGGTCACTATTGATTTTCTTGAGGAGATTTTCTATGTGCCCTACATTCTTTATTACACACTTTCATTTTTTTATAACTATTACCTATGCCCATTTAGTGACTACTTGCATAAATTGCCCTTGTATTCTTGGATGCATTATCAACAGAGCCTGATGTCCATTTGAGCATGAATTGTCACTTGTGTATTGATTTCTCTCACTTGATTGGAGTCATTTTCAGCATAGTCTGAAGTCCATCTCCCAAGTGTGCACTATTACTCTCAGTTGTGGTCATGTCAACTCCACTTGAGAGATACCTGTTGAGGAATGTTGTTTCATCTCCAGTGATCCTTTTTGGGAAGGACAATTATGCTTCATGGCATATGTACATGGAATTTTTACTCAAGTAATGGGAACTTATTCAATTCTTATATGGATAAATTCTTGAGCCTATTGACCCAAGTCAATATAATGATTAGGCCAACTCTTGTGACTGTGTCTATGGTCACTTGGTGTTGTATATTTCATGGGATTTACATCACTATGTAGACCACATAGAGAGTGTTCCTCTATTATTTGAAACACACTTCAGAGTATTTTTAGAGATCCATCTAAGACTTACATCACACCTCCTCTTCCACTTTCCATCATCTCTTATGATATAGTTGTACTCTTACCTCCTAATTTTATTTCTTGTGATGACACATCTATAGTGGACAATGCTCTTATTTCTATTGAGCCCCCATTAGAATATGAGATTTTTCCATACCTTAGTTGTCTCATTATAGATTCTACATCCATTCCTATGCAAATTATTGCTCTTTTAGAGCATTCACATACTTACACTTTGGAGGAATCCATTGTTTACAGTATGAGTACACACATTGAGAGTATCAATGACGCATATGTTCCTAAGGATGTTCATCTTTCAGATCTAAGTGCTTCATTTGTAGACTAGTCTTCAATTGTGATAGTTTTTTAGCATTTCTCTCTTCTTCCCATGGACATTCTTTCAATGAATGTTCCATGTCTATCTTCTTATCTAACTAATCTCTCTCCTTCAATGCATACTTCTTCATTGCCATCTTCTATAGTTAGTCATGTGATACCTGATCAAATTTTGGCACATTTGAGCATTAGTATAGAGATATTTTAGTATTTTTTAGACATCTACATCATGATTTATAAACACATTCTACTTGAGTTGGAATTTAGTAGTTTGATAGCTCAGGGTTTCTTTCTTTCAAAATGTAGAGACATCATTTGTTTTAGAGGGTCCTACTATAACATTCACCATGTGACATTTTACATTCACATTCTCTCTCTTTTGTGTGGAGGCACACTTCATTTATGTTTTATAGGATATTAGGGATTATCGCTATGTACTTGGAGTGTTGATTATTTTAGCATATTCTTTAAGGGATATTTTAGTCCCTTCTTATTTTCTCTCTTTTGGGGGGGAGTTTTTTCCCACTGATTTTTCTCATTTTCTCTACTTTATGAGAGATTGCATTGTACATGGATACTTCATCAGGCCTTATTACTGGGACCTATTTTTTATATTATTTATGTCATCACCTACCTAAGCTATGCTTATGGGGGAGTGTTGGTGTAAGCCTTTATCCTATCAGTTTTAGTTACACAAATACATTAGATTTCTTAGGGCTCTAGAGGGTATTTAGGAGGATTAGTACCACATTCACTATAATGTGGGATTTCACTATCTCTCCATTACATTATTCATTTAGTTAGCTAATATTCAGTGAGACAAAGAGTTTTTGTTCCTCTATGTATTATGATCTTGCTTTTGCATCCTCATAATGTTATTTTGATCTTGTATCATTTGCATTACTCTCATGGAGACTCTCTTTATGTAAGATTCTCATTTGATGGTTTCAATTGCTTTTAGTTGTGTGATGTATGTTTTCTTGACTCACATGATCACTCCACCATGACCATTCATTGATCCAGTGATCCTAGAAAATTTTATTAAGATCTAAGCCTAAATCAAGTCTTGTCCTTAATGTTTTATGCTCAAACTCAATGGGTAAAACAAGCTTCTTACCATAAACTAGTTCATATGGAGTGAAACTAGTTATGGTTTTCTAGGTGATTTTGTAAGCTCAAAATACTCACAAAATATGAGTTGACCAATACTTTCTATGCATGTTGATAGTCTTAATGAGTATATTTTCTAGTTTTTTATTTGTAACTTCTACCTAACCATTTGATTGAGGATGGTAAGGGGTAGAATTTTTTTGCCTAAATTCATATTTTTTTACCAAGGTGGTTGGGAGGTCTGATGTGAATTGTGGTCCTTGGTCTATGACTATTTATATTGGCACTCCATAATTGGTGAAGATCTACTTATACAAAAACTAATCAAATTTCTTATCTCAGTCATGGGTTAAGTCTTTGACCTCAACCCATTTTTTGACATAATAAGTGTACACCATTATATATTCCTTGTTGTTGGATTTAGGATCAATGGGACCTAGAAAATCAAGTCCCCATTTGTCAAAAGGTATAGAACTAGTTGTGGTTGTAATGGCATTTCATCAGAGCAAGTGGGTTTCCCCATATATTGACATTGATCACATTTGTAGGTATACATCATGGTGTCCTTATGCAAAGAAGGTCAATAATATTTGGTATTAAGTACTTTCATAATAGTCCATTTGGTAGCAAAATGACCCTCATAGGGTTCATCATGTCAGGCTCTTATAATGTCATAATCTTTATCTTCTCATATACATCTTCTCATAGCTAAATCTAGTCCAGTCATAAAGAGATATCCTACAATCTAAGAATAATGTCTACTCTTTTGGATTAGATGTTATTTTTCCCTAGGTGATAAATGTTGTGGTGGTGATCCTATAGCAAGATAGTAATATCTACAAACTAAGGAGATTGAATAGTTACTGCAAAAAAATACTCATCAAGAAAGGAATCATCAATAATAGGACTATACTCATCATTTTATAGTCAATGTACAAAATCTACTACTATATTACCTTACTTAGTTTGTCTATAATTGTAATATCGAATTCTTGTAGCAAAATCAACCATCTAATTATCCTTCTTGTTATAGTATGTTTGTTCATTAAATACCTAATTGTTTCATGGTCTATGTGGATGAATATTTAGTAACCTATAATGTGGTGTCTATATTTGTTGATGGCATAGATGATGGTAATAAATTCTTCATCTATTATAGTTGAGTTGATTTCAGCTCCTTGAAGATTCTTAATAATAAAATTGATTACATAACTTAAATATTCATATTTTTGGCCAAGGATAGCTCTTAAAGTGGTGGCAAATGCATCTGTGTGGATGTGAAAAGGTTTTTTTTAGTTAGGCCCTCTTAGAATAGGAGTTGTTATGAGAATGTCTTTAAGTTTTTGAAGGGTAGTTTGAAAATCAATAGTCCAAGTAAATTTCACATCCTTAGTAAGCAATCCAAATAATGGGGTGGTAATTTTACTAAATTCCCTGATGAATCATCTATAATAACCAACTTGTCCTAAAAATTTTCTAACATCTTTTTACTTCTTTGGTGTGGGTATATCCTTAATGATACTTAGCTTTGTTGGTTCAACTTGAATTCTTGTAGGGGATATGTGATGCCCTAACATAATCCCTTTAATAATAAGCATATAACACTTTTTATTTCCCAAAGATAATTATTGGTCTTGGCAGTGTCGAAGAACTTTCTCTAGGTTGGTAAGAGTTTCTTCAAATGTCTACCCATAGATATTGAAATCATCCAAAAATATTTTATCACAATCATAGGAGAGATCAGAAAATACACTCAAAATATCCCTTTAAAAAGTAGTTGGGGCATTACAAAGATCAAACTATAAGATGGCATAGGCATAGGTTCCCCAAGGGGAAGTAAAAGTGATTTTATCTTGGTCTTATAGAGCAATTTATATTTGATTATAACCACTATATCCATATAGGAAGGAAAATTATTTTTTCTATGCTAAAGCATCCAACACTTGATTAATAAATGGAAGAGGAAAGTGATCCTTCTTGGTAGTAGCATTCAACTCTTGATAGTTAACATAAATACACCATTTACCCCTTAGATATAATAACTAGGGGAGAGACCCACTAGCTATCTGAAATAGGATAAAGAAATCCTACATCTAAGAGTTTTTGCAACTTAGTTTTCACAATGTCTTTAACTATAGGGTTCATTCATCATTGGGGTTAGAGAATAGGTTTGTATTCTTATTTAATGTAAATATGATGCGTGCATAAATTTGGGGGTATTCCTCTCATGTCATGGTGGTCTTAGGCAAATTTTATTATATGCTTTCTCAGCATTATAAGTAACTAGTTTTTTTGTTGAAGTGGTCAAGAGGTGTTGATGTTGAGAGGTTTATTTGGTAGAATTTCTACTTGATTTATTAAAGAGAGCCTAATTTTTATGTTAGAAATTAAAGGAGCATAACTACATTGATGGGGAAGCAATTGATGGAATGTCCACATATCCTTTGTGTCTTTAGCAAGATAATTTTCAAAAAAATATTTTTAAGGGAGCATGGTGTACATTCCAACATGTTTGTGGCTACAAGATCATATTGATAGGTGTTTTTTAGGATACCAATATGGACAATGTCTTCTTCTTATGCCTATAAAGCTAGAATATAGTCAATTATGTAGAGAGTTTATAAGGAAATAACTTCCTTAAAGTTATTAATCTAAGGTGTTGGGTCATCATTTTGGGAAGGTTGTGTTGGAGGATAAAGAGCCAATTTATTGGTGTCATTTCCATTGAAAATTAACATTTTTCTTGACCTATAACCAATAAAAGCATCAGTGGTGGCCAACAATGGGTGGTCAAGGATGAGAGAATAACCTCCCAAGTTTTTTTGGCTATAGGATAATAAAGTCTGTTGGATATTGCCAAGAGTCCATAGTGATAAATAGGTCTTCAATAATCCCCTCAGGCTTAATAGTTGACCTATCAGTCAATTAGAGGATGGTGCGTGTTGGATAGAGAGTTGTTAGTTTCAGCTGCTGCATGGTCTCCATGGTCATCACATTTATGGCTACACCCAAATCAATTAAATTATTGGAGATGGGTTGGCCATAGATGTTAACATTAACTACAGGACTTCCAAGATCAACATATTTTGGGGGAACTATGTTTCCCAACATAATATCTGCTAGTTGGCCAATAATTTAGATTATTTTAGGATCCTTCTTCTTTCTTCCTAGTTTTTTCAAACATATCTCTCTAACAACCTTATTATAGATAGGAACATCTTTTATTACTTGAAAGAGTGGGATTTTTATGCACACATTTTTGTGTTGTCTTAAGACATCAAATTTGGGCTTTGGTTGAAGACATGATATGTTCAATCTCTCCAAAAAAAGAGGATTGTTAGATTCCTTTTGGTTTTCTGGTGGACTTGGCTTAGGATTGGCCATGGGTGGTTGTGAGTTAGTATGGAGTGGATCAAGTTATTCAAAATGTTCTGTGATTATGGGTGAAGTGGGTTATGGAAGAATGCATCTTGAGTGAAGGTAGACTTGATTGATATCCAAGGTGTATGTTAGATATTACATTAGTTTAGTGGATTGTGTTGGTTGAACCAAATTATTGGTAGGGTTAGGGATGGGATAGGTGGGTAATTGAGTGGGTCTAACATGTTTTTAAGTGTTTGGCATTAATTCTCATTATTTTGGTTATTATATTTGTTGAGGAAGGCCTTGATTACCTCTCCATTATTGTTTCCATGGATTAGAGAGAAAGATCTATTGGTGGTTTTAGAATTGACTCATTTGAGGTTGTTGTCCATTTTGTTGCATCTATATCTAATTTTAGGGTAGCTACCAATTTATTTGGGGCCAATTTTAGTTGGGTATATTCCTCTAAGAACTATATTAGGGATTGTTTGAGAATTGAGAATTTGCAAACATAGAGTTTGATGGCATACCTAATATTTTTACCCATGGTTTCTATTGATCCACGTGAAAAAAATAATTCTCATCTCTTCCTATGGTATGTGGCTCCACTATTTCAAGATTCTCATCAATTATGCTAGCTACTTGAGCTTTCATAGAATGGCATGTGTGATCTTCCTTTTTCTACATTCAGAGTAATAGGTGGCTAAGGCTTTTTTAGTTTCTTCTTACTTCCTCTATGTATGTAATGTATCAATCTAAGTATCTAAGTGACTAATAATGTCCTAATTTATGTCTTGTATTAGGTTTCTAACTTCACCTTTAGATAGTCCTATTGTAGATGCTCTAGGAAGGGTTCTTCCCCTACTTTTGTTCATGGTTGATCTGGAGTAGTTTGTACATAGAAATGTTAGTTTATTAAAGGATAGTATAGAAACATCACCACCAAAAATTAAATCTATTGCCTCTAAACAATCATCTCTAATTCCTTTTAGGAATACCAACTTGACTGATTCTTTCTCCATTACAATCTATTTGAACTTTTTAAAGCTAAATATAAATCTCTCCATATATTCTTCTAATGACTCATCATCAGCTTGTGTCATTCTAAATATGTCATCTCTCCTGTAGTTTTTGCCTCTACAATAGTCTTTGTATTTTGTTAGAAGCCTCTCCTTCATTTCTTCCCAAGTAGAAATGACATTTTTTCCAATTCCCATGAACCATCTAAGTACTACATCTTTAAGTGTTGTTGGAAATAGTTTGAGATTCTGAGCATCTTGATTATAATCATAGCTATGGCATAAGATGTCAAACTCAAAAATAAATGTGTTTGGATCCTTAAATGCTCTTCCCCTAAAATTAGGGAGGGTAGATTAAAGAATATTCTTTATGGATGTATTTTCATCAAGAGTGAGGATAGGAAATTCAAAGGTAGTGGACTCATTTGTAGTGTTTTCTTCCTAAGGATCCTCCATGAATAATCTTTCTGTTATAGACTTTATCAATTCTTATATTTCCTAGGGTGTAGAAGATGGAGACTTTATCTTTTTTCTAAGGAATATATGGATTTTTATATAATGGGGTTGGTGTAGAGGTCTCAAAATATTTATCTTGTGTCTCAATGAAGAGTCTTTCTAAATTAGAAGATTCTATTGGCCTGGTATTCTTTCTAGGAGAAAAAATAACTTTGAATGCCTCCTTAGCAAGAAAGTTAGGTGGCAGAGGAAGGTGAACTTTAGATCCTTGAGTATGAGTGATAGGGTGGGAATTATCAAGGGTGGTACATGTGGGTCTCTTCTAGGGGTATGAACCTCTTCAACGTCTCCCACTTGTGCTACCAATCTAGCCAAAAATTCCTCTTTTTCTACCTCTTCTATTGATAATTGTTAAAGATCCTTAGCTATTGCAGGATGAGTTTTTGATCTTGCAGCAATAGTTGATGACTCAGGTGAAACTCTTCCTATATAATCCCCTTCATTTTTCATGTAAGTCAACCACTTTTTATTTTCTCCTTTTCAAAAAACTAAAAGAAATTGCCCACCTTACCTGCACAAGGTTAGTAATATGAAGTTTTTTGAAAATTTCCACTATTCTACTTGAAAACAGGAAATTTAAACTATAAAAATAGAAAATATTTAATATAAATAACAACAAGCTATGTGAATCAATAAAATCAATAAACATCTAGAAACAACCACTATCAAGATTGAAGATTATAAGTGTGTGATACCCTTCCCCAATAATGGCACCAAAAATGACTAGTAGTAGATTCATAATTATATATACTTCTTTTGATATAAATGAACAAAGAGAGTTACCATAGACCTATATCTTCTAATTTAATTTAATTATCAACCTAAGGATATAAACATGATAGGATGATGTCACTATATGATTGTAATCTAAGATGTTAAAACCATGAAAGAAATGAAATGTTGGATGTTAGGTGAATATTTTGTCACTGATAAAATGGTAATAGAATGATAATTTCATCCACACTATGATGAGATTAAATCTCTCCTTAAGGAAAGGGGATGTACCCTTCTTCTTGCTAACTAAAATCAACAAGCAATTAATTACACTTATTTTCACTAACTTTATCATGTGGGTGTTTCTATATGATTGAATTCTCTTTTTTAATAAATGATGTTTACTTACAAAATTAAACTAGAATCCCTTTTGATTCTTATAATGTATCATAAAAATGTAAACTACTTATTGGAGTAATAATAATTGATATCCAAATTAGCTAGACATAAAAATAACTAAAATAATACCGTCGAGTGTGTATCACAAAAAAACCACAAAGGCTCAAAGAGCTTTGTTTGCTTCTTACGTTAACAAAAAAAAATGGATGGAAAAAAGTGCAGCCCAAAGTCTCCAATTTATTTCAATTAAAGATTAAATAATCAAGGAAAATAACTTGTATCCCAAAGTCTCCAAAGTCACTTCCAATCATGAACACAAGACACAAATTTAGAAATGATATTGCAGCTCAAAGAATTCAAAATTAGATTTATGGTACCTGTAGACACCGCAAACGTGTCTGCACCTTGGTTCTCCCCCTTGTCCACCTCAAACCCCTATCCTAACCCTTGGCCTCCATTTGATTAAAATAACTTAAATATTTTAATCAAGTGGCCCCATTTCCACCCTACCCTTGCCACCTTGGATCCTCCCTTGAATCCCTCCACCTTCCCCCTAGCATTTATTATGCCAAATCTCTTCATTATCTTACCCCCATGCCCATTTAAGCATCCTCATGACCGTTCTTTCCACAACCCCTCGCCCGGTGGCGTGCAGGAATGGGCAGAGGCTATTTTTAGCCTCTGTCCCCATTCTGCCACCGCCGACGTCGGTGACCCTTCGGCCGACGTCGGCAAAACTGTCAGCGTCGGCAGCCTTCATTAGACCTTTCTACATCCATTGCACCACTGGACCCTTGAGCTCGCAAACAGAACTCTCTTGGCATTTTGGCATTCATCTCTCCTCCGTCTGGACCTCGTGCAACAGCAGCAACAGGGGTAAAGGCTCTGGATCAGGGTTTTTCTGCTTGACAAGTCTTCCGTGGCTCCAACAACAGCTCCTCCTCTCTTCATTCGACAAACAAAAAGGTGTCATTCCTCCACAGCCAAAGAGGAGTGCTCACAAGCGTCTGGATTTATGGTGCGCAATCTTTATCCAGGTACTTCACATGCCTTGTCCATTTATCTTCTCTTAGTTTCTTCTTTCTCTTAAATCTGAAAAGTGAATTAGCGGTAGAAACATATCTGGCACGCCCGGTGGGACCCTAGGTTCCTCCTGGGTTCCTTTTCCTCTTCATTCATTTAGGAGCATTAGGTTCTCACCTTTTCTCTTCCTTCTTTCCTTCTCAACGACACTATAAGCAGGACTAAAACGAATCTTTCTTCCTTGCATTTCTAGACTAGTCTAAACATCATACTCTCAACCCTTTCTCAAACTTGTCTTCATAACAAATATCACATTTCGACTTGGGCATTAAAACACTTTGCATTCATTTCTGCTTGTGCTTACATTAGTCCACATCTAGTAACTTAAATCCGCATATTGAATAAATCGTAGACACTTGATGTTACACTACCAGAACACATGCACTAAAACACACATAAAACTTACCTGAGACAAGGCCCGACTGGGATTTCATCCCCCAGCGGATACCTTACCCGTCCCGGTGACCCTACTTGGATTTCATCACCAAGGGGGAAGCCCACTCCATTCTCTAGCGGAGGATAAACTCTAGGCGAGGTATATCTTGGCTAAGCGAGACCAGCTAACCACTGGAATCGTGAAGTGAGGGGGGCTTGCTCCTTAGCACCAGGCCACGTACCAGACCCTAACACAGACTTTGAGCACCTAAAACAAGACCCGAAACCAGCTCTAGACTGCTTCTAGGACCTTCTTGACAGCCAATCTTCCCAAACATTCATCTAAGGCATAAGCCACAAATTCTAAAGTTAATTCCTAGGATTTATCGCTTAGGCTTGTCTGTCTTTCTCTGTTTTCCTCTTCTCATCTATTTGTTTGAGTGAGTGAGGACGCTTTCTTCTTTGTTTTTCCAAGAATCTTCAAACCTTTTGGTTCTCTGGAAAACACAGTCGCCGGCATCGATTCTGCCACCGACGTCGGCTTTCCCCTGTTACCGGCATCGGTTATCTGACCGACGTCGGCAACATTTCTTACCGACATCGATTTTTCAACCGACATCGGTCTCTATCACTGTCCTTTTTTTTTCAAAACCAGCAGCCTAAAACCTATCCCTTCTCTGTCAAAGACTCCATCCTGGTTTTCTGAAACTGAGCAACACAGTTCCTGAAACCTGAACCTTCTTTGCCTTGCATGGTTTTGACTCGTAGCCAAGCCAAGGCTCTTGTCAACCACGCCAGCCGTCAACCACTTCTGTCCACCCTGTCCGTGACCAAGCCTACAATGGAGTTCAACTCGGAGACCGAAAGAAATCCTACCCGTCCAACCCTGTCGCAGACTCCTATTGTCCAAGAAGGGGACCAAGACTTCAAACGATTCTTGGACCTCAACGTCAAGGCCTTGCAACACTATCTCGCACATAGCCGAATGCGAGACTCCTTGGGCAATCCAATCTACGAAATGCCAACCTCCCTTGTCGTGACTACGACTGTATCAACAACATCTGTAGTTCAACCTTCAGACACCCAAGCCATCGCTTTGACCACCGACCAGACTTTGACCAATCCTCCAGGTGTGGCTTCTCCCTCTATCATTGGGCCCACTTCCACCGGGGTTTCGACCCCCTATCAACCTCAACCCGTTCAACCGCTATCCACTCCTTTCCAAAACCTTGTCGTCTCTATTCTGCCTACCCTGGCCCCTATCAACACCAGGGTGGCTTCTTACCCCTTGGCCCCCGTTACCACAGTCCAACCTCTTGTGGCAACAATGGGCCCAACTATGTCTTCTACCCAACCACCTTTAGCCTCCACCTCTGCCCCTGCGATTAGTCATCCGTACATTATACAACCGACTATGTCGCACGCCTCCTCTAGCCTCTTCCAAGCACCCCACAACTTAGGGGGCGCGCAACCCGTCAATCCGTCGGCAGACATCATCAAAATGCTGATGGACAAGATGACCAGTCTTGAGACCTCTGTTTCCAGCTCGTGCAACGCTCTCTCATACGAGTAGATCTGCAACGAGCCCATCCATCCTTCTATCCCAATCAGACCATATCCTAGCTAGTGGGAGCTTCCAAAGTTTTCTCGCTTTCAAAACAAGGAAGACCCACAACAACACTTGCGGGCATTCAAACATGCCTGCTACCTCATTGGCCATGACGATGCGTTACTCTTACGCACGTTTCCTATGTCTCTCTCGGGTGCTGCGCTTGACTGGTACAGCTCCCTTCCTAGCCATTCTCTCTTCTCGTTCACACAATTGGCTCAGCTCTTCCTCAATCACTTTTCCATCAACATAACCAAGAAGGTCTCAATCACGGACCTCTATTCTATTCGGCAATTCGAGGACGAGTCCATAGCTGACTTCGTTGCTTGATGGAGAGGCCTTATCAATCAACTCTCCTTTTCCTTACCCCAGGCCGAGCTTATTGAACTCTTTTCCCAAGCTTGTGCCAGACATATCTCTTCCACCCTGAGGGTTCAAACCTTTCGCACTTTTGACGAGGCCTTCACGATGGCCCGCAAACTTGAGTTGCGTGCCATCGAGGAGAATAAAGTCAAGTTGCGGAGTAAGAATCCCAGCTCTAAGACCAATGACTCTTCTTCTGCTAAGCCATCATCATCCAATTCTAAATCTAAGGCTTCAGCTAATGCCGTGGTTGTCAGACCTTCATCCTCTTTGACTAACCAGCCTGAGCCATCTACATCTCAGAGCGCTACTCGCCAATTCCAGCGAAGATACGTGCAACGACGATATACTCCTCTCGGAGAATCATATGCGTCTATGCTGGAAAAGCTTGTTAAACAGGGGGCCCTCAATCTCCCTCAAGCCCGACCTCCTCCGCAATTCGATCCCTCACGCGCCATCCCCGCGTGGTATAGGGAGCAAGACTTCTGTAGCTTCCACCGTGTTAAGGGCCATGACACGGAAAACTGCAAGACCTTTAAGAACATAATCCAAGATATGCTTGAGAAGGGGGATCTCATCTTAGACAATCCAAATGCACCTCCTAATCAGGCCATTGACATCTTCAAACAACCTTTTCCCAATCATCCACCAACTCAAAACAATGTCCAGACCTTAATTGACAACAATCATGAACACAATATTCGAACGGTCAATACGGTCTCTCCTTTAGTCCCCAATCAACCTCAAGAGGTTAGTCCATCAATCAGTCTATCACATGTGGACGAGCCTCTCTCCCTGGCTAGTTCTCCATTGATCTCTCTCATTTTGGAGGACGCCTCGACCTTACCAGCACCACCGGCCTCGTCGTCCTCCTTTCTACGGCCTATGGAGGACCCGACCCTTCCTACTCCTCAACCGCAAGTGGAGGGCATCATCATCCCTGCCCTTTACCCACTGGAGGAGCCTCGCTCCCCGGTTTCTTCTCCACCCAGAGAAGAACCTGTCTCCCCTTTGTCTTCATCTAAATCTATTATGACTTCACCACACCATGCGTCTAAGACCACTACACCCATCTCGTCTTCAACCTCGTAACCATCAACATCTTCTTCTCAGCCATTTTCCCGATTAGTGGAGAAAATTGAACTTCTCCCTCCAAAGAAAGTGATGCCTCAGGTGTTGTGGGAGCGTCTTAAAACCCTTCAACATACCCGCGCCCTCTCATCACATGCTGCTAATCCTCCTAAGGCAGAATCTCATCAGACTCTTGACAAAGACTAGACTCTCAAACCTCGACCAAACCCGCCCAAACCAAAACCTGCATCTATCTCGTCTAAACCCATCAAGTCATTTGGTGTTCGTCCTGCTTCCACCCTCACTCACTCGCAAGTGAAGGTGGACCTAGGCCAGACCTCGACCAGTAGTAGTCTTCCAACCAAGGCGAAGAAGACTGCCAGACCACAGAAACGAATGCCTCCTTCTCCGTCACCATTGCCATCCATTTTGGGCCCCCATCCTTCGACCTTGGCTAGCATCCTTCCCACTCCAGCCTTCAACCAAAACTCGTTGCCTCCTTTGCTTCCTCTCCCTACCTCCAATCGTCCCTCTCCCAAAAAGGCGGTATCAATCACCAAGAAAGAGCCGTCTCCGTCTGTCACCGCGCCATCAACCCATAAGGTGGTACGAAAACCTCTTCTAACCTTGCCTAAGCAAAAGTCCCCAACCTCGTGCATATCAAATAGCACGGACCCTCTATTGGGCTCATACTCGTTGATATTGTGCCGACTTCTCCAAACTTCTGACATAACCCTTCCCCCCATCAAGCCTTTCCAACCTCTCGGGTCCAAACCCTCCTGGTTCGATGACACGAAAATTTGTTTATATCATCGTACACCAGGACATGACACTGAGACTTGCTGTGCCCTCAAGGCCGTCATCCGCCGCCATATGGAGAAGGACACTCTTCTCCTTGAGGACACTCTTGACCAGACCGCGACTCCTCATCCAACCTCTTCAAACACGTCAACATCTCACCAGTAAGACATGACCCCTTCTTCGCCTCCCATTTTTGAAATCAATGCTATCCGTATAACCACTAGGTCGCAAAAGGACAAGGCCAAAGAAAAAGTGGCCATCCCTTGGACCTATCCCTTCGTCAAGCCACCCCTTGCGCCCAAGCCTAAAATTTCTATCCTTGGCGCATCCCAGCCTTCTTCGTCTTCCTCTTCTGGGCCAATTCACGACTCCATGCTGAAGCAGCTTCACCAGACACCTGTGAAGATGTCTCTTTATGACCTTATCCAAACCTCACCTCAGCACCGTCAAGCCCTTATCCAAGCCTTGCAGGCAGCAGAGGTCTAACCCGAGGACCCCCAACCACTCACTGCCCTCGTCCATTCTTTATCTCCTGTCGCCTCCATCACATTCAGTGATTCTGAGATTCCCACATCTAACACGAAAGATCAGGACGCCGCCCTCTTCATCACTGCCTATGTTGATCAGACACGCATTAAACGCGTTATGATCGACGGCGGCGCTAGCATCAACATAATCTCTACCCATGCCTTTGATCAGCTAGCTCTTCCCAAGAATTGCGTCTCTAAAACTGACGTGATCTTACGCTCTTTCAACGACACCACTGCCACGACCATTGGCACAGTCATCCTTCACATTCGCGTTGGTCCCCGTACAGTCCCGGAGCTCTTCTATATCATCGAAGGAGAGTTTCAATACAACCTTCTACTGGGCCGACCTTGGATCCATGCCATGGCCTGTATACCCTCCACCCTGCACCGTTGTGTGAAGTTCGAGCATGATGGGCAAGTCCACACCATTCCCGCTGACCCTTCACCCTTCAAGACTTGCAACACCACCTACCGTCCCAACGATGTCCTCATTCCCATCAAGCCGTCAACTCTGGCACTGCCTCCATCTGTGAAAGCTTCGATCAGTTCACAATCGGTGGTTGCCCTCACCCCTCCTCTTCAAGCACCGACCAAAGACCCCATGGAAGACATCTTCCAACGACTATCACTTGGGGAATATCGCTTGTTGACCCTCGACATGTTCCAAACTCTGCAAGAGTATGGACGCCTTCACCTTAGTCCTAATTATGACCATCAGATCGGGATGGTCGTGCCTTATGGTCCTCCTCACTTCCGAACCAACTTCGTCTACGGGGGGCTTAATCAAGCTCTTACCAACGGCAATTCCCTCTCTTCACCCCAACCTTTCACATCCGACTTCTCATTTCTTGGCAACCCTGCCTTTGCACACACTTACCTTCACAGGTGTGCATGGAAGGGTTTTGGTTTTGGACGTTATGAGCAGGGCTCCCATCAGCCCATCAAGCTACTCAATGATCACGATGCCAAGAAACGGTATGGCCTGGGATATCATGATCCTACTCAGGCTCCTTCCGACATTTGTCCCGAGCCAACCATCGACCAGTCTCTTCCAGACTCGCCCATCTCTCCTTCATCACCTACGGAGTCAGTGGTTTCCATCCCTCCTAGTTTTTTTTTCCATAAACACCATCCGCCTGGAACCCCTGACCTATCAGCTCAATGGGGTGCCCAGGTCTCTCCCTCTCATTTTTCCTAGCATGGTAGAGGATGAGTCGGCAACCATTCACACTGTCCACTGCGTTGACGATGATGCCATCCTTTCCTACATGGGTGCCGATGACTCTTTCATCCAGCATTTCCTCCCTTCCGAGACCCAGGTTATGTTAAATGAATCCACCATTGACATCAACCTCCCTTCTTCTTCTGATGTTCCTCACATCTTAAAGATTGGCCAATCTTTAGATGCTCAGGAGCAGCTTGACTATGCCCAGTTCCTTTCCAACCATAGCAAGGCCTTTGCCTGGACTTACAATGACATGCCTGGCATCGACCCCACCATTGCTACCCATAACATTGTCACCAAACCAGAGGCTAAGCCTGTTAGGCAGAAGCTTCGAAAGATGCATCCTCGCATTGCACTCCTTGTCAAAGAGGAGCTTCAACGCCTTCTTTCTGTCTCCTTCATCCAACCCATCGATTATCCACAGTGGGTCTCTAACATTGTCCCAGTTACTAAAGCAACTGGGGGGATTCAGATCTGCACGGACTATCGCGACCTTAACCTAGCCTATCCCAAAGACGACTTCCCTCTTCCTAACATTGACCAGCTTGTTGATCTCACGGCCGGCCATGAGATGCTATCTCTCATGGACGGGTTTTCAGGATACAATCAAATCCTGATCGCACCGAAAGACCAGCACAAGACTACCTTTATCACCCCATGGGGGACTTTTTGCTATCGAGTCATGCCTTTCGGCTTGAAAAATGCTGGTGCCACATATCAGCGCGCCATGACTTACATTTTCCACGATCTCCTCCACAAAATCATGGAGGACTATGTGGATGACCTTCTCGGCAAGTCCAAACTTCGCTGCGACCACTTGACCATTCTCACAATCATCTTCTCTCGCCTTCTTCAATACAATGTCCACCTTAACCCCAAGAAGTGTGTCTTTGGGGTCCTCTCAGGCAAACTTCTCGGCTTCATCGTTTCCTTCCGTGGTATCGAGATAGATCCTGCCAAGATCTGCGCTATCCTCGAAATGCCACCCCCGACCAATCTCAAGCAGCTTCGCAGTCTACAAGGGAAGCTCCAGTCTATTCGTCATTTCATCTCGCAGCTTTCGGACCGCTGCCAGTCTTTTCATCACCTCCTTAAGAAGGACATCTCCTTTAAATGGGATGAGGACTGTCAAGAGGCTTTTGAGGCCCTCAAAAGCTATCTGGTCTCTCCACCAGTCCTCATTCCACCTAAGGACGACCAACCCTTCTACCTTTATATCTCTGCCACCAACCATTCGTTAGGTGCCATGATCGCGCACCGAGACGAGCATCATCACGAGCAAGCGGTTTATTACATCAGCCGAACACTGGTCAACTATGAAACTCGGTATACTCATACCGAGAAACTCTGTTTGGCATTAGTCTTTTCTGCTACCAAGCTCCGCCACTATCTTCTCAACCACAAAACCTTTGTCGTCACTCACACTGACCCTCTCAAGTACATGCACTCCAAGCCATATCAGAATCAACGTATGGCTTGGTGGCTCATGCTGCTTGCTGAGTTTGACTTTGAATTCATCTAGCAGAAATCTATCAAGGGGCAAACCATCGCTGACCAACTGGCAGATGCCCCTCTTCCCGACAACCAACCTTCCCACTGTGAGTTCCCTGACGAGTCTATCGCCACACTTTCCACCGATGACACTGTCTACCAAATGACTATGTTCTTTGACGGCTCCAAATGTCAACTCGGTGGGGGTGTGGGGGTTATCCTCATCCCACTCGAAGGGGAGCCCATGCCTCTATCTTTTAAGCTTGACTTTGATTGTACCAATAATATGGCCGAATACGAGGCCTTAATTTTGGGACTTCAGACTGCCCTCTCCCTCCACATCAAGTTTATCAACATCTTCAGCGACTCGCAGCTCGTCGTTAATCAAGTTAACGGTTCATATCTCTGTAAAAATGAAGTTTTACAGAGGTATAAGAATCGTGCTGACCTTCTTTTGGCATCTTTCGACCATTACCTCTTGCATACTGTTCCACGCTCTACGAACAAGTTTGCCGACACCATGGCCTCTCTTGCTTCGCATATCCCGTCTTCATCATCATCATCCCGCCTTTTTGTCATAGTGAATCACGTACCTTTACCTTCATATATCTCTCCTCATATCGACCATATCAACACTATCAATTCTAGCCCACGAGATGACTGGTATAAACAACTCGTGGACTACTTGTCTCTTTCTGTCACTCCTTCCAACCTCTCTAGCAATGCACGGCGAGCTTTCATCAAGCGCACAGCTCGCTATACCATGCTAGGGGGTCTTCTCTATAAGCGAGGCTTCGACGGCCTCCTTCTTCGTTGTCTAACCTTCGATGAAGCTTCTCATGCCATAAAGCAAGTCCATGATGGGATTTGTGGTGGACACTTCAGTGGAAACTCGGTTGCCAAGCGCATCCTTCGCCTGGGTTATTATTGGCCCACCCTTCATCAAGACTGTAGCGACTATGTTCGGCGTTGCATCAAGTGTCAGCAGCACTCTAACCTGCTTCATCTCCCCAGCCACGCCTTGCAAGTCGCTCAGGATTTTTGGCCTTTCTCTTAGTGGGGCTTGGATCTCATCGGTGAGATCAACCCTCACTCGTCTCTTTGTCATCAATCCATCATCACTGCCACTGAGTATTTCACCAAGTGGGTGGAAGCCATTCCTCTTGTCTCCATAAAAGCTGACAATATTGTCGACTTCATCAGCAGCCACATCATCTGTCATTTCGGTGTCCCTCACAAAATCATCGTCGACAATGGCAAGTCCTTCAAAAACAAGACTGTCCAAAAACTATGCGACTCATTTGGCATCAAACTTAGCTTTTCTTCGCCTTACTACCCACAAGCAAATGGGCAGGCTGAGGCGTCCAACAAAATTCTCACCAAAATTCTCATGAAGGTGGTCGACGATACAGGAAGGGATTGGCACATTCATGTTCCCTTCGCTTTGTGGGCCTACCGCACCAGCATCCAAACCTCTACGGGTGCTACTCCCTTCTCCCTCGTGTACGGAACAGAGGTTGTCTTACCTCTCAAAGTGCAGATCCCGTCTCTCTGCATCTCCCTGCATGACATTCTCTCCAACGATGACTTTCGTCAAGATCGCTTAGCTCAACTTGAGTTACTCAACGAGCGCCGTCTTGCTACCCTTAATCATCTCCATATCTACCAAAGTCGCATAAAGCGGGCCTACGACAAAAACCCGTGAGAACGAGATTTCAACATCAGAGACCTCGTCCTCAAAGAGAATCAGCACATGACCAATATGGAGTGAAGTAAACGAGGCAAATTCGCCCCCAATTGGCTTGGACCTTTTATCATCACGCACAAGTATGGGTCAGGGACTTATCGTCTGTCTTCCCTCGATGGACGGCCAGAACCTGAGCTTCTTAATGCGCTGCATCTTCGACCATTCTTCTATTAGTCGAGTACTCGTCTACTTGACACATAATTTGAGCTCGTCCCTTGAGCAATCCTCGTCCTCTTAACCCTCATCCCTTTCAACCCTATTCCCCTTTAACAAGTCCTCTACGACCCTTTTATGATACATGGATGCTTTGTCCTAATAAAAAGGGGCATCCTTGAACTTCTACAGCCTTGTCCATGACTCTAAATCAAAAAAATCAAAATCAAGATGTCAAAACATATCCATGGTCACAAAATCAAGTCAAATTCAAAAAGACAGACTGCTCCCTCGAAGGATAGTTGTACTATCATTGCTGTAGCTAATAGACTGATCCCTCGAAGGACAGCTATTCAAACATTATTAAGCGAAAATATAGACCACTCCCTCGAAGGATGGCTATGACTAAATCTCGCTACAAATAGTAACTTTTCTTAGAAGCTTCCCGCATCGATCAGCTTCGCAACATGACCACTACATCAAAAGACATCTCTATGTAGGCTTCCCGCATCGATCAGCCTGCGCAAAAAAAAAAAAAAAAAAAAAAAATGGGTCATGGACTTGGCTTGTAGTTGTCTCAGGGTCTCCTATAAAAGGGGCAAGGTTATTCCTGCTCTTAAACTAGGTTACCCTATCCTCCTCCTATCACCTACTCAGGGGACTTCAAGCTCACTTTAATGTCACAGTGATTCGATTATCGTTCTAACACCATACTGGTCAACGACGTAATGCATGCACGGGGCTTTGGTTCTACTAACCCCTATCTATGCTTCCTTTCTGGTCCTTGTCAATGAAAGAGCAGTTTGTCTTTCACCTTTTCTCTACACTTTGGTCACATTTAACCACATCAATTGTCTCAAACCCAGCCATTTTCATCATTTTCAGCTGACATCATTCTAGACCATTTCACATAGTTTCTATGGACACCAATACACATGGAAACTACCGACCAGGCCCAATTTATGTTAAGCATAAACCAATACTTGCTAAAGCATAAATAGACTTCCATTCATTTTTAGCATGCATCCATCACGACTATGGAAACTTGCTGGAGATGAAAGCCTCTCGACCCCTATGACATCTATAGCATCATCTTACCCTCGTCATTTCAACACATGACCAAACTCATCATCGACCATTTTGACCCTCGCAGTCCGAACTACATTGGTCTGAGGCCCTATGACCAGGGCTATGTAGGCAGCACTCAGATACCACATCCTCTGAGGTTAGCTCGACCACCCCCGTTTGTTCGTCTCTTTGATGGACAAACCTTCTCTTCTGCGACTTCAACCAAGACCAATCAATCTCTTTGACCCTTCCTCCCTTTTAGGGAGAACTACATTGGCCTGAGGCCCTTCACACAAGGGCTATGTAGGCAGCACTCAGATCACATGACATTTTCTGAGGTTAGCTCGGCCGCATCCTTTCGTCCATCCATCCTCTTGACCAATGACCATTGGAGATCATACCTATCTCCTTCGACCTCGACTACTTCTAAGCCAATGTTGCCTTGGTTGTTTTTTCATGTGTGCTACCTCACGGCTGGTTAGCAAGATTATTCGCAGACTATTTTTGACCCTTCGCAAGTACAGGATCGCAAGCCGGTTGATCCCTACTACTTGTGGCCTTTTTGTGTCTCTGGGAGCACTTCCTGAGCCTGGGATACCTGGAACACGATGACCATTTGGAGCTTCAGCTTAGATTGAGTGACCCGATCAGCAGATGACTAAATGCTGGGGCCCGATTACTTCAATTTTGGCACTCCTTGACCCTCGACATGCGACAATTTGACCTGACCCTCCTTTGAAGTGGACTACGCGCAATCACGACTACTGCAGCGTTTTCACTCACTCTCTTCTATCCATTTCTCTGTCAAATCGACACTCGATCTCCGATTCCCTTCTCTCGACTATCGCTTTGAGGGGGGAACACCTCATCCTTTTTCTGGGGCAACCAACTCCTATTTTTGTCTTGCAGTTCGTCAAGAACAACCAACAAGACAAAAAGGGGCAAATGTAGACACCGCAAACGTGTCTGCACCTTGGTTCTCCCCCTTGTCCACCTCAAACCCCTATCCTAACCCTTGGCCTCCATTTGATTAAAATAACTTAAATATTTTAATCAAGTGGCCCCCTTTCCACCCTACCCTTGCCACCTTGGATCCTCCCTTGAATCCCTCCACCTTCCCCCTAGCATTTATTATGCCAAATCTCTTCATTATCTTCCCCCCACGCCCATTTAAGCGTCCTCATGACCGTTATTTCCACAACCCCTCACCCGGCGGCGTGCAGGAATGGGCAGAGGCTATTTTTAGCCTCTGTCCCCATTCTGCCACCGCCGACGTCGGCGACCCTTCGGTCGACGTCGGTGAAACTGTCGGCGTCGGCAGCCTTCATTAGACCTTTCTGCATCCGTTGCACCATTGGACCCTTGAGCTCGCAAACAGAACTCTCTTGGCATTTTGGCATTCATCTCTCCTCCGTCTGGACCTCGTGCAATAGCAGCAACAGGGGTAAAGGCTCTGGATCAGGGTTTTTCTGCTTGACAAGTCTTCCGTGGCTCCAACAACAGCTCCTCCTCTCTTCATTCAGCAAACAAAAAGGTGTCATTCCTCCACAGCCAAAGAAGAGTGCTCACAAGCGTCTGGATTTACGGTGCGCGATCTTTATCCAGGTACTTCACATGCCTTGTCCATTTATCTTCTCTTAGTTTCTTCTTTCTCTTAAATCTGAAAAGTGAATTAGCGATAGAAACATATCTGGGCGTGCCAGAAATGTTTCTACCGCTAATTCGCTTTTCAGATTTAAGAGAAAGAAGAAACTAAGAGAAGATAAATGGACAAGGCATGTGAAGTACCTGGATAAAGATCGTGCACCATAAATCCAAACGCTTGTGAGCACTCCTCTTTGGCTGTGGAGGAATGACACCTGCAAGAAAAAAGGAAACTTGGACAAGAAAATGTTAGATGGATAGGCGGTGGGTTGCCAAGCAAAAGCTTGTTCTCGAAAGTGTGAAAATTTCCTCAAGGGAGGTCAACCCACTGATAACAGACAGATAAGAGATTGAGTAAATATAGAATGCCAGAATACAGAAGTGACAAAGAAATTAAAAAGGAAAGAAAAGACAAAATGATTACCTGAAGGAGTTGTTGGGCTGAAGACAGTCGCCGAGGTCAAAAATTTCGCCGGCGTCGATTAGCTGATCTGCCGACGTTGGTTATTCTGCCGACGTCGGTTGCGGAAGTGGCCGGCGTCGGTCGGGGTTATGGCCTGTAGTCGGGTCTGGGTTGCTTTCTAGTCTGTGGCCAGGTCTGGTTTGTGAACGGGGTCGAGACAGAGTTGGGGGACGAATTTGGATGGACTGGGGAATGGTCTAGTTCTGGTTGGGGGCCTGGTGCAAGGTCTTTGTTTGACAGGGGGATGAGGGAGTTGTCTAGGATTGGATTAAAAGAGGGATAGGGAAGAGGAAGATACACAGAGGACAGGACCTGAGAAGGCTTTTACAGCCTCTCAGGGGGAAGAACAGAGGGAGTAGCAGACAGTAGATAGAATAGATAACTAAACTAAAGAAATGAAATAAAATGGAACACCAGACTGTGCTTACCTTTTTGTTTGCCGAATGAAGAGAGGAGGAGCTATTGTTAGAGCCACGGAAGACTTGTCAAGCAGAAAAACCCTGATCCAGAGCCTTTACCCCTGTTGCTGCTATTACACGAGGTCCAGACGGAGGAGAGATGAATGCCAAAATGCCAAGAGAGTTCTATTTGCGAGCTCAAGGGTCCAGTGGTGCAATGGATGCAGAAAGGTCTAATGAAGGTTGCCGACGCCGGCAGTTTCGCTGACGTCGGCCGAAGGGTCGCCGATGTCGGCGTTGGCAGAATGGGGACAGAGGCTAAAAATAGCCTCTGCCCATTCCTGCACGCCGCCGGGTGAGGGGTTGTGGAAAGAATGGTCATGAGGACGCTTAAATGGGCGTGGGGGGAAGATAATGAAGAGATTTGGCATAATAAATGCTAGGGGGAAGGTGGAGGGATTCAAGGGAGGATCCAAGGTGGCAAGGGTGGGGTGGAAAGGGGGCCACTTGATTAAAATATTTAAGTTATTTTAATCAAATGGAGGCCAAGGGTTAGGATAGGGGTTTGAGGTGGACAAGGGGGAGAACCAAGGTGCAGACACGTTTGCGGTGTCTACAGTACCTTCTAGTTTATGTATATTCATAGCACAATTTGATCAAATGCATAAAAAAATGTAATGGAAAAGACATAAGAACATTCCTAATACACCACAAGCTTATTCCAACATAAAGATTGAATGGCCACTTGATTTTATTATATTTATTGAATAAATATTTATAATTTGAATATAAAGTTTCAAAATTGCTTCTCAATGCTATTAGGAACTTGGAGTATAATTGATTACTTTTGTATAAGCAACTAAACATGGAATTGAACCAGAAGTAATGAGTAACTAGAAATACAAAATAGCAAATAATAAGAGATACAAGAAACAACCAATCTTGCATTAAACTCTTCCAGAATACAATGAAGAAATCTCACTCTTCCAACACCTCTTGGGTGTACAGTATTTCTCTCAAGAGTTCTCTCTCTCTCACAATCAATTACAAACAACTCCATAACCGAGTTGTTATTCCCTTGCTTAATTACAATACAGCCCCATGGGTCTCTTAAATAGGATCCAAGGCATACAATAATTAGAAACACAGAATCAAGACTAAAATTAGTCTTTACATGCAAACACCCTATCCTCCTAAAATTAGAACAAATCTAATTCTGGAAATGCATGCAAATGTACACACACAGGTGACCGACGTCGATCACTGTCAATCTACATATGACTAACGTCGGCTGATCCCTGACCGATGTCAATTGGTTCTAATCCATGCCTAACTAATGTCAGTGATATTTCCAATGCTAGTTACTGGTTAAGCCCAACAACCTCCACATTTGCATAACAGTGAAGCTTTTAGCTCCACAACTTAACAATCTCCCACTTGGAGATAAATAGTTGCACCTGTACCTGTACATCCTCTAATTTGTTTTGGGCTTGTATCCCTCTTTAAGTTCAATCTTGAAGACCAAAAAAATTTGAATGAAGATTCAACTTCTCCTTTGTTCCTGACTTTGTTAACATATCTGTAGGGTTCTTATCCTTGCTAGCCACCGTGACTGCAACAACCTTCTGCAACACTGAAATCCAGCTAACCGCCATTCCACCAACAGTGAACACATATCCTGTGGTGCTTCTCCTATCATCCAAGTCACCTTCCATATCTAAATCTACATACTCATGTAGAGAAGTGTTTAACCTTGCATAACATAAATACCTGCTGCTAGTCCCTCTCTGATATTTGAGAATCCACTAAACTGCTTTCCAGTGTTCCTTTCTTAGATTGGCCATAAAATTTTGCTGACAACTCCCACTGCTTGGGCAATATCTGGTCTAGTATATACCATTTCATACATCAAGCTCCCAACTCCTGAAGCATATGGAACTCTGCTCATGTACTCAACCTCATCATGTGATTTAGAACACTGTTCTTTGCTCATCTTGAAGTGTCCAGCCATAGGTGTGCTTACCGGTTTTGCATCCTGCATATAGAACCTCTCCAACACCTTATTCACATAATCCTCTTGAGATAAAATCAATTTGTGATTTTTCCTGTCTCTCTTAATACAAATGCCAAGGATTTTCTTTGCTGCTCCTAAATCCTTCATGGCAAATGTGTGAGCTAATTTTACCTTTAGCTCAGTAATTTCCTACATGTGTGAACCTGCAACAAGCATATCATCTACATACAGCAACATGATAACATAACTACCATTATCCAATCTGGTAAAATAAACACAATGGTTAGATTGACATTTACTAAAGCCATGCTCTATCATAAACCTGTCAAACCTTAAATACCATTGTCTTGGAGCTTGCTTAAGACCATACAAGTTTTTCTTCAACCTGCACACAAGTTTCTCCTTACCTTTGACCTCAAAACCTTCCAGCTGATCCATATATATCTCTTCATCCAAATCTCCATGAAGAAATATTGTCTTAACATCAAGCTGCTCAAGATGCAAATCCTCAATAGCAACTAAAGACAATACAGTCCGAATAGAAGTCATTTTTACCACAGGAGAAAAAATTTCACCAAAATCAATACCTAGTTTCTATGCAAATCCCTTTACTACCAACCTAGCCTTATGTCTCATTTGTCCATTCTCTCCTTTTAACCTGTATACCCATTTTTTTAGTGCTTTCTTTCCGGCTGGCAACTCAACCAAATCCCATGTTTGGTTCTCTTCCAATGAATTAATTTCCTCATTCATGCCATGTTCCCACTGTTTCTTGGATTCTACCTGTATTGCCTCATCAAAACTTTTTGGTTCTCCACCATCAGTGAGCAACACGTAGTATAAATAAGGGGAGTAATGAATTTGAGGTTTACTTACCCTTACAGTCCTCCTTATGGGCATTTGAGACTCATTCACAGCTTGTTGTTTGCCCAAATTTCATTCTGACAGTGACCGATCTCGGTCATCTCTGGTCGATGTCGGTCTGAAATTGACCGACATCGGTTTCACCTGACCAACATCAATTTCTTCTTGACTGATGTTAGTTTTTGTCTAACTGACGTCAATTCCTACCTGACTGATGTCGGTATCTGTGTTTTCCTGTGAGTGATGATTTTTACCCGTGAGCTCATTTTGGATCATAACCTCATCTAAATCACGATTGCCCTACTCAAAATTATTCAGCCTCTTGAGCTGATCATTGTACATCACCTTCTCATTGAAAACTACATCACAGCTTCTAATAATTTTGTTAGTTTCTAAATTTCACAACCGAAATCCAAAATCTCCAAAGCCATAACCAATGAAAGTGCCCTGCATAGATTTAGCATCCAACTTTTTTCTATTTTCTTTATCAATGTGCACAAAAGCTTTGGAACCAAAAACTCTAAGAATTGAAAGATCTACCTTTTTACCTATCTAAGCCTCTTGTAGAATTCCACCATCCAGAGCAGTAGAAGGTCTTCTGTTAATTAGGTAAATCACAGTATTTACAGCATCTACCCAAAACTTTAAGGGCAAACCAACATGCAACCTCATACTCCATGCATGCTTCATTATTGTTCTATTCATCCTTTCAACAACTCCATTTTGCTGAGGTGTCCTTAAAACCATCCTTTCCCTATGTATTCCACTCATAGAATAGTAACTGTTGAATTTATTGCTGTAGTACTCACCACCATTGTCAGATCTAAGGCACTTCAATCTCAAATCTATTTCATTCTCAACCAAATCTTTCCATTTCTTAAATATGTCAAAAACATTAGATTTCCTCTTTATGCAATAAACCCATACCTTTCTTGTAGCATCATCAATGAAGGAAACATAATGCCGTGATCCTCCAATAGAAGCTACCTGAGCTGGTCCCCACACGTCTGTGTGAACAAGCTCTAACTTGTGCTTCTTCTTTGTTGACCTAGTCTTGAAAAACCTTACATTCTTCTATTTCCCAAAAATACAATGCTCACAGAACTTTAGATCTATGCTTTTCAAATCTAAAAGATTACCTTTTGAATTAAGAACATGCATTCCCTTCTCACTCATGTGACCAAGCCTATAGTGCCACATCTTTGCATCTACATCTGAAGTAGATAAAATAGAAGGAGAATAATCAGTAACACAAGTAGATAGATAAAGTGTACCTACTCTCTTACCTCTTTTTAATACAAGTGCACCCTTGAAAACTTTTCAAGATTCATCTGTGAGAGTTATTGTGCAACTCTCATCACCCAACTTTTCTATAGAAATCAGATTCCTTTTCAAGATGGGTACATGCATGACATTTTTCAACACCCATGTGTTGTCATTCTACAATTTCAACTACACTTTTCCTTTGCCAAAAATTTGACAAGGCTCATCATCCCCTAAATAAACTTTTCCAAAATCTCCATGGACATAATCATTTAAAAATTCTCTATTAGGGGTTGCATGGAAAGAGGCACCAGAATCTAAAACCCAAGATTCTACTTTATTATCCAAAGAAAATATAAGAGCCTCCTGTGTAACAATACTTGTAACTTTTGCTTCCTTATTACCTTCTTTCTGATTTTCTTTGTTATCCTTCAACGAACAATCTTTCTTTGCATGCCCTTTCTTTCCACAATTCCAGTAGATTATACGTCCATTTCTGGATTTGGATCTCCTTCCCATCTTTGACCTTGATTTCCTTTGCTTGCCCTTCTCTCTTTGCCTTCCCTTGCTTTCAATAATTAAAGCATTACCTGATGTTTCCCATGTGCTTTTCCTATGAATTTATTCATTCAAGATTACACTAACAACATCATCAACTTTCAAGATATTTGAAGCAGATGCAGTATTGCTAACTGCCATTACCAAGCTGTGCCAACTTTCAGGTAAAGAGCATAAGATTAAGAGAGCCTTAATTTCATCATCAAAAACTATTTTGACTAAATTTAATTGATTTACAATTTCATGAAAATAATTAAGATGACTATATACAGATCCACCTTCCTACATTTGCAAACTAAATAATTGCTTCATAAGATATACCTTATTCAAAGCTGAGGGTTTTTCATATAATTTTACCAAAGTATCCATTAACTCTACCATTGTCTTTGCCTATGATAAGTTAGAAATCACAGAAGATGCCAGGCTCAACCTTATAGATCCAAGAGCCTTTCTATCAAGAACATTCCATTCTTCATCTTGCATATCTATGGGCTTACTTGAAACTCCACCCAATGGTAAAAATAGATCTTTCTGATATAGATAATCTTCTATTTGTATCCTCCATAATTGATAATTCTTGCCATTGAATTTATCCATTCTTAGCTTACTTTCTTCTGCCATTGCTTTGCTCTCACTCAAATAGAAACCCCTATGAGTGACCTATAATCAACAAACACTAACCCGCTCTAATACCACTTGTTAGGAACTTGGAGTATAATTGATTACTTTTGTATAAGAAACTAAACACGAAATTGAACCAGAAGTAACAATTAACTAGAAATACAAAATAGCAAATAATAAGAGATACAAGAAACAACCAATCTTACATTAAACTCTTCCAGAATACAATAAAGAAATCTCACTCTTCCCACACCTCTTGGGTGTACAGTATTTCTCTCAAGAGTTCTCTCTCTCTCTCTCTCTCACAATAAATTACAATCAACTCAATAACCGAGTTGTTATTCCCTTGCTTAATTACAATACAGCCCCATGGGTCTCTTAAATAGGATCCAAGGCATACAATAATTAGAAACACAGACTCAAGACTAAAATTAGTCTTTACATGCAAACACCCTGTCCTCTTAAAATTAGAACAAATCTAATTCTGGAAATGCATGCAAACGCACACACATAGGTGACTAACGTCAGTCCCTGTTGATCTGCATATGACCAATGTCAGCCGATCCCTAACCAATGTCAGTTGGTTCTAATCCATGCCTAACCGATGTCAGTGATATTGTCGATGCCGGTTAGTGGTTAAGCCCATCAACCTCCACATTTACATAACAGTGAAGCTTTTAGCTCCACAACTTAACAAATGCAGTAGTGTTTCAATTCAATATCCAAAAGATAAGGCTATAAAAGAGCATCCTCTTATTTATAGAGATGAGCTATGAATGAAAATAGGTAAACCCTAACTGCCTTGACTTATTCTAGGCAAAGTTTGATTTTTCTTAGGACTCTGTACTTTTCCTACATGCAAATTACATATAACAAAACTACATATGAAAATATTTGAAAATAATCTAAGTGTTTGAAGACAGGGATTTACTCCTTTTTATTATTCTACATATAAGCTTCATAACTCTTCAAGGCCGCTTGAACTTCATTGTTATCTATCTCTAATATGTTTCTAGAGATGGTGAGGACTCTTGTGATGGAGTTTATTATATTGATAGGTATTCCTATGTGCCTATCCAAAATTCTCTTTAACTTATCCATAATTGCTTAGATCTTAACCAACATATCAATGGATTCTAATGTGAATGTTCTTATTTCAACTTCATTATGAACCAAGGAAGTGAATTCTTGGATAATTGTTTCTACAAGAAGGATTTTCTAAGTTTCATCCATCATTTGGCAAGAAATTTCCCCAATTTTATCTATAATATATAGCTCTTTGTTTGCACACATGTTTAGGGATTTTTTGACATCCTTGATCAAATTTTTGAGGAATTCTATTTTATTCTTCTTTGTCTCCCTGCATTCCACAAACATCTTCCTATTTGGAATTAGTTTTTGTTCAACCAAAATTTCCAAATTGAATTGACATAGCTGGGTCCATGTATGGATGTCATTATCTATCATTTGAAAGTCTTGAGAAAGTGTATCGAAAGTTTGTTTCATCCCTAATTTGGTCAACATTTGAATCAACCAAGGATGAAAGAACCACTCCTTGAAACTTGTACTTCATGGCTCTTGTTATAGGAGAAGCCTCTGTCATTGGTTAATAAACTACATGAGAGTGTTGAAAATCTCTAGAGTTAGCATATTTTTCATTTGGTAGGAAATATGTAAAGGCCAAAAAAAGATGCACCTATGCATCTAATTATAAATTTTATGTAGTTTGGATAAATTTCTCCAAATTGCATGGGAGTAGGAAAAACCTCATGTATTCTAGATAAAATTCTTTGCACTAAAAGAGGTTAACTGATTTTGATGTAGTTCAGAGAAAATTCTTTGCACTACACATTGGTAGGTCTCTGGGGTGTAGTTCAAGGAAAATTCTCTAGAATATATGTTTTGTGTAATTCAAAGAAAATTCTCTAGATTACACAAAATGGAGAAGGATGTTGGTCAGAGAAAATTCTCTAGACTACATGACATTTTGATGTAGGTCAAAGAAAATTATCTAAACTACATCTAAGTAAAGCACTTGGATATATGATGATTGGGTGTACTTCAAAGAAAATTATATGAAGTACACCACTGTAAGTATGTCGAGATGTGCTTTAGTGGAAAAATTATCTAGCTTTACATGTGCAATGTCAGGTTTTTCTCTGACCTTGCATGTATAATGTCAGGGTTTTTATCTGGCCTTGCATGTGCAATGTCAGGTTTTTTCTCTAGCCTTACATGTTTGAAGGGAAATTTTTTGATAAGTCAAAATGACTAATTTTTTTTTTGGGAGGGGGATTATGCATGAGGCCAATTTATTTACCTTATTTTACATGCCTAGATCTCATGGGCTATGAGATGAACAAGTTTCATATGGGTTATCCCATGAATTGAGTTAGATAAATTTAAGGATAATAAATGTCTCCAACTTGGGAATTTCCTTCAACAATTCTTTGAAATGATTAAAGGGAAAAAAATCCTAGAACTCGAAGTGCCTTAATCCATTAGGACATAGAGTTAGGCAATAAACTAGACTAAAGACAAAATAAAGAGACTATATGGATATATAAAAAATGTACAAACTTATATGGAACTTAACTGAGTGTAAAACTTTAGATGTTGTCGACTATAGGGCAATGGAGATGGTGTTCCATCCTAGTATGCCAAAATGAAACTATTCTTTCTAAAAAGTTGATGAATAAGAAAAGGCACCCTCCATAAGGAATCAAACTTTCCATGCATTCCTTTTGGCTTTCTTTTCTTGTCCCATAAATAACTAGATCCCTAATTTGAAAATCTCATGGCATGGGTTTTTTGTTGGTGTTCAGAAATATGGTCTACCACCTTTGTATGTTGATCTTTGAGTTCAACAATGAACATAATATGCTTGTCTATGGAACTTTCAAACATCTCATCCTCAATTGCTTTAACCAATCTAAGAGTGAGCAACTCTAATGTGATAGGTATCTCTATATTCAAGCCATAAATAAGTTTAAAGGGGGACATACCGATTTCTCACTTAAGAGTGATGTGATCAGCCCATAATACATCATACAATGCCTTGTTCTAAGATCTCTAATTTTCTTCTACCAACTTCTTGATAATATTGACCAAATTCTTATTACTTGACCTAGCTTGACCATTTCCTTGGGGGTAATAGTTAGAGGAGTGAGATAGAGTGATCCCATATTCAAAATAGAACTCATTTATCTCATGGGATGAGAAATAAGTAGCATTACCTATTACTATATTGTTAGGTATTCCAAACCTTGAGATGATGTTTTCCTTGAGGAAGTTACAAATAGCTTTTAAAGTGGCATGTTTGGTTGGGATTAACTCCACCCACTTGGTGAAGTAGTCATTATCCATGGGAACATAATTATGACTTGCATTTGATAATGGGTTTATTATGTCAATGAATTCAATACCCTAATTCTGGAAAGGTTATTTAATAAATTTTGTCTTGAGGGATAGGGCTACCAACTTGGTTTTACCCATAAATTACTTGCATAACTTATATTTACACATTTAGGTGTATGCATCTTGAAAAAGTGTCAGCCAATAGTACCTTTCTCACAAAATTTTGTGATTTGTGACTAGAGTTGAGAAATTTCCTCCACATGCCAAGTTGTGAAAGGATTCTAACAGCTTTCTTTGTTGTGATTTGTCTACACATCATATAAAAATTTCATCAATTCTTTTCTTGTACAAACCATTTTCCCAAATAATGAAATTTGTAGCCTTAAGCTTGATTGTCCTCTTCTTTTTTTAAGATAAATGCTCTAGACATTCTTCATATGTGAGGAAGTGAACAATATTAGAGTACCACTCATTCATTATGCTTACAAACAAGACTTTGGGAAGTTTTTCTTTTTTATATCCCTTATCACTAAATACCTCTTCTATTTTGTTTTCTATGATAAGCTGACATAAACCTTTCCCATGCATTAGATTTATAGGTTTAATTTCCATATCATATTCTTGGATCTTTGTTATCCAATTACCTCTTTTGATTCCAAATTATTATTGAGTTAGGATGACCTTGACTATTTAATCTCATATCAGTGTTATGGTATGACAACTAAGGATGTAATACCTAAAGTGCTTAACCATTTTCACCATAACATAAGCATGTTTCTCCATATGTGAGTATTTGAGCTTGTGAGCCTTTAGAGGGTAGCTCATGAAAGATGTAAGAGATTCAATCCCCTCTTTGTTTGGCTACACCAAAATGGTGGATAAAGTGTGTTTGAAAGCATAATTTTACATGATGAAGTCCTTGGTATAGTTAGGGAAGATTAAGACTGGAGCATGAGCAATTGCTTCCTTTATTTCATGAAAGGCAGCTTTCCCTTTCGTATTCCAATGGAAAATTGACTTTCCTTTCATCATATCAACAATATGATGTGTCTTCTTAGAAAAATTAGGTACATATATTCAAAAGAAGTTAACCTTCCCAAATAAAGAATGCACTCTTTTCTTATTAGATGGTAGAGAAAGACTCTAAATAGACTTGACTCATTTAAGATCAATTCTAGTTCCTTCCTTAGACTTAATGTACCCAATAAGTTTATCTTTAGTAACCCCAAAAATGGATTTCTTGGGATTGAGGGATATCCCATGTTGACAACACCTTTTATGTACTTGCTATAAATGATCACAATGATATTGACATTTTTTTGAGAAAATAGATAAATAATCAAGATAGACCACAATAAACTTACCTTATCATTCCATAAATCCAATTCCATCACCCTCTAAAAGATGACACAAGCATTGATCAACCCAAAAGGCATTCTGAAATATGCAAAGGTGCCCCATGGAGTAGTAAAGGACTTTTTTTGTTGATATTTATCATGCACCTCCACTTGGTTATATCCTGATAAGCCATCTAACATAGACAACATCTCTAAATCCATTATTATTTGTAGTACTTGATCCATTACTAGTAATGGGTAATTATCCTTTAGTGATGATTTATTTAGATTATAGAAATCAACACAGATGTAGATTTATCTATTCGTTTTCCTCATATGAATGATTTTATCTATCCATGTTGAGTGATGTATAGTAAAAATGATTCTATCATTTAACATATTTAATCTCTTGGTAAGGATGGTACCTGAGATTTTAGGATTGTTTCTACTTGTGAGGCAGAGATCCATATCTGAGAGGAATATAATGCTAAACTTCTTTGGGTTAAAAATATTTCAAATCAACATATGAATATGTTAACACATCAATGTCTATCATATAAGTGTCACCAACTTCTTTCTTTCCTCCAATGAGCAAGTTTTCCCAATATTTATCATTATAGGATCATCTTCTATTACTAGATTGAATTACTCAACTTATGTTGATGAATCTGATTCATAATATCATCATTTTAGAAATCAATCATGTTTATCAAAGAGTCTTTCTAGAGAAACCAATCATTTTGGAATCTTATTCCCTTTTAGATGCAAAATTTCTTCACTATTTTCCTCATTTATATTGGAAATTGATTCTTGAGGAGTAGAGTCACTCCCTTCAAAGTATAATTCACTAAATTTTTTTGTCTTCTCCAAAAAGGCAATATCTTGATCATCACTATTGAGAACTTTCCAATGATTAGCATTATTAGGAATACTAGGTCAGAATAGTAATTTAATGGTATACTTATTTCATTAGAAATCCTTGTGGGGAATCAAGAGGGTGGTTAAAATGGTCAATGAATCTTCCTTATTGTTGTATTCTCTTGGGATTACTAATATATCAAAATCATCACAATCCTCAATGCAATCCCAAACATGATTGTGATAATGACTTAGCCTTTCATTCTTTGTTTGATATAAATTTATTACTTGACAAATGACTAACTCAACATCACCCTGATAATGGAGATTTTTAATTCCTTTTTTTTTTGCAACACCCATCCCTAACAATATGGATTCATATTATGTAGTGTTGTTAGTATTATCAAATTGTAACTTGAAAGAAAAAGGTGAGATATTCCTTCTAGAAATATAAGGAACATCCCAACTCCATATCTGATTGAAGAACAACTTCCATCAAATTCCAAATTCCAAACATCATTTGAACTTTCTACTTCATAGTTTCAAAATCTAAAATCTCTTCATCTGAAGAGGATAATTCATTTATTTTTTTACCTTTGTTTTAAATATCATTTGATGATACTATATCCTCATCTGTCGTTAATAAATAAGTGCCCATTTCATATATTTTAAAGAGAATCTAAGGTTTTAGATCCTTAGTCTTTGTCACAGTATATTTTGCTTGCTTCTTTAGATGAAGTTTCTACATAACTTTTCAGACAGTATTGTGGGATTGCACCTTTGATAAGTATTATAGCCTTAGAGAAATCCATGTTGATTTCACCACCAACATCTTTGGTAAAATTTCATCCCAACAAAACTCCATATGAAGCTAGAATGTTAGCTACAAGAACCATCATATTTATCTTTTTCTCTAGAAAAGCTACAAATAAAAATTATGCATCTTTGATTTGACCTATAAGGGGTACTTGCTTAGTTTCCATTGAAAATCAATTACCTGAATTCTTTGTTAGAGTTAGCCCTAAGGCAGTAGTTACTTTGGCTAACATCACATTGTCAGAGACACCCAAATCAATGATGTAATTACTAAACTTTTAACCATTGACAAATAGGGAAATATAGAAATGCTCTATTTTTCTAGTTATGGATGAGGGAGTTACAACCAAGTTATTTTATTTAGATTTTTGTTTCAGGTCATTAGGTGCACTTTTAGATGAGATATGATCAAAATTGGCTCCCTTGTTTTTTAAAAACTTAGCCAATATTTTGAATTGTTTAGGGTTGGATTGGAGGTATTCAACATCATACATTTGAATTTTTCTCTTCCTATCATGATCTATGATATAAAAATCTAGGTATGGAATGGTTGAAGAAGATGAGGAATTTTTATTTTTAGGTTTTGGGTTTTGAGCACTGAGTCTAAATATAGAACGAGAAGAAGTGGAATAGTGAGGTGTACTTGTTTATCCCCCATTGTATCTTTTGGTTAAATTGGTAAAAGAGTTCATCTTTTGGAAATCATAACCTCTTGACATGGTTCATCTTTGGACTTATTTTTCTCAACCTCTGTTGTTGATTTAACTAGTTTTGAGAATGAGTGAAGATGTCATAACACTCACCATATGTACTTTATTCTTGTTCAACTTCTTCTTCTTCATAGTTCAAAAACCTAATATTAGAGTCACCAAATACTCCTTATTCATCTCCTATTAAGGGATTACCATCATCCTCTAGAACATATTCTAACTCTAGAAGATCATCATGTTTTGGTTTAAACAAGTTTACTATTGCATTAACAGGTGGTGACTTTAATGTAAGCCTTGCTTGTAGTGGAATAATATTTTTATGGTTTTGGTTCCTTGCAGCATTGTTGGGTAATTAGAAACGTTTGGTTATGTTCTTCTTTGAATGTCCTTATATAAAGAAATGGACATACCTTGAGACATTTTCTTATTGAGTGCTATCAATTCATTTTCTAACTTCTGCATCATATGATCTATGGTGCGAGTAAAAGGTAAAACCAAAGGGAACTACCCATTAGGATTGATTGAATCCTTTCTAAAATTTCCTACCCATATAGTGGCCAATTTTTGAGCATCTTTAAGATTGCCTGGGGCTTCTCTTTGTAAAATAAAACTAACTTCTATAAATTTAGAATTGATGAAGAATCACTTCAAGTTCTCAATTATAGGTTGTACAATAATTGGGCTCATGTTCCTCAACTTATTAAACTTTTCCATGAACTCACGCATGAGACCATGTGGTTTTTTCTTCATTTTTATGAGTTGGCATAGCAAGGTATGAGCATCTTCTACTAGCTTGAATCTTACCTCAAACTTAGTTTGAAGTGTTGCCTAACTTGTGATGGTTCCTACTGCAAGATGGTATAACCAATCAAAAACAACACCTTGGAGTGTTTCTATGAATAATCTTATAAAAAAATCTTCATGTTCTACCCCTATAACTCCACACGCAACGTAGAATATGATAATATGTTCATCTAAATGTTACTTACCATCACCAAGAACTTGGGGAAGTTTTTTCATAAACCATGAGGTACTTCATGTGATGGTGGCATCAAAATTAATGGATCAAAAGCAATTCCACATAGACCTTGAGAAACCATTTTATGTGGGTTGTATGGAGGAATAAAAAATATTTTTAAAGGTAAAATAGTCAAAATAATAGAATTATTAAAAGCTTCCTCTGGTATAGGAGATATTGTATTGGTAGGAGGAAAACTTCTTGTACATTGAAGAGGTGACCATGTACATGCTGAAAAAATATCAAAGTTATGCTTTTGTAACAACTCAAATATAGGATCAATGTATCCTATTACCCTTTTGCTACATGTGTAATTATATTCTATTAGACTATAGACTTATCAAGAAAAAGAAAGAGATTGGGAACAATAAAACAATTACAAACAATAAGGTACTAGTTTTATTTCAACCAAATGAGCGTAACTCTTGGTTGCATGTTTGATGCCCAACAAAGTTGCCAAAAACTATTGGGTGAATATTTTATCACCAATAAAATGGTGCTTTCAACCACAATATGATGATATTAAGTCACTTTTCGAGGAAAGGGGAGGCACCCTTCTTATTGCTATCTAAAATCAACAAGTAATGAATTACAGTTATTTACACTAACTTTATCATGTAGGTGTTTCTATATGATATAATTCTCTTTTTTTAGAATATATGTTTTCTTATAAACTTATACTAGAATCCCTTGTGATTCTTACAGTGTATCATAAAAATGTAAACTATTTATTGGAGAAATAATAACTGATATCTGGATTAGCTAGACGTAAGAATAACTAAAATAATTTTGGTGAGTGCACATCAAAAGAAACCCACAAAGGCTCAAATACCTTTGCTTACTTCTTATTCTAATAAAAAACAAAAATGGATGGAACAAAGTGCAAACCAAAGTCTCCACCTTATTTCCAATGAAGATTAAATAATCAAACAAAATAACTCATAGCCCAAAGTCTCCAAAATCACTTCTAAGCAAGAACACAAGATACAAATTTACAAATGATATTGCAGCTCAAAGACTTCAAAATAAGATTTATATCACCTTCTATTTTATGTATATTCACACCATAATTTGATCAAATGCAAAATAAAATTAAATGGAAAAGATGTAAGAACATTCCTAATACACCACAAGCTTACTCCAACATAAAGATTGAATGGCCACTTGATTTTATTATATTGGTTGAGTAAAGATTTACAATTTGAACACAAAGTTTCAAAGTTACTTCTTAATGCAGCAACATTTCACTTTAATAGCCAAAATATAAGGTTAAAAAAGAGCATCCTCTTATTTATAAAGAGGAGCTATGAACAAAAATAGGGAAATCCTAACTACCTTGACTTATTATAGATAGAGTTTGATTTCACTTAGGACTCTGTAATTTTCTTACATGCAAATTACATATAACAAAACTACATATGGAAATATTTGAAAATAATCTAAGTGCTTGAAGACACACGAATTTCTTCCTTTTTATTCTTCTCCATGTAAGCTTCATATCTCTTCAAGACCACTTGAAATTAATTGTTGTCTATCCTTGATGTGTTTTTGGAGATGGTGAGGACTCTCATGATGGATTCTACTATGTTGATAGGTATGCCTTTTTGCCTATCAAAAATTCTCTATAACTTATCTATAATCATTTGGAACTTAACTAGCTTATCAATGGATTATAATGTGAATGTTCATATTTTAACTTCATTGTGAACCAAGGAAGTGAATTCTTAGATAATTATTTCTACATGAAGGGTGTTTTGAGTGTCATCCATCATTTGGCAAGGAAGTCCCCCAATTTTGTTTGTAAGATCCAATTCTTTGTTTATGCACATATCCAAGGCTTCTTCAAGATCCTTGATCAAATTTTAGAGGACTTATTTGCCTCCATGTATTTCACAAACATCTTCTTATTTAGAGTCACCTTTTATTCAACTAGAAGTTCCAACTTGAATTGATGCAATTGATCTATGTATGGATGCTATTATATATCATTTGAAAGTCTTGAAATTTTTTATCAAGTGTCTATTTCATCTTTGATTTGGTCAACATTTGAATCAACCAAGGATGAAGGAACCACTCCTTGAAATTTGTACTAGATGGCTCTTTTGGCTAGAGAAGACTCTGTCATTGGTTAATAAATTGCATGAGAGTGTTTAAAATCTCTAGAGTTAGCATATTTTTCATTTGGTAGTAAATATTTAAAGGTAGAGAAAATTTTCTCCTGTGCATCTGATTATAAATTTTATGTAGTTTAGAGAAAATTCTTCAAACTACATGGGAGTAGGAAAATCCTTGTGTAGTCGAGAAAAAAATATCTACACTATATGAGGTTAACTAATTTTGGTGTAGTCTAGAAAAAATTATCCGCACTACACATTGGTAGGTATTTGGGGTGTAGTTTAGAGAAATTTATCTAGACTACATGTTTTGTGTAATTTAGAGAAAATTCTCTAGATTACACAAAACTAGGAAGAATTTTGGTTAGAGAAAATTCTCTAGACTGCATGACATTTTAATGTAGGTCAAAGAAAATTCTTTGGATTGCATCTGGATAATGCACTTAGATGTAGGATGATTGGTTACACATCAAAGAATTTTTTTCAAAGTACACTAGAAGTATGCTGAGATGTGCTTCAGCAGGAAAATTATCTAACCTTGTATGTGCAATGTCAAGTTTTTTCTTTGGCCTTGCATGTGTAATGTCAATTTTTTACTCTGGCCTTGCATGTGTAATTTTGGGTTTTTTCTCTAGCTTGCATGTGCAATGTTGGGTTTTTTTTGACCTTGCATGTTTTAATGTAAAAATTTGATTAGTCAAAAAGAATATGTTTGGAAAGGATTAGGCATGAGACCAATTTATTTACCTCATTTTATGTGCCTATAACTCATGGACTACGAGACAGAAAAATTTCATAGGAGTTATCCCATGAATTGAGCCACCTAAATTCTAGGATAACACTATAATTAAACATGGATACAATAATATGAATTAAATGATTGCACTATTTTATCTTTGGAAGCTTCCTTTAAATAATTCTATGACATACTAAAAATCATATAATTCAAAAATAAAACACACAACTCATAAATAAACTAAATAACATGCTCAACTATTTAACGGGTTGGATTATTATTGCAAGACTTCCAAAGGGGGACCTTATTCTTTCTAACTATAGCTTCAATCCTTCCTATTATTACAATGAAATGGAATCAAAAATTATTGTTCATATTAATCAAAATGTAGTAATAAATTGCTTCAAGGAAATTACAATAACAGTTGTCTTACAAAATGTACTTCTGATATACTTATCTAATTAATCTCTACTGCTCTCTCACATTTTTTGTTACCTACATATACAAAAATGGAGATTATTTTATACAAAAAAATATACATTCGAAACTAAGAAACATTCATCTATAGGATAACATAAATTAGTTCCTTCTACTGAGGTCATCGTTCATGTGAATCTTGTAATACTACCTCAGGACAAACAAAGTTGTTTTAGTCTTCAACTACATCTTTATTAAACTCCATGGAGGTTATTATAATTTTTGTGATTCATTTAAATTAGGAATCAAATTTTTTTCATCTGTGGCTTTGGTTATGCAGTGGCTACATGATGTGTCTGCATGATGAGATCCCTTTTGTTGCAGGATGGTCTATGTTATATATCTATTGCTTTAAAACATATTTAAAACACATTATATAAAAAATCATTTTATAGTATAAGATAAATATTATATATTTTATTTCAAGACAAATTTATAACTATTCAAATATTATGAGAACATAATTCTATTTTCAAGATTATGGTTGTTTGAGGATAGAAACTTTATGGGAAAGTAGCTAAGAAGCATGATAAATAAGAAAGATGAGAATGATGGATGAGGAAAAAAATATGAAAATTTTGGGGCTCATTAATCATTACATAATGTTTATCTCCATGTCTCATCATAATGTCTCACTTATTTGATATGTAACACTCCTATTCTTCATTATTTATAACTTTCATTAAACTTGGTGATACCTAGTTCCTACTTAGGAAACTCCAAAATAGTATTGCAGGTGTATTACTTAATCTTGAATATTCCTTGATTGTATTATTTATTTGGAACATATAATATTTATTCCATTCATATTTATATTACATTGAGGTTATTTGTTTGCACTATAGGGGATCTTCTCTTCACTTGGAGGAAGTGTAACTTATCTAGCATTTCACTTAATCAAGAGACCTACAATTAGGATATATTTGTAAGTGGAGGTAAGAGATTTTACTATATACTTGAAAATCATAGGCACCCTGATAAAATATTATTTTAGTGAAACCATATTATCCATATCTTGAGTAAAACGTACATCCTTTAAAACCTTGCACACTTTTTCATGTGTTGTGCAAAACTATATTTTTCTATAGATGTTCTTGCAGCACCTTGTTCACATTTGTCAATATTCAAGATTGATTTTTTAGGTGTGTTACATATATTAAGGTTCTTAAATATCATTTTCAACTATTACAAGACCTCTTTATAGACACTTTGATGGAAAAAGGCTTCTAGGATCTCTGTAGGCTTTTTAAAGGCAAAGTATAGGTTCACCAAGCTACATTATCTCTCAATACCTACAAAAATGTGATATGAAGTATATTTACATTGAAATAAGATTTAAAATATTGATAAATATCTATTTTATCCTTGTGATCTTTCAATACCATGAATATAAGTTGTCTATGCATCGATCTACTAAAAGTGCTTGCAATCATTGGATTAGACCTATATATGACTTGTGGAGTTCCCCAAAGTATGTCATTAGATGTTTACCTATATTTTATGAAGTTTATCATTCCTTTTGTGGATTTTATAAGGTATATTAACTCATATTTATCTCTATAGTAAATGAATAATCCTCATCTAACTTGGGTTTAGCTTAGAAACCTACCAAATAACCTTGATAGACCCTAAATAGATGGTGTTGTTAGAGGTAAAACCATTGAGAGGGAAGGGTGAATCAATGAGCCCAAATAATTCAAATTTAATTTCAAAAATTTCAAAAATTATTAATCAATTACCATAAGCATTCATGAAGCATACACATCATTCATAGCAATTAAAAAGAGACTGCAAAATCAAGCACATAATAGATGACATATGTAGGAAACCCTCTTGGGGGAAAAAACCCACTAGAACCTAAAACTGGAATAATATCCTATAATAAAAATAACCAATTTAGACTATCTATAACTAATCAAGGAACTATCATCCCTTTTTTAGTGAGACTACAATCCCATAAGGTGTTATAACACATGCTTAGATGTGCAACCACAACAACTAGACTTTTATCAAGATTCATCTTGCAAGGAGGATAGAACCCATAGATGTTAAGAAAACACAAAACCACTTATGAACACAACATCTCCTGAACATTGATTTCCTACCAATCTAATGGAGATATAAATTATATCATCTCTCTTCAACTCTACACACTCAAAACATCCAAATCATCCTTTTGGATCACCCTGGACCTCTTTGCTTATCCTCAACTTGCAAGAGCATAATTTTAACATCACAACCATTACCCATAGGTCACATACATATTCCTAAATCATCTCTTCTCATAAACTCATCTACTGGGTGCTCTCCCTCTCATTCACTTCACAACTCTCACATCTAAGTCTCACACAAGTCTAGAAACCATCTCATTTGGTTTCACTATTTATAAAGCCTTCATGATTATTAACATCTTGGTCAAAAAATAGGAATTCCTTAAGCATTGATTAATATAAATTGATACATAGCTTAATACCATTAAATACCATTCACATAAGTTATCCATAACATCTATGGGTCACCCTTAAGTAACTACACCTTTCAATTAGGCCCTTGTAGCTCTTATAAGTCTCATGGAGACCTATTCACCCATTTAACACTTCATCAAGAAGAAAAATAACATAGGACCACTTTAAAATACATGGGTCCAATCCTTATTTCCATTTATACATCCTCAATTTCTTACAATCATCTTTGATGACTTATGCATATGTTTAATCTACTCATGCAATAGGCTTGTACACAAGACACCATGAATGAACATGCAATAAACTTATTAGAAAATTTTCATACTAAATATTAATTGGTCAAACCTCCAAAGACCACAAATATCATCCTCATGGAGTCTAAAACACTCTCAAATAGCTAAGTCATCATGAGACATTGAAACAACATCAACACAAGCTTAAACATCCTTCTTGGGTCACTTGCCAAACACAATCAAACACAATTAAATATAGACCTCAATATATTTGAGTATACATAATTTCAAATCTTCAAATATATATTTCCATGTGCATCTTGGAGTCTTTTACAAATTCACTTTTCACACCATGAAAAAATTCTATCTGTATCAAAATTTATGGCCTAAAAACAAAAAATTGGTCTTTCAATATTTGAATTCAAAGGTTTATAGTTAAACCTCAAACATCATGCTATCATATTATTCCCTCACTACTTATATTAAATACACACTATTAATCTTATTCAAGATTTAACTCATAGTATGCCACTACCCAAATGTTAAACTTCAAACACTTGGTATCATCTCACTTCTTCTTGACATCCTGGAATAAACACGATCCATTAATCTCCTATACGTAGCTTGATTTTTATCTATGTTTAAACATTGGAAACTTTGAACTTATTTCACTCAATATGCTCCATTGATATTGATTAGTATGAACATACTCTCACCATTAGATCTTAGAAGTATCTCAGTCTTTACCTCTGCCTATCATTAAGAAACTATCACTTTGACCTCTTTGACTCGATACATGCCATTAGATCAATCTATATGATCACCCAAAAACTATTGGATCTTCATTTTGCCCTGATATTTATCTCTTGAAAAATTGACTAAGTATGAGAACCATTACAATTTGTTTGGAAATCCAACTTTGGACCTCAATAAATTTTACTACACTTAGATGCCTGATCTTAAATTTAGACCATATGATCTCCTCACATAGGAGAATCCAACCATATATCAATATTCTTCTACTTTTATAAACCTTGTGCGTGTGAGATATAACACCATTAATCTTCTCACTCAATTTTTTCTACCACAGAGCCAACTATGTCAAGAACTGCCTAGAAGGCCATCCTTTTACATGCATATATTTTAATGTTCTTCATTATATGACCTAAAATTTTGTGCATATCAACTGGGGAAAAAAATGAACAAACCCATATTATCAATTTTTCCTAAAACTACCACACATGTAAAATATGACTTCATCAAAATTCTTACTTGGCTCTTCTTGCCACATTGTAAATTTGGCTATGGGAAAACACTGTCAAACTACTTGGGAGTCCAAATTTGCACTAGCATATCTTATGTTGTGATTCATCACATGAACTAAAATTTAGTGCATATAAACTATGAATAAATTTTATCGCAGCTATATTACCAACTCCCCTTGACTCATTCACATGTGGCAATGGCAATGTCAGCAAATTACCTACTCAATTTTTTTGCCACTAGACCCAAAATGTCTATATGAAAATAATGATCAACCAGATGAAATTTACTCATGATCATAAGCACTAAAAGCATATAAAAACTCTTATAGGATCCATTTCACATGTTCAGTACTCCATACTCATCCTTGATCATCTCAAACCATGCCAAAACTAAAGATCAACCAAGCATACTAGGATAAGCATATTGCACACTTTGTCATTATCACTTAGACTATCAAGAAACTTCATACACTCACTTGGAAATATACATGACATAACTATGACATCATTGATAACTCTCCAATAATATCACCCTTTGTCATTGATGTCAACAACCATCATATAGTAATATACAGCTCAACTTGCTTCTCTCTCTTCAAGCACTCCACAATAGGAACTTTCTCCCACTTTGACACAATGAAAAAGTGGGCACCAAATAATCCTAAGGACCTAAAAATACTACCAATATAAGAGGACCATATTAAAAATATGATACAAACTCCCCCTTACCTTGAGCCTACCTCTTTTTGCCTTGACAACTTCCTCTTAGTATATGCCAACACTCTTCTTTAACCAAGCACTACAACCAATTAATAAATAACACACAAAAGTAATAAAATATAATTTAACACAACAATAAAAATCTAAGAGGAAATTTTAGTAATAAATCTAAGCAATTACACTTCCTAAGCATCTTCAAATCTCCACACACCATGAGAACCACCATATAGGCTTACTAGCCTTCTCTCTTAAGACACCTAGGGGATCATCAAGAGAACTTCATGACACTCAAAAAATAAGAAAAATGTTCTAAAAAAACCTAATAAATCACATTTAAACATACATACCTTTAATTTTTGGATAAACTTATTAAAAAAAAAACACTCTTCTTCACACTAAGCTTGTCTAGTCTCCTTGTAGTTTTACTCGGAACTTGTAGAGCCCATAACTTTTAGTAGACACACTATTAAGCCCTGAAAATTCATATCTAGAACACTCTCATATGAAACAAAAATCAAACTTATTCACATCACCTATATCATCATATGGAACATACTTCCTTCACAAACCTATTAGCCAATTAGGCCCCCAATTTGACAAAAACTTGAATAAATTGAAATCCATAAACCTTAAAATCTCAATTAAACTTAATTTTATAACCCATTTGGCCCATTAAATCTATTAATAAGCCTCATATCTCAACTCATAAGGTAAACCACTTTTATAGCATAGCCCAAAACCCTAAAAACTTAAAATAAATAAGGTAAAAAAAACCTCCTTCAGGTCAATGCACACCTCTAAAACTTATTACACACCTATAAAAACCCATCACACACTTTTGGACCAATATTTTATCTTCCAAACCTTTGGGAACCCATACATCCTATAACCCATTTTAGGCCTACTTGTCCTTAAGCCAAAACTAAGAAAATTGAGAGTACTAAAAAATCTCTAATTTGACTTCAACATACCTTTAGACCACAAAAACACTTGGATCATATCAAAAATAAGTGAACATACCTTTTTGAGCTTAAAATTCTTCTTTAAATTTCATCAATCTCATTATGCCACCTAGAAACACCCATGCTAACCATGTACTATAGCTCCTTCACAAACCTTTAGAACAAGCTCATGAACTTGTTGTTCCCCCTTAGCCAATGACCTTCTAAGATCAAAAAAATTCTCTATACAGATGGGCATTATGATATTGAGCACAGACACTTGCTTCTCCGTAAGAAATATGTCTCTTAATATGTATAGGAAAAGACATCCTACTTCATAATGTCCTAGAACAATGTGAAACTAAGAGTGTTTCACAACTCCTCATATTCCTTCTCCTCCTTGGTCATATGATGATTATAATTCTTTTTCTTTTTCTTAGGCTTAAAATAAGAAATATGCTCATCCACTATAACATTATCCTTCTCTTCTATGATTGGATTGACACTACATGGAGATAGCATAAATTCATGACATACCTTTTCATTTGTAGAATATTCCTTACAGCTTGGAACATTATCACTAGGCATTGACAATTGATGTTCTTTGCATGATACATGCTCAACAATGGTAGGATGTTCAATTGTATCTATACATATCTCATAACTAGCCTCAACTAGTACCTGGGTCCTCTCCTTGAGCTTGATCTCTTTACCACAACATGAGCAGATAATGAGAGCCCTTGACACTCTTTTACTTATGTAGCATTCTCCACCATAGAAAATAGATTACTTGGACCAGTAGACCCATCATGACTCATACTTACCCCTTTGGTTTCCATGAGTTAACTTTCCTTCTTCCTTTCATAATAAGACCCTGATTGAACTCATTTTGACTTGATGACCTTTGCTTGAAGAACCTAGCAATGCGACCAATCTTCTCATATTTATAGCAAATAATATTCCTTGATGGAAACATAGTTTGTCATGCCTTTTTTGGATAGAAACTTGCAATGTGTCCTTTTCCATGACAAATAAAACAACCTCCTCATTTTTAAGATAACTTACCTTATCTAATATTATGTGGATAATGGTTCACAAAGTGTCCCACATCAAGACAGTTGAAGCAGTTAACTTTGTTCACACTTTTTAACTACTGACCCCCATCACTGTTTTGAGAAAACTCATTTCTAATATGTCTCTTCAATTCTCTAGATTTATACCCAAATTGATTACATATGTAATAGGAACCATCAAACTTACAAACCTCATGGCATTTGGTTATTTGATCTGATTTTTCTTTAAAATACCAACACCTTCATTTCTTGTCTAATGATTTGTATTCAAAGTGAGATTGTTCTTCTTGACAAAAGTTTTCATCTTGTCTTGAGTTGCATTCTCTAATTATTCTTTATATCCAAGAATAATTCTATCACTTACATACTTTTAATCATTTAGAATATTATCTAGATCAATTAAACTCTTTTTAAATCTCACAAATGACTTCACCTTATGGGATGTCTTCTCTAACTCAGATTTCAATGACTCATTTTCAATTACATACCTTAAACATTAATCTTCTGTAGCTTACACACTTGCAGACATGATTTCAAATTGACAACTGAGATGCTTAACCATGTCTTCATGCTCCTTGGTGTCTTCATTCATTCTTTCTTCATACACACTAAATTTCTCTTCATAGTCCTTGATTAGAGACTTCATCTTCTTATTAATCTTATTCTTAATTCTTCAGTTCTTCAAGAGCAATTGTCAATGCATTCTCATAGTCCACCTCATCTTCATTATCATCTAAATCAATCCAAGTAGACTCTTTTTGATGTGACCAACTTCCTTCCTTGGCCATAAAGAGGGATTCATCTTAAACAAGACCATCATCTTCATGATTACACTCTAAGTTGTTGTCCCCAAAAATAGCCTTCTCATTTTTGGGATAACATATGAATTATTTTGGTCTTGCATGACCAAAATTGTCTCTTCCCTTTCCAAAAATTTGTTTTGAGCATTCAATTTCATTATTTTCTCAACTTTTTGGTAAAGGGACTAGCAAGTTTAACCAATTCAAAGGCTCCTGCAGGTGATTTCAATCAAAAGAACCAGTTTCCAATACTTAGTCATCTTCAAGTTTGGGTCAGTACCTTGTTTCAATCAAAAAAGAGTCCATCGGCAAGCATTGAACCATTGAACCTTGAACCATTTTAGTTTAATGGGTTCAAAGGTTCAACATCATCAATAAGAGCTAAGCACTTTGAAAGAGGTTCAAATTTCAACCATTTCAAAGTTTTATGGCTCCGATCATCTAACGAGTTTCAAAGGCTTGAACCATTGAACCTTGAACCTTTTTGGTTCATCGGTTCAATGGGTTTAAGCCCTAAACGATTCAATATGCTTGGTAAAAAGATGCTAAAGTGACTCAAAGGAACAAATTGACCAAACCATTGAACCTTGAACCACTTCATAAGTTCATCAAGTTCACGAGTTTAAAGGTTCAAAGGCTGCCTCAGTTAAAAAAAGAAGCACGCACAAAAGAAAGAGTCAAATGGATGCTGACAAGTGTCATCGGCCAAGCCCCTTTACACTTTGTTTCTATGAATTGGTAGATACTACCACATGTCCCTCTTGAAGCTTGTCTAAAGCCTCCAAGTGTTAATATCCATAGTCTCTTCCCTTAGCTTCATTGTTTTGAGCAAAGACCATGGTGGGCCCAGGGATGAGTGACTAAATGAAGCAGAATGTGCCAAGTGTCTGCATCCACATGACTACCAAATGTATTTAGACTATGCCATGTGTCCCATGTAGAGATTGGTAGAGGCCAACAAGTGTCATCATCTAAGAGAACTTGAATGAGCCCCAAGCATTTCTATGATGCTACAATAGCCCGATAGCAGAAAGCACCAGGTGTCGATGATAGAGGGTTTCAACATGATGCAGTGGAAGACTCCATGTGTCTTTGGCAAGAATCAATGAAATGTGCCATGTGTCAAAGAGGGATGCCCTTATGGGAGGCATAGAGCCAAGGAAAGGAATTTCTTCAGATAAAATGTTTGAAGAAATTTCTTCAGACTTTTTGTCTTAAGAAAATGAAGGAAATACATGGGACAACTGCCCATCGAAGATGAAATCCTGAAGGCCACCGAGAGGATCCTGAAGGATAGAGACCCTTGTAGAGGGGCACTTGACACATAAAATGGATCCTATTTAAGATCTCAAAGGGCAAATTCCCTTCAAGAATGGTCAAGCCTCAAAGTGTAGCAGAAGCTGCCAAGTGTCATGCGTTGAGACATAGTTTCAAATGAAGCTTCTAAGAGTGGACCATGCAATGTGTCCTATCCTAGTGTAGCGGAAGCTACCACGTGTCTGCATCCATGCCTCCAACCCTTAACAAGTTTTGAAGCCTATTCTAATGGGATTATTTCAAAGTTGTAGATGTCACCACGTGTCCTCACCCATGTCATGGTAGGGAGTGGCCATAACAATTGAGGAAGACATGAGAGAGTTGCTAAATAGAATGACATGCCCGTGAATGTCAAAATTGGGATGATTGGCTAGCCATTAACCTTCAAAGGAAGAGAAACCCATGAACATCAAATTCATTACATAGAATTATTTATCGATCCCTATAGACTTGAAACATGGACCCGATGCATTCAAAGACCCTAAGGCCAGAACCAAGAGGAGGAAGAGACAAAGAGGGAAACTCAATGGGAGTTAATTCCAGTAGGTGAAGTAGTTCATAGGGTAGATATTTGGGGCCTGCAAAAATTGAAAGCGTGGCTTGTTTGTCCCCTTTGAATTAAAGGTAGAATAGACATTTGCATGGCTAGCAGGTGATGGAATGAGTGATTCAGACTCAAGAGAAGACAAGGAAGATGAACTAACATGCCATAGTTAAGGCAGCTACCCTACTCTAGCATGGCCCTTCCTGACAGAATCAAAATGCAGCCAAGGCATTGATTACATAGCATGGGTCACTCCATGGGACAAAGTTATGAGTCTCTCCTAGCCTCTATATAATGTAAACTCTTTCATTGTTACAAGAGATCTTCCCCTTACAAAATCAAAACTCTACCCAAATTGAAAGGCATTACTGAGACTTTGAGCTCAAATTGTTGTTCATATTTCTTTGATTGAATGAGAAATCAAGTTACTTGCAGACTTTGTGTTATTTTAGCTTGTGCTACTTTAGAAAATTATTCTTGTCTATTTCCTAGAAGCATTCTTGTTTATTTGATTTAACAAGCAGATCTAGTGGAAGTGATAAGGAAGGTGTCTTGAAGCAAGCTACTTTTAGACTTTATGCTATCATAGTTGTCTTTAGTGTGTGTTTTTCTTTTCTGTTTCTATGAAAAAGACCTTGGGATGACTTTGTGCCCTCATTGTCTTTCGTATCTCACTCTAGGGTAGTCCAGGTGGAGACTTTGAGCTACATCTTAGATTGTTGGTTACTCTATGCCATGTTACCAGAAAGATTCCTATTGCCTACAAGAACAAGCATTTTTGAAAGAAGAGAAGTGCCTTCTATTACCTCCCCAGGATTTCTACTATCCAGGAAGAGATCTAGCTCTTGGTTGAACATTACTTCTGAAAGAAGAGAGGTGCTTTCACCAATCACCCAAGATTTCTCTTCTATTTGTTTGCATCATCTCTGAAAAAAGAGAGATGGATGGTTTATCCCACCTGTGTCTTACTTTCTGCTTATATATATACATATATATATATATACATACATATACATATATATATATATACATATATATATATATACATATATATATATACATACATATGTATATATATATATATAGCCTCTGTATATTTAATAGGGAACCTCCCCTTGATGAGAGGAGAGATTTGTCCCTTGATGTAGTAAAACTACACACCTAGATGACTAATCTCCCTATGCTGTGGTGATAGGAACTATTTTTCTCACTAGTTAGCTGGTCGACAAAATATTCACCCAATAGTTTTTGGTGACTCTGATGGGGAAGGACAAGAAATTTGAAGCCTCAAGCTTCAAATTGAAGTTGGACCAAACCTTTTCCATTTTTGATTCATAATTTGGCAACTCCATGCTATACCAAAAGCTAGAGAGCTCAAGGTGTTGTTGACCCTGTCTTTGAGTTGGCATAGCAAAGAGATTTTGAATTGCTTTCTCCCCAACCTCAAGTTCAATGATCCAGTAGTGTTTCTCCTACGCATACCAAGACACCAACACCAGGCCGAGCTTCTTTTCCTATTGTTAGCAAAACCTTGCCTGTTCAAGTTCCACCTAGATTTGTTATCCCTACTTTCAATAATCCCATCATAGCAGTTCAAGGCCCTTGGGGTAACTCTTTTGGCCCACTGAATCTAACTCCACCTCTGCATGAACTCCCATGTAGCTCAAGGAAGAATTTTCCTAAATTCTTTGTGGATGGGAAAGTTCACCCTGATGAACACGTTGTAGCATTCAGCATAGCCTATGGTGTAATAGGAGTAGAGTTTGAAGATGTCACAGTTAGACTCTTAATGGAAACATTGCAAGGAGCTGCTATAGACTAGTTCTACCATCTACAAGCTAGATCAGTCACTAATTGGAACACACTCAAAGCTAAATTTGAGGCTAGATTTAAGCCTATAGAAGATGCACATGCTCTATTAGCCTAGCTTACATAATTGAAGAAGGAGCCTCATGAGCCTATGAGGGATTTCATATCCAAGTTTGATAAGCTGAGGAACCGAATTCCTACTATTGCTCAGTTGACCCCTAAAAACCTCAAATGCTTCTTCATCAACTCACAACTACCTAAAATGAGTTTTCTACTAAGAAAAGCTGGCCACATAAACCTAGAAGCTACTCAAGATTTGGCTACCGAAGTTGAAGATGACCTTATCTTAGTAGGAAAGATAAGGAGAGATCCACATAGAGGTAAGTCTTCTTCTTCATCTGAATGCTCCCCTTCAGCCACCACTGATCCTATGGTGCAAAAGCTGGCAAATGAAGTGCTAGCCCTCAAAAATCAAATGGCACAAGGAATGTCACCTAATCCTTCCTATAGAGATGTACCAAGGAGGACATTCCCTAATCAATCCTACTAGGGACATGTTACTAGAAACCAAGTGCAAACCAATCATCTTCTTCCCCCTCAGAGGAATAACCTTGCCATTGAAGCACCTCCAACTAACTCAGTGGTTGGATATCTTGAAGCTGAATCAGATTACTCATCCCAACCTAAGTTGAATCCTAAAGATGATGCTAATCTCTTCACTAAGGAAGAAGAAGAGTTAGCTGGCAACTCCCATATTGGTTTCTTGAACTATCAAGATGAACTCAGAAGTGAAGGAAATGCATTTGTGGGGTCATATGCTATTTTCACTTAGTCTAAGAATCAATTAGCTCAACAAGCCGATAAAGAGAAAGTGGAGGAGTGACCTCAACTAACAGTTTTGATTGCTAAGTGAGGATCCACTCTGCCCTTCTAGCCAAAGGACCCAGTGACTGCTAGAAAGTTAAGTACCCCAAATACCCCTACACCTTCTACTTCAAATTCACAGTCTAGTCCTCCCCCTTCCAAAAATTAAAAGGATGAATTCCCATCCTCTGCTCTTGGCTCATTCTAGACATTTGACATAATTGACCATATGAAGAAGACCAAAATTTAAATGTCTGAATTTGAATTTCTGTGATCCCATCCTGAGCAATTAGATAAATTAGTTTAGTATGTTGAAAACCAAAATGTCCCCATTGAATGAGTAATCCCCAAAGTGACGCATGATCCACCCAAGGAGGCACCCACTAGGAATAATCTTGCCATTACCCCTCCTACTGCTCTTAGTAGGATCAAACCCTTTTATGTCTCATTGCTGATAAATGGACATCAGCTGAATAATTGCATCATTGACTCTGGAGCTTCAAACAATGTCATGCCTGTTAAAGTAGTTAAATAACTTGACCTCACATTGACCAAGATGTTTGGCAGATGCTTCTCCATGGAGAACAAACAAGTGCCACTATTGGGGAAAATTAAGGACATTTAATTTGCATTTGTTGCCTTTCCAAACAAAAGAATCAAGATGATTGTCTTGGTAGCAGATGTTTCAGCATCATATGGCATCCTTCTTGGGCAAAATTTTTGCAGGGATGTTGGTGGTGAATTGAGCATGGATTTATCAGAGGTGAGGATTCCAGTCAAAGGTGTCATGAAAAAGCTTCTCCTTGAGAAGGAAACAAAATACATAGTTACCTAGACCTCAGCTCCTGAAGCTCAAATCCTATTTGAGTCTTCAGGCATGAGTAACTATTTTCTATCCATGGATGAAGTTCATGAGCAATCTGGTGAAGCTCCTGTAGGTGATAGCCTAGAAATGCATTCAGCTGAAACAACAGAAGAAGGGGCAAAGTATAAGGCAAGTGTGGAAGTATCTCCACCCCCAAATGAAGAAGAATCCAAAAGAAAATTAGTATCAAATGAGGTATGGGTTCTTGAATTTGATGGCAGCTACTCCTCCACTAGTTTAGGAGCTGGGGTTGTGTTAAGATCTCCTCAAGGAGATATTTTTCCCTTATCTTATAAATTGCAATTTAGTAACACAAACAACACAGCTGAATATGAGTCCCTATTGCTTAGATTGAGGGCTGCTCGAGATAAAGGCATCAAGCTCCTTCATGCTAAAGGAGATGCCAAACTAGTGGTTTGTCAGGTGAGAAACCTGTATTAGACCAAGAATGAAATATTGCATCATTACCGTAATCTAGTCTAGGACCAACTTGAAGACTTTGATGCTTTCAACATCTCTACAGTTCCCAGAGAATTTAATGACCAGGTAGATGCACTAGCTATTTCAGCCACTCTCTTGGTCCTCCACCCAAATTTTAAAGGAGATAAGTACACAATTGAGCTAGTCTTTTGGCCAAGTGTACCTAATAATGCCAGTCATTGGTAGGTATTTAACAATGAAAACCAAATCATTTCCTTCTTGGAGCAAAAAGATAGCTTTGAACAACTACATTTTGAAGGCACTGAACCTCAAAAGTGTGAACTAGCTCCTGAATCAAATGCAGACATAGGTGAGGAGTTCTTACAACTCAAAGGGAATAAGATTCCCAAAGGCCTAGTTTCCCTTGAGAAGTTGTTTGATAAGCATGATAGATTCATCAAATAGCACCCAATGGATTCAAGCTCATCTCAGGAGTTTGATCAAGTAAATCTGGGAACCAAAGAAGACCCCAAGATGGTGAACATTGGGAAATGTTGTACTCTTGAGGAGAGGTTTAAGTTCACCAAGTTACTCAACTAGTAAATGGATGTCTTGGCATATTCCTATGATGACCTGAAGTCACTTTGGCCTGATGAAATTTGACATAACATTCCTCTCAAGGCTGATTCAACACCTTATAGGTAAAAGTCTAGGCATTATAATCCAAAAATATCAAGTACTATTCTATCTGAGATATAAAAGATGATAAATGCTAGATTCATTTCCCCAATCCATCATTCCACATGGATTGCAAATATAGTGCCTATGAGGAAGAAGAATGGTGAAATTTGCCTTTGTGTGGATTTTAAAAATGAATCAGGCATCCTTGAGGGATAATTACCCTTTGCCAATCATGGATCAAGTGCTTCAGATGGTGACAGGTTCAGAGATGTTATCAATGCTAGATGGCTTCTTAGGATATAATCAAGTTGAAGTTGGTGAGGTAGACCGGCATAAAACCACTTTCACCACACCATGGGGCATGTTTGCATATAGAAGGATACCTTTTGGATTGATGAACACTGGCGCTACCTTCCAAAGAGCAATGGACCTTGCCTTCAAGGATGAGATGGGTAAGTTCATCATAGTTTATCTTGATGACTTGACTGTCTTCTCTAAGCATCAACCAGATCATGTGCACCACTTGCAACAAGTGCTAGAATGTTTCCACCAGAATGGCAACTCCTTAAATCCCAAGAAGTCAATTTTTAGAGTAATAGAGGGGAAAATTCTCAGACACATTATGTCCAAAAGAGGCATAAATATTGACTCGAACAGAGTCAAGTCTATTCAAGAACTTGCCTTGCCCATAAGTAAGACTGCTATTCACTCTTTCTTTGGAAAGGTGAATTTCTTATGGAGGTTCATTCCTGAGTTTGCTGAGAAGACTAGGGACATTATAAACATGATGAAAGGAAAGGCCACCTTTAGTTAGACTAAAGAAGGCAAGTTGGCATTTGAGGATATCAAGACTGCCATCACCCATGCTCCAATTTTGGCTTGTCCAGACTATAATAAAGAGTTCACCATTTATAGCTATGCTTCAGAACATACGCTTTCAGCCATTTTGGTTCAATAGAATAAATAAGGTATGGATTCTCCCATTTCCTTCATGAGCTATCCTCTTAAATCTCATGAGCTGAAGTACTCAAACATGGAGAAGCATGCTTACGTGTGGTGAAGGTAGTGAAACATTTTCATTTCTACATCCTCAATTCTCAAGTTACTGCTTTGGTTCCTGACACCACGGTCAAATCCATACTGACACAAAAGGAGTTTGGAATGAAAAGAGGTAATTGTGTTGCTAAGATATAGGAGTTTGATCTAGTCATCAAGCCCACAAAGATGGTGCATGGAAAGGGGCTATGCCAACTAATTGCTGACAACAAGTTGAGAGGAATAGAGCATGAAGAACTAGAAGTGGATGACACACCAACAGTCCTCTTTGTCTCCACCACAAATGAGTAGTATTCAGGGATCGCTCATTTCCTTACTTATGGTGAGTGCCCTGCACACCTATCTTATAAAAAAAGGAGAACCATCAAGCTGAAAGTTGCTAATTTTGTCCTCTAGGATAATAGCCTATACAAGAAGAGCCTTGATGGAGTTTTCCTTCACTGCATGGATAAGGAGCAACAAAGTCAACTTTTGAAGTCTTTCCACAATTCAGCCTATGGAGGACATTTTTTTGCTCCTGTCACTACTCATAAGATCCTGCAAGCCAGGTACTACTGACCAACTCTCTTTCAAGATGCATACAAATGGGTTAGGGTATGTGAATGGTGTTAGTAGTTTGTTGGAAAACCTACGTTAGCTGCCCTGCCCCTCAAACCAGTGATCATAGAGGAGCTATTCTAGCAATGGGGAATTGACTTTATTGGAGCTGTAAACCCATATTCAAGTGCTAGACATGATTATGTCCTTATAGCAATAGACTATTTCACCAAATGGGTGGAATCTATTCCAACCAAACATGCTACTTTTGAAGCAGTATGTAATTTCCTCAAAGAGAACATCATATCTAGGTTTGGGGTCCTAGCCAAGATTGTCACTGACAATGCAGCTTGTTTCACTTCCTAGGAGATTACTCATTTTTGTTTCCACTATGGAATTACGCTCTCCCACTCTTCTAATTACTTTCCACAAGGGAATGGATAGGCTGAATCAAGTAATAAGAACCTGGTGGCTATCATCAAGAAGTTGGTGGATGACAACCAAAGGACGTGGCATAAAGCATTGGTTGATGCTCTATGGGTATATAGAATTATGCCAAAGAAGTCAATCGGTATGTCCCCTTTCCAACTCCTTTATGGACTCAATGCTAAAATACCAATCACCCTAGAATTGCTAGCACTAAAATTGGCTAAGGAAATTGAAGATCAAACATATGAGAGCTCACTTGATAAGAGGATCATGTGCTTAACTGAGTTGGAAGAGTAGAGAACTACAGTGGTGGATCGAATTGCCACCCATCAAGGTCTAGTGAAAAAACTCTTCGACCAAAAAGCAAAGAATCATGGTTTCTAGATTGGAGATCAAGTCCTGATGTGGGACAAAAGAAGAGAACCAAAAGGGATGCACAAAAAGTTTGATGCCCTGTGGAGGGGCCATTTTACCATCCATTAGCTTAATGGTGAAAATAGTTTCTTGTTGAAGTATCAAGATGGCACTCTCTTTTCTCTGCCTCACAATGGGCAACATCTAAAGCACTTCAACTCTTGAAGTATCAGATGAGTTCCCTTATACATATGTATATTTATATAGTCTTTTGTTTCTATTTTGTTCTTTTTGTTTTCATTTTCATTTTTGAAGCCTTTCTTTTTGGGTAGCATGACTCCATAGCCCAATGGCACACTTTAAGGCACTGGAGATTCTAGTTTCTACTCCCCTCAGCTATGTTTTGAGTTTTCATCTAATTGAAGTTCCCTAACTACAGCCAGCTATTGTCCCTAAAAATAGCCTTCTCATTTTTGGGACAACATATGAATTATTTTGGTCCTATGACTGAAGTTCCCCAACTAGAGCCAGCTATTGTCCCCAAAAATATCATTCTCATTTTTGGGACAACATATGAATTAGTTTGGTCCTACATGACCAAAATTGTCTCTTCCCTTTCCAAAAATTTGTTCTGAGCATTCAATTTCATCATTTTCTCAACTTTTTGGTAAAGGGATTAGCAAGTTTAACTAATTCAAAGGCTCTTGCAAGTGATTTAAATCAAAATAACTAGTTTCCAATACTTAGTCATCTTCAGGTTTGGGTCAACACCTTATTTTAATCGAAAAAGAGTCCATCGACAAGCATTAAACCATTGAACCTTGAACCATTTCAGTTTAATGGGTTCAATGGGTTCAAAGGTTCAACGTCATCAACAAGAGCTAAGTACTTTGACAGAGGTTCAAATTTCAACCATTTCAAAGTTCTATGGCTCCAAGCATCTAACAAGTTTCAAAGGCTTAAATTGTTGAACCTTGAACCATTTTAGTTCATCAGTTCAATGGTTTCAAGCCTTAAATGGTTCAACGTGCTTGGTTCAAAGATGTCAAAGTGACTTAAAGGAACGAACTAATCGAACCATTGAACCTTGAACAGCTTCATAAGTTCATTGGGTTCACAAGTTCAAAGGTTCAAAGGCCACCTCAGTTAAAAAAAGAAGTGCACGTAAATGAAAGAGTCAAGTAGATGCTGCCAAGTGTCATCGATTGAGCTCGTTTACACTTTGTTTTTATGAATCAGTAAATACTTCCATGTGTCCCTTTGAATCTTGTCTAAAGCCTCCAAGTGTCAATATCTACAGTCTCTTCCCTTAGCTTCATTGTTTTGAGCAAAGACCATGGTGGGCCCAAGGATGAGTGACTAAATGAAGTGAAACATGCCAAGTGTCTACATCCACGTGACTACCAAATGTATTCAGACTATGCCATGTGTCCCTTGTAAAGATCAATAGAGGCTAACAAGTGTCATCATCTGAGAGAACCCAAATGAGCCCCAAGCATTTTTATGATGCTACAACAACCTGATAGTGGAAAGCATTAGGTGTCAATGATGGAGGGTTTCAACACGATGCAACAGAAGACTCCATGTGTCCTTGGAAAGAATCAATGGAATGTGCCATGTGTTAAAGAGGGATGCCCTTGTGGGAGGCACAGAGCGAAGGAAAGGAATTTCTTTGAACAAAATGTCTGAAGAAATTTCTTCAAAAATTTTATCTGAAGAAAATGAAGGAAATACATGGGACAAATACCCATTGAAGATGAAAGCCCAAAGGCCACTGGGAGGATCCCAAAGGATAGAGACCCTTGCGGAGGGGCACTTGACACATAGAATGGACCCTGTTCAAGATCCTGAAGGGCAAATTCCCTTCAAGAAGGGTCAAGCCTCAAAGTGTAGTGGAAGCTGCCAAGTGTCACACACTGAGACATAGTTTCAAATGAAGCTTCTAAGAGTGGACCATGGCACGTGTCTCATCCCAGTGCAGTAAAAGCTGCCACGTGTCTATATCTGTGCTTCTAACCCCTAACAAGTTTTGAAGCCTATTCTAATGGGCTTATTTCAAAGCTGTGGATGCTGCCATGTGTCCTCACCTATGTCATATTGGGGAGTAGCCATAATAAGCGAGGAAGACATGAGAGAGTTTCTAAGTAGAATGACGGGGCTGAAAACATCAAAATTGGGATGATTGGCTAGCCGTTAACCTTAAAAGGAAGAGAAAATTATGAACGTCAAATCCATTGCATAGAAGTGTTTATCGATCCCTGCAGACTTGAAACATGGACCTAATGCATTCAAAAACCCTAAGGCCAAAACCAAGAGGAGGAAGAGACAAAGAAGGAAACTCAGTAGGGGTTAATTCTAGTAGGTGAAGTAGTTCACTAGGTAGATATTTGGGGCCTGTAAAATTGAAAGTGTAACCTATTTGTCTCCTTTGAATTAAAGGTAGAATATACATTTGCGTGGCTAATAGGTGATGGAATGAGTGATTCAGACTCAGGAGAAGACAAGGAAGATGAACCAACATGCCATAGTTAAGGTAGCCACCTTGCTCTAGCATGACCCTTCCTGACAGAATAAAAAATGCAGCCAAGGCATTGATTACGTAGCATGGGTCACTCCATGGGAAAAAGTGCCAAGTCTCTCTTGGCCTCTATATAATGTAAACTCTTTCATTTTTACAAGAGATCTTCCCCTTATAGAAGCAAAACTCTACCCAAATTGAAAGGCATTACTGAGACTTTGAGCTCATATTGTTGTTCATATTTCTTTAATTAGATGAGAAAGCAAGTTACTTGTAGACTTTGTGCTATTTTAGCTTGTGATACTTTAGGAAATTGTTCTTATGTCTATTTCCTAGAAGCATTCTTTTTTATTTGATTTAACAAGTAGAGATAGTGGAAGTGACAAAGAAGGTGTCCTAAAGCAGGCTACTTTCAAACTTTGTGCTATCATAGTTGTCTTCAATGTGTGTTTTTCTTTTCTATTTCTGTGAAAAAGACCTTGGGATGAATTTGTGCCCTCATTGTCTTTCATATCTCACTCTAGGGCAGTCCAAGTGGAGACTTTGAGCTACATCTTAGATTGTTGGTTACTCTGTGCCCTGTTACCAGAAAGAGTCCTATTGCTTGCAAGAACAAGCATTTTTGAAAGAAGAGAAGTGCCTTCTATTGCCTCACCAGGATTTCTACTATCCAGGTAGGGATTTGGCTCTTGGTTGAATGTTGCTTCTGAAATAAGAGAGGCACTTTCACCAATCACCTAGGATTTCTCTTCTGTTTATTTGCATCATCTCTAAAATAAGAGAGATGGATGGTTTATTCCACCCGTGTCTTAATTTTTGATTTTTTATATATATATATATATATTATATAGCCTACGTATATTTAATAAGGAACCTCCCCTTGATGAGAGGAGAGATTTTTCCCCTGTTGATGTAGTAAAACTGCACACTTAGATGACCAATCTCCCTATGTTGTGGTGATAGGAACTATTTTGCTCACCAGTTAGCTGGTCGACAAAATATTCACCCAACATGAGTCACTATCTTCATTCTCATGTGATGAGATGTAGTTTGTATTAGTGTAGAGCCCCTTCTTATTCTTTAAAAACTTCTTGTTATCATACTTTCTAAAACCTTTCTTCCTCTTATCATACCTGTATGTCTTCTTCTCTTCATATTGGTCTCCATCATCATGCTTATGAGGTAACTTTCTATAAAAATGTCCTTTCTCTCCATAATTTAGGTATTTGAAGGGTAGTTTACCCTTATACTTGCCTAAACCTAATTTTAATTTCATCGTAAACAAAGAAATTAGTTCATCCTCATCAATATCAAAAATGTCATCTTCCTTGGGTTTCTTACATTTGAAATCCTTCTTAGGCTTCATCTCTATCTTGAATGTTACTTCCTAATTTGGTGGTATATCATTATTGCTCCTCATCTCATAGGAAGTAAGAATGACATGCAATTCATCCAACTTCAACTAAGTAAGATCATGACTTTATTTTACAATAGATACTTTAGGATCAAAATTAAGAGAGAGGGGCATTATTATTTTTTGAACTACAATAACTTATTCAAGGTTCTCTCCAAGACCTTGGATAATGTTCACAATCTCATCAACTCTCTATAGAAAAGATGCCACATAATCTTCTTCCTTCATCTTGAGACTCTTAAATTATCTTCGATAAGTCTTCAACTTTACCATCTTAACTTTTGAGTCTCCTTCATAAATAGTCTTCAATTTATCCCACATTTCCTTGAAAAATGTACAACAGACTACCTTGGTGTATTCAGTCTCTAAAAGATCACAATTGATATCATTCATTTCCTTCGAATTATTTTCAAACTACTTCTTATCTAAAACATTAGATGGAGGAATAGTAGGTGAAAAATAACCATCCATAATAGATTACCAAATGTCAAACCCTAGGGACATGATGTAGGTCCTCATCCTTGCACTCCAAAAAGCATAATTAGATCCATTAAACATTAGTGTCTGATTAGTAGAGAAACCTCCTTGATGACTACCCATATTGTACCTTGGTTCACCTTCAAGCTATCAAGCCTTTACCAAAGGACCTACTTTGATACCAATTGTGAGAAGTAAAATCACTAAGAGTAGGGGTAAATCAGTGATCCCAGATAATCCAACTTTAATTTCAAACCTTTCAAAAAATCTTAAGTAATTACCACAAGTATTCATGAAGCATACACATCATTCATAGAAATGAACATGAGATATAATTTAAGATCAAGCACATAACACAAGACATATGTGGGAAACCATTTTGGGGGATAAAACCCAATAAAACCTATAATTGGACTACTTCCTATAGTATAAAGAACTAATTTGGACTAGATTCAATTGATCAAGGAAATACTATCCCTTATTTAGTGAGACTACAATCCCACAACGTGATACAACACCTATCTAGCTGAACAACCATAATAACTAGACTTTTATCATGAATCACCTTGAAAGGAGGATACAACCCCCTATATGTTGATCATCTAAAATAACATATATGAACACAACGTGTCCTAAACATTGATTGCCTAAAAATCTAATGGAAATATAAAATATATTAGCTCTCTTCAACTTTGTACACTCAAAGCATCCAAATCATCCTTTTGGATCACCCTAGACCTCTTCACTCATCCTCAACTTAAAAGAGCATAATTATGACATCAAAACCATAACCCATAGGTCATACACATAGTCTTTAATTTGATCAGCTCATTTACTAGGCACTCTCTCTCTCTCCTTCACTCCATAACTCTCACATCTAAGTCTCGCATAAGTCTAGAAACCATCTCATTTAGTTTCACTATTTATAAATCCTTCATTATTATTAACATCTTGGTCAACCAATAAGCATGCCTTAACCCTTAAGGCATCTATCACATTGAGACATATCTCAATACCATCCATATAGGTTGGCCATAGCATATATGGGTCACCCTTAAATAGCTACACTTTGTAATTAGGTCCTTGTAGTTATTATAGGTCTCATGGAGACATATTCACCCATTTATCACTTCATCAATAAAAAAAGAACACATGACCACTTTTAAATACATGGGTCCACTCCTTATGTCCCCTTAGACACACTCAAGTGTTCATAGTCATCTTTGTTCACCTTTGCATATGCTCAATCTACTCACACAGTAAACTTATACATAAAACACCATGAACAAACAAACAACTAACTTATTATCAATTATTCATACTAAATATGAATTGGTCAAACCTATGAAAACCACAAAGATCATCCTCATGGATTCTAAAACACTCCCAAATAGCTAAGTCATCAAAACAACATCAACACAAGCTCAAACATCGTTCTCAATTCACTTGTTGAAGACATTCAAACACATAATAAACTTTGGAACTAAATATATTTGACTATACATAATTTAAGATCTTAAAATATATATTTCTAGATTTGCCTTCGAGTTCTCTACAAATTAACTTTTTACACCATGAGAAAATTCAATCTATATCAAAAGTTATGCCCCAAAAAATAAACACTAGTCTTTCCTTTGTTAAATTCAAATATTTGAGTTCAAAATGTCATATTTAAACCTCAAACATCATGCCATCATCTTGTGTCCTCACTACTTATATTAAATATACATGATCTATATTCTTCAAAATTAACTCATAGTGTGTCACTGCCGAAATGTTAAACTTCAAATACTTGGCATCATCTTGCTTCTTCCTAACACCCTAGAATAAACACACTTTGTCTATCTTTGGTACATAGCTTGATCATTATCAATGCTTAAACATTGGACACTTTGAACTCATTTCACTCAATACAATCCATTGATCCTGATTAGTACAAATGTACTCTCATCATCATATCTTAGAAGTAACTTGATCTTTACCTCTACTTATCATTAAACAACTATCACTTTAACCTTTTTGACTTGATATGTCTGTTAAACCAATCTTTATGATCACCCACAAACCATTAGATCTTTATTTGGTCTTCATCTTTATCTCTTGAAAATCAATTATGGGAACCATTACAATCAACCTGAAAAGCCAACTTTAGACCTCAATAACTTTTACTATGCTTAGACACATGATCTCCTCACCTAGAAGAATCTAACCATATATTAAATGCTCCTATAACACTCATGCTATGAGATATAATTCCATTAATTTTCTCACTCAGATTTTTCTACCATAGAGCTAACTATGTCAAGAATTACCTAGAAGGTCAACTTTGCACATGTATATCTTTTGACACACTTTGTCACATGACCTAAAATTTAGCACATATCAACTAGGCACAAAATTAAACAAACCCATATGATAAGCTTGTATTGAAACTTCTATACATGTGAAATATGAATACATCAAAATTCTTAATTGACTCTTTTTGCCACATTACAAATTTGGCTAAGTATGGGAAAACACTGTGAAATTGTCTAGGAGCCCAACTTTACAGTAACATATCTTATATTGTGCTTCATTACATGAATTCAAATTTGGTTCATATAAAATACACATGAGTTTGATCACAACCATATGACCAACTACCCCTGACTCATCCACACATGGAAATGGTGACATCAACAAACTACCTACTTAGATTTTCTACCACTAGACCCAAAATGTAAAGATGAAAACAATGATTAACTAGATGAAATTCACTCATGATAATAATCACTCAAAGCTTAAAAAACCTAAAATTGGACTACTATCTTATAATAACAAGAACCAATTTGGAGCAGCTAAAACTGATCAAGGAACTACAATCCCACAAGGTGTTATAGTACCTATCTAGCTAAGCAACCACAACAACTAGACTTTTAGAAATATTCACCTTGAAAGGAGGATACAACACCCTAGATGTTGAGAATCCATAACAACACCTATGAAAACATATTTTTAACATTGATTTCCTACCGATCTGATGGAGATACAAAGTATATCAACTAACTTCAACTCTTCACACTCAAAGCATCCAAATTATCATTTTGGGATCACCTTAGAACTCTTTGCTCATCCTCAACTTAAAAGATAACAATCATAACATCATAATCATTACCCATAGGTCATACACATATTCCTTAATATTATCTTTTCATCAACTCATCTATTGGGTACTCTCCCTCTCCTTTGCTCCACAACTCTCACATCCAAGTCTCAGACAAGTCTAGAAACCATCTCATTTGGTTTCACTATTTATAGATCATTCATTATTATTAACATTTTATTCAGCGAATAGGCATGCCTTCACCTTTAATGAATCTATCACATTGAGACACAACTCAATACCATCCACATAGGTCATCCATAACATCTATGGGTCACCCTTAAACAACTAAACTTTTTAATTAGGCCCTTATAGCTCTTATAGGTCTCATAGAGACCTATTCACCCATTTAAAACTTCATCAAGAAAAAAAAAACCACAATAACACTTTCAAATACATGGGTCCACTCCTTATGTCCCCTTAGACATCCTCAAGTTTTTATAGACATCTTTGCTCATGGTTGTGTATGCTCAATCTACTCACATAGTAACCTTGTACATAGGACACCATGAAAAAATACACAACCAACTTCTTAGGCAACTCTTAATACCAAATATGAATTTTTAAAATCTTAAAAGACCATAAATATCATCCACATGAATTCTATAACACTCCCAAATATCTAAGTCATCATGAGACATCAAAACAACAACACAAGCTCAAACATCCTTCTCAAGTCACTTGCAGAACATAGTCAAATACATATTCAAATTTGGACATAAATATATTTTAATATACATATTTTTAGATCTTCAAATCCATATTTATAGATGTGCCTTGGAGTCCTCTACAAATTCTCTTTTTACACCATGAAAAAATTCTATCTGTATCAAAAGTTATGGCCCAAAAAATAGATACTGGTCTTTCCTTTGTTAAATTCAAATATTTGAATTCAAACGGTCATAGTTAAACCTTGAACATCATGCTATCATCTCATTTACTCTCTACTTATATTAAATATGCACCATCAATATTCTTCAAAATTTAACCCATAGTGTACCACTGACCAAACATTAAAATTTGAATACTTGGCATCATCTCACTTCTTCTTAGCATCCTAGAATAAACACACTCTGCCAATCTCTTGTATGTATCTCAATATTATTTTTGTTCAAACATTGGACACTTTGAACTCTTAACTCAATATGCTCCATTGATATTTATTAGTGTGGACATCCTCTCACCATTAGATCTTAGAAGTAACTTAGTCTTTAACTCTGCCTATAGTTAAGCAACTATCAATTTGACCTCTTTGACTTAATACGTGTCATTAGATCAATCTATACAATCACCCTTGAAAAATTAGATATTCATTTGGTCATGATCTTTATCTCTTGAAAAATAGACTATGGGAACTATTGCAATCTGCCTAAAAGGCCAACTTTGGACCTCAATAACTTTTACTATACTTAGATGCATGATCTAAAATTTTGAAAATATGATCTCCTCACATAGTAAAATCCAGCCATATATCAATATGATCCTAGAACCCTCGTGCTATAAGATATAATTCCATTAATTTTATCACTTATATTTTTCTACCATAGAGCCAACTATGTCAAGAATTACTTGGAAGGCCAAATTTTCACATGCATATCTTTTGACATGATTTATCACATGACCTAAAATTTATAGCATATCAACTAGACACAAAACTAAACAAACCCATATGATCAAATTATATTTAAACTTCCATACATGTTAAATATGACTACATAAAAATTATTACTCAGCTCTTCTTACCATATTGTAAATTTGGCTAAGTATGGGAAAACGCTATCAAATTGCCTAGAAGTCTAACTTTGCACTAGCATATCTTATATTGAACATCATTGCATGACCTAAAATTTAGCACATAAAAACTATGAAAAAATATCACCATAACCATATGACCAACTCCCCCTGACTCATCTACACATGGGAATGGTGACATCATCAAACTACTTACTCAAATTTTCTACCACTAGACCCAAAATGTCTTGATGAAAACAATGATTAACTAGATGAAATTCGCTCATGATCATAAGCACTCAAAACTTATAAAAAATTAATTGGACTACTATCTTATAATAACAAGAACTAAGTTAGACCAGCTACAACTGATCAAGGAACTACCATCCCTTATTTAGTGAGACTACAATCCCACAAGGTGCTAAAACACCTATCTAGTTGAGTGAACACAACAACTAGACTTTTAGCATGCTTCACCTTGAAAGGAGGATACAACCCCCTAGATGTTGAGAACCCATAACAACACCTATGAACACAACATCTCTTAAACATTGATTTCCTACCAATCTAATGGAGATATAAAGTATATCAACTCTCTTCAACTCTGCACACTCAAATCATCTAAATCATCCTTTTGGATCACCCTAGACCTCTTTGCTCATCCTCAACTTGCAAGAAGACAATTCTAACATCATAACCATGACCCACAGAGCATACAAATAGTCCTTAATATCTTCTACATATCAACTCATCTACTAGGCACTCTCCTTCTCCTTCATTCCATAACTCTCACATCCAAGTCTCACGAAAGTCTAGAAACCATCTCATTTGGTTTCACTATTTATAGAGCCTTCATTATTATTAACATCTTAGTCAACTAGTAAGAATGACTTAACACTTAAGGAATATATCACATTGAGACACAACTCAATACCATCCACATATGTTGGCCATAGCATCTATGGGTCACCCTTAAACAACTACACTTTTTAATTAGGCCCTTGTAGCTCTTATAGGTCTCATGGAGACCTATTCACCAATTTAGAACTTAATCAAGAAACAAAGAACACAATACCACTTTAAAATATATAGGTCCACTCTTTATATCCTCTTAGACATCCTCAAGTTCTTACATTCATCTTTGTTCACATCTGTATATGCACAATCTACTCACACAGTAACCTTGCACATAAGACACCATGAATGAACATAGTGTCAAATTATTATCAATATTTAATATTTAATATTAATTGTTTAAACCTCTAAAGACCAAAAATTTCATCCTCATGGAGTCTACAACACTCCCAAATAGTTAAGTCATCATGAGACATCAAAACAACATCAACACAAGCTCAAACATCCTTGTTGGGTCACTTGCAAAACACAGTCAAATTTGGACTTAAACATATTTGACTATACATACTTTCAGATATTCAAATCTATATTTATAGATGTGCCTTAGAGTCCTCTATAAGTTCACTTTTTACACCATGAACAAATTTTGTCTTTATCAAAAGTTATGGCCCAAAAAATAGACACCGGTCTTTCTTTTGTTAAATTCAAATATTTGAATTCAAATGGTTATAGTTAAACCTCAAACATCATGCTATCATCTCATGTCCTAACTGGTTATATTAAATATGCACCATTGATATTCTTCAAACTTTAAATCATAGTGTGCCATTGCCCAAATGTTAAACTTTGAATACTTGGCATCATCTAGATTCTTCTTGACATCTTAAACTAAACACACTCTACCAATCTCTTGTAAGTAGATTGATCTTTATCTATGTTTATACATTGGACACTTTGAACTCATTTTTCTCAATATATTATATTGATCTTGATTAGTACAAACATCCTCTCATTGTCAGATGTTAGAAGTAACTCAGTCTTGACCTCTACTATCATTAAGAAACTATCACTTTGACCTATTTGACTTGATACATGCCATTAAATCAATCTATATGATCACCCACAAACTATTGGATCTTCATTTGGTCCTGATATTTATCTCTTGTAAAATTCACTAAGTATGGGAACCATTGTAATCTACCTGAAAGGCCAACTTTGGAGCTCAATAACTTTTACTGTACTTAGATGCATGATCTAAAATTTGGGACATACGATCTCCTCACATAAGATAATCCAACCATATATCACTCTACTTTTGGAACCCTGATGATGTGAGATATAATTCCATTAATTTGCTCACTTAGATTTTTCTACCATAGAGCCAACTATGTCAAGAATTGCCTAGAAGGCCAACTTTGCACATGCATATCTTTTGATGTGATTGATCACATGACTTAAAATTTAGTACTTATCAAGTAGGAAAATAAATAAATGAACCAATATGATTAAATTCTCTTGAAACTACCACACATTTGAAATATGATTACATTAAAATGCTTACTCATTTCTTCTTGCCACATTACAAATTTGGCTAAGTATGGGAAAACACTATCAAATTGCCTGAGATCCCAACTTTGCACTAACATATCTTATGTTATGATTCATTATATGACCTAATATTTAGTGAATAGAAATTATGAAAAATTTTGATCACAACCATATGACCAACTCCCCTTGACTCATCCACACATGGCAATGTGACATCAACAAATTGCCTACTTAGATTTTTTGCCACTAGACCCAAAATGTCTAGATGAAAACAATGATTAAGTAGATGAAATTCACTCATGATTATAATCACTTAAAGATTAGAAAAATTGAAATTAAACTACTATATTATAATAACAATAACCAATTTGGACCAACTATAACTGATCAAGGAGGTACCATCCCTTATTTAGTGATACTATAATCCCACAAGGTGTTACAACACATGTCTAGTTCAGCAACCACAACACTAGACTTTTAGAAGGCTTCACCTTGAAATGAGGATATTGTATACACATAGTATTTTCACACTTTTATCAATTATTGACACTTTACATCTTTCAAGAACCCATTGTGAATTAATCTCTCTTAGTTAATGCCTTAAGGGGTGCATTGAGAAAGGGGTGGGCAGACCCTTGGTGCTTCACAAGATTGTTATCCCTTATTTCTATATTATTACCTATCGATTTAACTCCTAAAACATTTCCCTAAGTTATCTCTCCTTCCTTTCACATTCCTCTAGTATTTTCCTCTTTCTATCTTTCTTTTCCTTGCTTAGTACTAATTTTTACTTGTTTAATAAGCTAGGTCAACCTGGTTGACTTAGCACAATCTAGGGTCACTTTAGCTCTTTAGGCCTAGTTTCCATCTAGTTGACCTAGCACAAATTTTAGGCATTAGCCTGATAATGTGATAGGTTGACATAGTTAACATAGCATAGATGACATGTCTAAGTGATTTTTTGGTTAGATACTCATATATAAGGTCATTTCAGTCATTTCCATATGAAGGAAATCAAGAGTTATTATTTGCTTGTGCTTCTTCATAATCTTCTCTTCCATCATTTTACTTGAGGATTCTTATCTTATGTTTCTTATTTGGATAATCTTAGTATTTTGGATAGGTCTTGGATGTTTTGGCCTAGAAAAGTGGTCCTTATGAACCACAACAACCTCTGGTGAAGCCCCATTTACCAAGGGAGAGATTGAGTCATGACAGGTTCACATTTAGGTAAGTATATTATAACTTTATTCTCCTCTCTTTTAGTAGATAGAAGTAGCATAAGTGTTGGATCAAATAATATTACTCCTCCTATTCCATGTATTAGGGTTTTACTCATACTTACTTTATATGAGGTTCCCTATACATGTATTTGATTTATTTGCATCTAACCCCTTACTTTGTGCCATAATATTTTGTGAGCACTAGATTAGTTTACTTTCTTATTTATTATCATAATTTAATATAGAAACCATAAGACTCTTTTAAGGTTTTTGTGTGATTATGTTAAATTGTAGGCTTTGGAACCCTACCTAGCAGGATGTGTTGTTATAGATGATACAAGTGATCCCCTAATCAGATCTAGCAGATCCTCATATTGGTCATGTTCTTGCTCAATAAGTGTGTACCCCAATTGAAAGTGTAGGTGTGATCTATCTTATCCAATCTAGGATTGATTCATGTGCATCATGTAATTTTGATTGCATACATTCTAGTGAACCTAACATGAATCCTATCCCACTACTGGCTAGATTGTCTCACATTTCCATTTTTTTCCTTTATTATTTAGCATTATCTCTACTTTGGCTTCACCTTCATCACAATCTGGTAAACTTGATGTGAATCTTATCCCACCACTAGTTGGATTATCTTCATAGTTCTATTTTAATCTCTTTCTTATTAGTGTTAGTATCTACTTTGGCTTCACCATAATTATATTCTAGTGAACCCAACGTGAATCAAACACTTATAGGGTTTCTTTCACTTATTTTATTCTTTTTTTCATCATTTATATCATATGTTTTGACTTGTTGGCTAGATTCTATTGACCTAGCTATTTTTATCTTTGTGTAGGAACATACAACTATATCGACCAGCTTGACCCATCATAAGTTTCCAACACTTTATAGACTTTTTATTCAGCCTACTAGGTTGACTAGGTTGACCTAGCACATTTAGATCCACTTTATAGTAGGTTCCCATTCAAGATTCATAGTGCAGGTTCCAAATTCTAAACTTCTAGATTTGTAGTCCAATCAACTAGGTTGATCAACTCAACTTAGCACATTTATAGACATTTAGTTTAATCTACTAGGTCAACCAAGTTGACTTAGCACACTTTTCTAGATTTTGCAATAGGTTCCTATCTCACTTGGTCGACCAGCTTGACCTAGCTCTACATATTGGACCAATTCTCTCCAAGGTTATAGTTCTATTATCTATTCTTTTTTCATCTCCAAAATACCAAGGTTAGTTCTTATTTTCTCTAATTCAATCTACTCTATACTTTTCTTTTAAAATTTCAATTTGTTTATATGTACCAATTGGATTGGCCAGCATCAATTCAATTGACTATGTATTTAATTTTAGTATACGCTTTTCTAAAATAGCTTTAGGTATACCTTATTTTAATTCTCATCTTATTATCAATCCTTTTCCTTTTCTTGTCTACTATGCTATATCAACCAGCTTAACTCTACCCTGTCCTAGATTATTTTTGTTGCTTTTGTCCACTATACTAGGTCAACTTGGTCGACCTAGCATAGTCTACAGGTGTATTTTTCCACTAGGTTGACCTAATCGACCTAAATTTGTTTTATACTTCCCCTGCTTTTCAGATTGGTTCTTCATCCTTTCTGATCTACATCTTCTTCATTTCTCTTTGATCAAAATGAGGTCCCCTATCATAATCTTTTTGGATAGTCTTAATCTATTTAAATCCTATATGGGGTGTTCATTTCTCCCTTTCTTTATCTCCCAAGAGCACCATCACTCTTGGGTCACCTCTTCTCCTCCTTCATCTACAAATTGCAACATGGTTCAAATAACACCCCAAAATGAGGTTGATGGGTCCAATCCTTTTTGTACCTACCAAGAACCTTCTAAAAATCTTCAAACTAATGTGGGAGTAATTGACTCAAATTTATTTAATAATCCCACTAATAACTCTTTTCCTAATATTCCCTCCAACACCAATGTGGGAAATGTTCCTTCCAACACCAACCCACCACCTGATACAACTCAATTATTAGCCCAAGTGATTCAAAAAATGAACATAATGAAAAACTCTAATACCAATCAAGTGATGCAACTTCAATAACATTTGATCAATGTGGCTAATCAACCTCTAATCATGAATCCTCAAGTTAATCTTAATTTCATTCTTCCACCTCTTAGAGATGCATCATGTAACATTATTCCTCAACCAATAATGAATAACAAAATGTTTCAAATTATCCAAAATGAGCCTTTAGCTCCCTTCATTGTATCTATTGACATTGGTAACATATCTCCAACCATTAAATATGATGGGACTAAAGACCCCACCTCATTTCTTAAAGCCTTTGGTAATCTCTACAAAGAGTGGATCCAAAATAATACATTTTCCACTACTAAAATATTAGTCAAAACCTTCACTAGTGATGTATTAGAATGGTATAATCAATTACCTCAACATTCTATTTGGAAACTTGAATATTTGGTCAATATTTTAGTTAAGAGTTTCAACATAATGATCTTCCTAAAAATTGTCTTAGAAATTTCATAAATGCTAAAAAATCTCCTAATGAATCGGATCATGACTTTATTAAAAGATGGAAATCCTTAGCTCATAAATTCAATCATAATATGTCTGATGATAACCTATTCAAACTCTTTATCACAAATTTAACCCCTACTCTTCAATACAAGGTTTAAACCTTTTCTCCTCAAACTCTTAATGAAGCTCTTGACCAAACTACACGGTATGATTTTTTTATGAAGTAATTCAAACCTAATTCTAAAATCCTTAAAGGATCTTTCCAAACATCCAATGCTATCACTAGTAACATTTCTCAAACCAAACCTGGTGTTGCCAAAAATGATGTTCCTTCATTGTCTCACATGCTTCTTCTAATTCATTAAATGAGATAAATTTTACCTCTTTATAAACCTTTCATATATCCTAATGCTCCTCCTAAATGGTATGATCCCAATCTCTTTTGTTGGTTTCATGCCAATGTTGGACATTATTATGAGTCTTGTAGAGGGCTTTCTAAATGTGCTATTACATACATGATTGATGATTCATTTGGCCATGAAGCCATAATCAAGTATTGTTATTAAGAATACACTAATGCTTTTCAAAAATGACAACCCTCTAAAGCCTCAACATCTAATAATAATAATAAATCTTTTTCCCATAATGAATCAACTTCTAAATATGTTTGTACAATTGATGTTGATTATGATCAATACCTTAACAACTTTCAATATGTGAATATAGCTAAGGTTAATTATCGTAGGAAGCCAACACATAAATAGCCTATGACCAAGCCTAAGAAACCTTATTTGGAAGAACAATTGCTTAAAGATACTACCACTATCAATATTGATTCAGAAGTACCTGAGGAAGAACTTCCTCCTTTTGATCCTCCAACCATATCTATTCCTCCAAAGTCTAATTTGCCTTATTCTAAACCTCATGGCTCCTCTTCTAAATCTCATTGTAATTTCCTAGAAGAACTTAACTCTATGCCATGTAAAATTCCTCTCATGGAGTTGGTTCACACTTTACCTTATCATCATAAATTCCTTATCAAATAACTTCAAGAGGTTGAAGATCCATCTTCTTTAGATGAAGAACCACCTTTTATTGATTCTCAACCAACAAACATTAATACCATTGAATCAATGTGTCCTTCTTCCAAACCTTCCATTAAATTCCTTAAAGAGGACATGATTAATGATGAAATCCTCTTTCACGTCAATGATCCTCTCTTTTCATCAAGATAGCCATTAATACCACCCTTATTCAAAAATTTCTAATTGATGAAGGTTTTGGTATTAATGTGACTTCTTTATGGCTTTTGTGATAAATTAGTTATAACAAAAGTCATCTTAAACAAACCCATATTACTTGATATGGTTTTGATAAGACTAATCATAATCCACTTAGTTGAATATGGCTTCCCTTAACCATTGGCCCTAAGATTGTGCGAACCAAACTCATGGTTATTGATATTCATTTATCTTATAACATACTCCTTGGCCATCCATGGACTCATCAAATGAGGGCCATTGCTTCTTCCGATAGTCAATGTATTAAATTTATCCACAATGGAAAATGTTATAAGCATGAAGTTGATCCCAACCCATGGAGTATCCAATTACGTAATCCTAAATCATAATATCATGTTCCCATAAGTCATAAAATCAATAGTGTTTCTCTACCTAAGTTCATCAATATGAATCTTGATTTACAAGTTACTCTTGTAGATTATGATGATGATGAGCCCAATGAATTACAAAAAACTTTTAATACTAATAAATTGCCTCCATATATTTCAGAATAGCTTTTGCCTTCCTTCTTACCCAGAGATTATACCATTCCTCTCATGGATGAGATTACCGATTTTACCCCTCCATGCAATGTTAAAGACCCATCTTTACCTAAAGATGATTTTTCTTGCATTGAATTTGGAGTGACTAAGTTGTTTTAAGATCCTCTCATCATGACTCCTCAAACATTTAGTAATCTTGAGATTTCATAGTTTGAAGATCCTCTTGAATCCCAATAATGCATAATTTTTTCCACATATGGTGACAACTATATCATTTCCCAAGCTCAATCAAGAAACTTGGATGTCTTACATTATCAAAAAACCTTAGCTCAAATCCTTGCAATCAGGATATGTATACCATTTCTATAGGTTATAACTTAGAGCATGAGGGTTATGTGCCTCTTATCAATCTTACTCTTATTGATTCTCCTTAGGTGGTAGATAAAATCATGCCTTTTGAACCTTTGGAAGTGATTTCATCTTCTTTACCTCCTTTTGATTCTCCAATTGAATCTAATTCTTCTCCCATCAACTCTTTATTGATCTCTTCTACTCCATCTATTTATTCTAATCTTAAAATCACATTTGATCCCAAGGCAACTAATATATATCAAATACATTTTGAATATGATCAACATGGAAATCAAATTTTAGATCTAGAAGTAGATGTGTAATATTTTTGTCCTCTTCCTAATTTTCCTAGTGATGAAGATATTTTGGATTTTCTTTATACTCGAGAAACACAACCCCCATAACAACATCATAAATTTGGAAATTTTAAAAGTAAAATTCCTTACTTCAAAGACTTTGTTGCTACATTGATCTAAATCTAATCTAATTTCATCTTTACCTAATGTACCATACCACTTTCAAGATGGTAACACCATGATTATTAAAGAGACAACTCATATGGACTATGTTACTCCATCTTGTCCTCGACCAATCATTATTTCCAAAGAACTTTCACCTTCTGAACATGATAATTTTAGATTATTTTTTGATAAGTATCAAGAGGAATTCACATGGTCTTACCAAGATATGCCTAGCAATGACCCTAATATAGTGGTCCATAACATTATTACCTATCCTAATGCCAAACCTATGCATTAGAAGCAACACAAATTTCCTTTCGAAGTTACCAAATTATGCCATAAATAAATCATCAAACTTTTTGATGATAAATTTATTAAACATGTGGATTATTTTTAATGGGTTTCCAATATTGTTCCTATTCAAAAGGTCACCATGGTCATTTATTTTTACAATCTTAATCCTACTTGTCTTAAAGATAACTTTCATTTACCTTCAATAGATGTCATTATAGATTCCACTACTGGATATGAAATGTTATCTCTTATGGGTGATTTTTTGGGATACAATCAGATTCATATAGCTCCCAAGGACCAACATAAGACTAATTTCACCATGAAATAGGGCACCTATTGTTATATTAAAATTCCTTTTGGTCTCAAAAATGTCAGAGCTACTTACCAGCATGCTATAACTCATATCTTTCATGATCTCATCCATAAAATTGTTGAAACATATGTTGATGATCTTATTGCTAAATCCAAGCATCATACAAATCATCTTTCTAATTTTACCATAATCTTTGATCATCTAATCAAATATAAAGTTAGACTTAATCCTTTGAAATGTGTCTTCAAATTTATATCTAAAAAATTGTTAGGATTCTTAGTCTCTCTCCATGGCATTGATGTTTATCCAACCAAGATTAATGCTACTATCAATATGCCTATCCCTTATTATATTCCTGACATTCATACCTATTTAGGCAAGATTGGGGAAATTAGATGATTTATTTCTGAGATGGCTTATCGAATTCACTCCATTAATTCCATTCTCAAGAAAGGTATAGATTTTGAATGGATGGATCCATGTCAAAAAGCATTTGACAACATGAAAGAATCATTGCTTCATCCACCTATGCTCCTTCCTCCTTTTAATGATCATCCCTTGATTCTTTATTCTTATTCCACACTTATTTTAGTTGGAGCAATGCTTACCCAAAAAGATGATAAAGGTAAGGAATATGCCATCTATTACATTAGTTGAAGCCTCATCTATTATGAAAAGCATTATACCAAATTGAGTGTGATTGCCTCACTATCTATTTTGTAGCTAGAAAGCTTTGTCATTACATGCTTTACCAAACCACCTATGCCATTATTCATTTTGACCCCCTTCATCACTTCCTCTCCAAAGCATTTCTTCTAGGAGATAGAATTGACAAGTGGATGGTTTTACTTATGGAATTTGATCTTCATATCGTCACATAAAAATATGTCAAAGGGAAAATCATAGTTAACCAACTTATCATATCTCCCATTATAGCCACTTATTCTCTTCAAGATGACCTTCTTAATGAAAAAATTCTTTACATTGAAGGTCTTAATCAATCAATTTCTCTTAAAGATTATTTTCATAGCTTTACTATCGATCTTGAAGCCAATTAATCTAATGAACCTTCCACTCCCTCTAATACTACCAAACCAAAATTAGTTATCGAGGATCTCCTTGAAATCAATATTGACTTGCATGAGGATAATTGGACCCTTCACTTTGATGGTGATAAATGCCTTCAAGGAGTCAGGGCAAGTTGCAGTCTCACTAGTCATCTTGGTAAAATAATTCCTTTATATTTCCATTTTACATTTGATGTCACTAATAATATGGCTAAGTACGAAGCTCTTATCTTAGGTATGAGAGTTTCTCTTGATATAGAAATATAATATCTTCATGCTTTAGGTGATTCTCAACTCATTAATCATCAAGTTAGTGGTGCCTATCAATGCAAAAGTGAAAATATTACTACCTATCATCAAATTAAAACCACTCTTGCCAAGGATTTTGCCTCCTTTACAATTGAACCTATTCTTAGAGACAAATTCCATTGTTGATTCTCTTTCCTCTTCAGCTTCTCTCTTTCATCCACATAAAGTTCTTTTTGATCCTTATTTTATCATACAAATAATCAAATCTCCATCATCTACTCGCCCTCTATATTTACTTATCTACAATATTGAGGATATCGCCATCTAACAATGCCCATGGTATCAAGACATCATCCAATTCTTAGAACATCAAACTTATCCTCCTAAATTGGATTCCCATGAAGAAATGTGTCTTTACAAACAAGATTTCAAGTATGTCTTTAAACATAACATTATTTATTATTATAATGTCAAATGACTTTGCTCTATTGTGTTATGTTAGATGAGGTTCCTCTTCCACTTGAGCAAGCATATGGGGTCATTTGCAATGGTCACTATAGTGAACATGCTACAACCTGTAAATGCCTATATATGGGTTACTATTGTCCTACTCTAAAAAAAGATGCTACCGAATATGTTAAAAATGTAATCCTTTTTAGCTTCATGATGACCTCAATCATTCTCCACCAATCAAACTTCAAGTTATCGAATCTCCTTGGCCATTTTCCACATGTGGATTCAACCTCATTGGCAAGCTTCCTCATTCCTAAGATGGGCATGTCTGCATCATCACTACCACTGAATACTTTACCAAGTGGGTTTAAGCCATGCCCCTTGCTAATGTTATCAGTCTTACTATATCTAAATTAATTCTCAACCAAATTATTTTCTTCTTTGGTGTTCCTCACACCATCATTTCTGACAATGGTAGTAATTTCAAAAATAAACATGTTAAACAACTTTTCACCATATTCAAAATCAATCACAAGTTTTCCACTCTTTATCATCCACAATATAAGGGTCAAGCTAAGGCCACCAACAAAATTCTTAATAAAATTATTCAAAAGATAATTTGTGAAACTCACATAGATTGGTATCTTCATCTTTATCCTACACTTTAGGCTTATCAGACTAGTATTATACTACCACTAGGGCAAATGCATTCTCTCTAGTCTATGGTTCTAAGTCAATTCTTAATCTTAAATTTGAGATTCTTTATCTTCTCATATCTCTTCATGGCATCATTCTTGATGAATAATTACATGAGGCTCACCTTCATGCCCTTGATCTGCTTGATGAACATTATCTTTTTACCTTGCATCACAATCGCCAATACAAGGATCACATCGCCAGACAACATAACAAATGTGTTAAAAACTACACATTTAATGTTAGTGATCTTATCCTTAAATTATATTACTTTTATGATAAATAAGGTAAGTATGCCCAAATATGGTGGGGCCCTTAATTAGTTAAAGATGTTCTTGGTCCAAGTACTTATCACCTTTAAACCAATGAAGGCCATGTTTTCAAAGAGCCCAGCAATGCTCAATTCCTTAAGAAATACTTTTCTTAATCATTTCCCTTCTTTTCATGCTTTTTATTTATGTTTATCTAATATATTTTTGTAGGTTACTTTAGCACGGGTCTCTTCCTATGCAATAGTTTCCTTCCTTTTCAAACCTTTAGTCCTCCCTTTTAGTCTTTTGGTTTCTTGATGTACCATAGTCTTCATTTAATTTATTTTCAAACCTTTAGTCCTACCTTTTGGTCTTTTGGTTTCTTGATGTACCATATTCTTCATTTATTTTATTTTCAAACCTTTAGTCCTCCTTTTTGGTCTTTTGGTTTTTTGATGTACCATAGTCTTCATCACTTATCTTTTCATTCTTATTTTGCTTTCCAATGGTATTTTGGCATCCTCTTTGGATTTTTTTTTATGAGTTACTTGGTAAGACTATGGATGAAACCCATCCCTCATAAAATGAGCATTCTTTTTATTTCTCAGTTCTTCCTTTTCATTCTTTTGCTGCTTGTCAATGTTGTTTTGGCATCCATTGGGTATTTCTTTTTTAGGTACTTTATACAAAGTCTCCCTCACTTTTTTCTTATTAGCACCCCTTGGGTTTTCCTTTTGTGAGTTTCTTAGTAATGCCATGGATAAAACCCAACCCTCCTCATAAAATTACCTTTATTTTTATGTTCTTTGTGATCCTTTTTATTTAGAGAATAGATTGTGCTTCTTTTGCTATATGAAATCTATAAACAAATCTATGTTAGCATGTTTTCATTCACTTCTCATAGTATTATGATAAGGAATCACACCTTTGCTATCATTGTATTCTTTTTTTCCCTTTGTCTCATATTTTACAATTATGTATCATTTTCCTCTTGATTTCCCCCTTTTTTTCACCTCCACATTTGGATAAAACAAGGTTGAAGTCAAGATAGCACTTTTATTTCACTTGGATTTATGAGGATATTAGACCCCATGCTATTTTATTTTCTCTCTCTTAGCAACCTTATCCCAAAGTTTTCAAATGAAATTCATCTTTAGCACTCATGTTTGGTCTTCTAAATTTGTATGGAAGAGGAATTTATTTAAAAAAAAGTTAAAATCCAATCATTTGAAAACAAAAGGCAACATATAAATCTTAAAAATCTAATCACACTAAGAGATGTGATTACAATCACATATCATATCTCCCATCAAATCTCAAAATCCACAGTTAGCTTCACATAGAGCTAAAGTCTTTTAGGGTGTGGTAGGCTAGTAGATTGGAATAGGGTATTTCAAAAAAATCTATAGTGCTACCTACTTTCTCACACAATTACCTAATCTTTGTAGTAGACTAATGGCTCTGTAAGGGGTCTTGAATAATAGGGAACATGTCATGGGGAGGTAGGTCCATTATACTTTTCATGCATATAGCTTTCATGGGATTATCTAGATACTCCATTTGTTGACCTAAGACTTGTGTAGCTAAAATTTCTTTAGAGTCCTTAAGGTCGGCATTCTTCTTACTTTGGCAAACCAAATTTGATTGTCTTGACTTTGATAAAGAGTTCCTCTACCTTGGTTTTTCCTTCATTCTACTCTTTGTCCCATTTCATTTCCCTCCTTGATAGACAAATTATGATTCCAAATATATTTTCCCTTCTTTAAATTCTTTTTTCTTCATTTCTTAAAAACATGTTAACTCTACTTTATTTTATTTTTTTATCTATCTCTAGATACAAAATAACATGTTTGAGAAACTATGGATCATTTTCATCATATTATATATATTTACTAAAACTAATTTTCTTTTCTTTCCTATTTATTTTGATTTTGTTATTTTGTTATTATAGACACTTGAGTTCATACCCTTTTTCCATTTTTGCATGAGATGTGGATTGTTACTACTTACCCAACCATGTTATTTTCCCTTTTATGCATCCCCTTTTTCCATTGATGATTGAGATGTGGATTGTTACTACTCACTCATCAATGTTGTTTTACCATTTTTGTTTTTGAATCCTCTTTTTACAATATTGTTTGACATGTATCTTTGATTTGATTTGGTGATTTTTCTTTTTCTTACTTGAGGTTTACTTGTTTGAGTTTTTTGGTCTTTAGTAGCCTTGGCTTTTTAGTTACCTGATTTACTCTTATTTGACTTGGTCATTTGGTCTAACATAAAACTTGTCACCTAGCTTGCCAAATTCCCAAGTACGTTCTATCCATATATCACTAGTTATCTTATCTTTTCTTGTGTTTGTTTGTTTTTTTCCTTAGTTTTGTATTTTGGGTTTGTCTAAAGCAGTCTCTATACCCTTCACAATCAAAATTAAAACATAGCTGATAAACATCCCATGATAAAGGTAAGTTAATGTGTGCATCATTTAATTTATTAGTTATTTACTTTTTAGTTAGTTTCATTTTCTATCATTTACTTTAATTTATTTTATACTTTTTAAAATATTGAAATTTTTTTAGCATCAATGTTGTGTGTGTCCTTATGGTCTTTCTCAAAGCACCATCCCTTATTACACCTTAGTGACACATGATGATATTTGAGTGTAGCATGTGTATAAACACTATTTTCACACTTTTATCAATTACTGATGCTTTACATCTTGCAAGAACCCATCATAACTCAATCTAAGTGCATGCCTTAAGGGGTGTACTGGGAAAGGGGTGGGTAGACCTTTAGTGATTCATATGATTGTTGTCCCTTATTTCCATATCTATTCATATCCTAAAACCTTTCCCTAAGATATATCTCCTTCCTTGCACATTCCTCTAGTATTTTCCTCTTTCTATCATTTTTTCCTTATTTAGTAAGCTAGGTTAACTTGGTTGACCTAGCACAGTTTGGGGTCACTTTATCTCTTTAGGCCTAGTTTCCATCTAGCTGACCTAGCATAAACTTTAGGCATTAGCTTGATAATGTGGTAGGCTAACTTAGTTGACCTGCCACAACTGATATGTTCGAGTGATTTTTGGGTCAGATAATCTTATATATACAAGGTCATTTTGGTCATTTCCATATGAAGGCAATCAGGAGTTATTATTTGCTGACACTTTTTCACAATCTACTCTTCCACCATTTTACTTAAGGAGTCTTAGCTTAGGTTTCTTATTTAGAGAATATTAGTCTTATGGATAGGTCTTGGATGCTTTGGCATAACAAAGCGATCCTTATGAGCCACAACAACCTCTTATAAATCCCCATTGGCCAAGGGAGAGATTGAGTCATGATAGGTTCACATTCAGGTAAGTATATTCTAACTTTGTTCTCCTCTCTTTTAGTAGATAAAAGTGTCATAAGTGTTGGCTCAAATAATATTACTCCTCATTTTCATGTATTAGGGTGTTACTCATACTTAATTTATTTTAAGTTCCCTATACATGTATTTGATTGCTTTGCATCTAACCCCTTACTTTTTGCCACAAGCTTTGGTGAGTACTAAATTAGTTTACTTTCTTTTTTATTATTATAAGTGAATATAGAAACCATAGGAATCTTTTAGGGTTGTTGTGTGATTGTATTAAACTATAGGCTTTGGAACCTTGCCTAACATGATGTGTTATGATAGATGATACAAGTGATCCCCTAATTAGTTCTAATAGATCCTTATATTGGTCATGTTCCTTCTTAAAAGGTGTGTGCCCCAATCATAAGTGTAGGTGTGATCTATCTTATTCAATCTAGGATTGATTCATGCACACCATGTAATTTTGATTGCATATAGATAAAACCCACTAGATTTTGAGTAGCCACAACAACATCTATGAACACAAAATATCCTAAACACTGATTTCTTACCAATCTTATGGAGATACAAATTATATTAGCTCTCTTCAACGTTGCACACTTAAAGCATCCAAATCATCTTTTTAGAGCACTTGAGACCTATTCATTCATTCTCAACTTGAAAGATCACAATTCTAACATCAGAACCATGACCCATAGGTCATATACATAGTCCTTAATCTTCTCTACACATCAACTCATCTACCAAGCATTCTCCCTCTCCTTCACTCCACAACTCTCAAATCCAAGTCTCACACAAGTCTAGAAACCATCTCATTTGGTTCCACTATTTATAGATCCTTCATTATTATTAATATATTGGTCAACCAATATGCATGCATTAACCCTTAATTCATCTATCACATTGATACACAACTCAATACCATCCACATAGGTTAGCTATAACATCTATGGGTCACCCTTAAACAACTACACTTTTTAATTAGGCCCTTGTAGCTCTTATAGGTCTCATGGAGACCTATTCACCTATTTAACACTTCATCAAGAAAAAAATAACACATGACCACTTTAAAATACATGGGTTCATTCCTTATGTCCCCTTAGACATCTTCAAGTGCTTACAATCATCTTTTCTCACATCTGTATATGCTCAATCTATTCACATAGTAACCTTGTACATAGGACCCCATGAAAAAACACATAGTCAACTTATTTACAATTGTTCATATTGAATATTAATTGGTAAAACCTATAAAGACCAAAAAGATCATCCTCATGGAGTCTAAAACACTGCCAAATAGCTAAGTCATCATGATACATCGAAACAACCAACACAAGCTCAAACATCCTTCTTGGGTCACTTGTAGAACACAATAAAACACATAGTAAACTTTGAACCTAAATATATTTGACTATAAATAATTTAATATATTCAAATATATATTTCTAGATGTTCCTTAGAGTCCTCTCTTAATTCACTTTTTTACACCATGAGTAAATTTTGTCTGTATCAAAAAATAGACACTAGTCTTTCCTTTGTTAAATTCTAACATTTGAATTAAAATAGTTACAGTTAAACCTTGAACATCATGCTATCATCTCATTTCCTCAATACTTAGATTAAATACACAACATCAATATTCTTCAAACTTTAACTCATAATGTGCCACTGCCCAAATGTTAAACTTCAAATACTTGGCATCATCTCACTTCTTCTTGACATCCTAGAATAAACACACTCTGTTGGTCTCTTGTACATAGATCAATATTTAATCTATGTCTAAACATTAGACACTTTGAACTCATTTATCTCAATATGCTTCATTGATCTTGATTAGTATGAACATCCTCTCACCATCAGATCTTAGAACTAACTCGGTCTCTACCTCTACCTATCATTAAGAAACTATCACTTTGACATATTTGACTTGATACATTACCTTAGATAAACTTTTATTATCACTCATGAAATTTTGGATCTTCATTTGGTCCTAATGTTTATCTATTTAAAATTTGACTATGGGAACCATTGTAATCTGCCTAAAAGGCCAACTTTGGACCTCAATAACTTTTATTGTGCTTAGATGCATGATATAAAATTTGGACCATATGATCTCCTCACATAGGATAATCCAACCATATATAAATATTCTCATAGAAGCCTCATTATATGAGATATAATGACACTAATTTTCTCACTTATATTTTTCTACAATAGAGCCAACTATGTCAAGAATTACTTGGAAGGCCAACTTTGGACATACATATCTTTTGGTGCACTTTATCACATGACCTAAAAATTAACACATATCAACTAGGCACAAAAATAAAAAAATAGATATGATAAAATTATTCTAAAACTACCACACATTAAAAATATGACTACATCAAAATGCTTACTTGATTCTTCTTGCCACGTTGCAAATTTGGCTAAGTATGGGAAAACACTGTGAAATTGCTTGGCAACCCAACTTTGCACTAGCATATCTTATGTTATGATTCATTGCATGAATTAAAATTTATAACATAGTAACTATGAAAAAAATTATCAAAACCATATGAAAAACTCCCCTTGACTCATCCACACATGGCAATGTTGACATTAGCAAATTGCCTACTCAAATTTTCTACCACTAGACCCAAAATATCTAGATGAAAATAATGATTACTAAATGAAATTAACTCATTATCATAAGAAATCAAAGATTATAAAACCTCTTATAATACCCCTATCACATTCTCAATACTCCATACTCATCCCTCATCATCTCAAGCCATGCCAAAACTGAAGATCAACCAAGCATACTAGGACAAGCATATTACACAGTTTATCATTTTTACTTAGACTATCAAGGCACTTCATCCACTCACCTGGACATATCCATGACATCATTTAAAACTCTCCAATATTTTAAGGTCATAAAACCCTTTCCCAAGCCTACAAGGTCTATTCTACTGGCCAAGAAGCTTCCACATAGCCAAGACCATGAATTTAAGCCTAAAAAGTATAGTTTTAGAACATTTCCTTGTGCCTTCACTCCACACATGCCATTATTATGGATCCAATAGGTGACTATGATGTGTTCAAGGGTCATTTAGGTGTTTTTAAGATATTTTAATTCCATTTGAGCTATGTAAGGGGTAGTTTTAATCATTGACCTCCATTAAGCTTCTTAAAGGTAGTTTTGAACTCTTCATCTTCTTAACAATGATTAATAAATTAAAGGCCCTTAATGGATGAAAAAATGCTAATAAGTTTGATGGAATAGACCTTAATAACATCTCTTATCACCATTATTACCCATACATCTATTGAACATACTTGTAACATGAATAATAGACCCTCTTAGGCCTGTAGCCCTATGTACAATGCATTCAAGATGAGGTTTTGGGGTAGAAAAGGTCATTATAGTGTTGTTTATGATTATAAAAACCTTTAATATGTCTAATATATTCTCTATGAGATCTTTAGGTGATTATCCCAATAACTTGACCCCTCAAGCCTACTAAATCTTGCTTTAGTCCATGCTTAGGGTTTGTAGGTAGTTTAACAATTTTGACCCTAATGATCATATTTTGATGGTTTCATCCCATTATAATGACTCTAATAAATCCAATCATATTATTTGATTTTATACACAATTAATATGAGATGTTTACCTCATTTTAAGCACAAAACATATACCTTATCATCATGTTTCTACGTGCAACATTGATCTAGGTAAGTTGGGCATGTATGCACAGATTGTTGCTTTACAATTTGGGCCTGTTTTGAAATTATTATGATGGATGTATTGTTAAATATGGAATACCATGTTTAAAACTAATTTCAAATCACTCTTATAACAAAAAAACACCTTAAATAGTCTCATTTTTAGACTTGCATAGTCTATTGAATATACTTGTAGAGGTCTATAAGTACTCATCATGTTTTAGAGGATCTAAGACCTTGTAGGAATTTAGGATATATGGAGGTGATGTGAGATATAACCAACATTATATCATCTATTTGAATCCTTAAAAACATTAAAAAACTCCATTATATCCAACCTTTAACTTGCTTCATATGAAGGATCTCTTATTACTCACTATTTGTAACTACTAAATAAATGCTTGGAAAAGGTGTTGGGTTTTAATCAAACCTCAAAAGAGATTTCACCTGTATAATTTTCCAAAATGAGATCATATTGGCATTGAAACTATCTAAAAAGGGATATTTTGGGGTTTGAGAGGGTTTTAGAGAGGCTTACACTCTTAGTGATTATTCATAAAGGAGAGGGGCTTGATCTAAGAAACAATGCCACAATTTATAAGGCCATTAGGGTCCCTTCTTCCTCATAGCATATTTGGTCTTAAATTTATCTCTCCTCCATGAATTGAGCATTATAATTTGACCTTAATCTAGTTACCAAGAACCTGATGGAGCTCTTGATGCATTTTTTGCCTTATTTTAATTTTTGAAAACTTGTTTCAACATGATTTAAACCTGAGGAAATGGGATAAACGTTTCATGTAACTATAATATATTAAAAACTCACTTTCATCTCTCTTTGATATCTCATGAGTTACATTTTTAACTACTTACAAGTTGCAATCATTTTCACTAACTTGTACTTGTAATTCATAAGTTTCAAATGACTCACACAGGTTGAAAAGTGTGAAAACAACATACATGTAATCTTTTTGATCTTAAAATTTACCTCAACAATATCAAAAAAAAATTGTACATATAAAATGCACTTGATCCTTCTAATTATCATGGATAGTTCAAGACATTTATCTCTCAAAGTGACTGTAACCCCTAATACACTACCCTAAACTAATCAAAATTACCTTAATTTCAATAAAAACTTCATGAATGATAAAATTGAGGAGATTGATGACATATATAGGTGTTTTAACTCACCCTCTTGGTTATACCACCCTAGGAGACCTTGAAAACTGCTAGGAACAACAAGACAAGCCATGACTAGGAAAATAGCCCTCAAAAGGCTATCAATAAAGTTAAGGAGGCATGGCTAAATTTTTTTGAAACACAGTGACCTATGATAGACAATTTGTATAACATATTTTTTTTCTTGAATTCTTTAAGATGGTCATAATGGAATACTCAGTTTGAGTGGACTAAGGAATAAACAAGTCCAATTGGGTAGGTGGCCTTAAGGGTGCAGGTGGTGTTTGGGTATCAAAATGGAAATAGACACAAGTTTTGAAAATAATACCTCCTTATAGGGGCTTAGGGTTTGGATGTTGTTGAATTTATGGTTGAAATAATTAAATAATCAAAGGAATTAGAAGTTTTTTTCCCAATTTCCTCAATATTGGCATGGGTATAAAATGGCTTAGTTTTTAAATAATATTAATGTTGTCACCAAATCTTTCACCCTAGAAGAATTTGTTTAAGTTTCTTATAGATTTGGGAAATATTGGAACATTTATAAGTATGTGGGTGTACCTATATTGGAAATGAGTCTCTAGATTTAACGGCTAGCTCCTTGAATATAATGTGCAATGCTTATCACTTAAATTATTGCTTGTTTATGGGGAAAAGAGTTAGAGAATGCATAAATTAAACCTAATCTAAAGGAGGTTATGCAAAAAAATGTATTCCATGTAACCATCAGATTTATACCATGATGAAAAAAGGAATATAAATTAGTCTCTAATTCCTAATGGGTTCTAACATGAGCATTTCAATATAGAGGTGAGATGTGAGAAACAACACAAGGTAAATGAACTAGAGGAAAGTTTGCACACTCCAAGGATAATTATACACTTGAAAAAGCTTTACACACTAGACTACACTTTATATGACCTATTAGACTAGGAAATATTACTCAAACATGAAAGGATAAGGGAAGGAAGGATAGAATATTATCACATCTTATCACCGTATATCACTTGCAGACCCAGACAATTATTCAAAACTCAAAAACAAACTTGCATTAATGTTCAAAGGAAAAATATTACATCAGTCTAGTAAGGCTTCACCATACATGGTGTGGTCTCTTTACAAAGGCCAAAATGGTAGCTACTTATAGCATTTGAGAGAGATAAGTGTCAAAAGAGAAGTTTTAAGGGGAATCAAATGAGTTTAACCTCATTTGAACCATAGTTACAACTGCCTCTACTAGTATGCTATTTTAGAACTTCTTGATTGATTTGGGTCATCTCAAGAATTTGAAATAGCTCATTATTCCTTCACTCATACTCCATACATTTGTAACAATGGGATCAAGTATTTTTGAGCTAAGTTTCAACATCAATGCAATTAGAACAATTAGATCCATCTATTAGAAATTTGTCCTAGTGTTAACTACTCCAAATAGGTTTATCATGGCATGCACAGTGGAGAGAAAGGCCCCTTTAATGTAGTTTGGTCTTGGGGATCAAACTGTTGAGTTATACATGTATTCATTCATGGCATTCTTAGGAAATCTAGCTATTTTTCCACTAGATCATGCTTGAACTTGTCCCCATGCTCAGAGGTCCACTATAGATGAAAAACCAATTTCAGAGTATTCATTTTCCTATAGTCATTATATTATGACACTCTATTCGATGCCTAGTTCTTATGAATTCCAAATATATCCATTATATCACTACCAAAATTGAGAGTTTATAGATGCATAGACATTTCTTTTAAGAATGTCAAACATTGTCACAAGACAATGCTTCAACCTTTAAAAGATGGACCCTGTATGTAATAAATCTATGAACCATAGGTATATATTTATCTTCAATTGTGTCCCTATATGTTCTTGATCACCTAAATACATCATTGTGTTTTCTTTATGTTATTTTATCAATCACTAATGGTGGCACATGCCCTTTGAAAAGCTTGCCCTAGTTCGACCTTGGTCATGTGTTAAATCTCCAAGAAGTCCCTTAGTTTTTTTACCTTTAATTTCATTGGTTGTTGATACCTAACTCAACCTATTGACATATTGACCCATCTTTCACCATTGATCCTACTCGGTAAGAATGACTGTGAGTCATAGATCTTGCCCTTGACTTGTCAACTCTATCCAAGCTTAAACCATGTGGTAGACCCACATTTTATTTTAGGATCTACTATTAGTTTGCTAGTCTCACACACTTATTCCATGTGTCGTTATCTAGAGCTCCTTAACTATTTGACTCATCTCACATCATTGGATCAAGATTTATAATGCAATGTGAACCATTAGATCTATGGGGACCCACTATTTAAAAACCAATAGCTATTTCATGAACTTAAAATTGACATTCATGTTCCCATCAAATTACATTTACATGACCATCATTAACATTCATGTGACCATCAAATTTAAGTCAAAAGTATTTGTTTTGATTGAGCTTAAACTTTACATCAGCAAGAATGTCTTATATTATAGGGCCATCTTTAAAAGCTTATAACTTAAGCCAGAAAGCTTGCATGGACTTGAAACTTTCAGAGCATGTTCTCAGCATGAATAAATACTTGGTGTTAGAATCATTTTTCTTATGGGGGATTCCTAAGTGAAGATAAAAAATGCACAAAAGATATGGTTTATTTATTTCTAGATGATGTCTTAGATGACATAGCTCCTTAGACTCGGCAAGCTAAAATTTGAAGGCTTAGATATTGAGATAGAAGGCTCAGTAAGATGTGAAACTTATATAGCATGATAATAGCACTAATAAAATTGATCTCACATGGTATAACGGTCACATGATGATTTTTTAACATATCTAAAAAATACATAAGCAAGTTGCTCCATTCTAGTTTCCATGTAAAGTCTTCGTAATGGTTTGGCTTCACAAAGCTTGTTCATGAAATTTAGCAAATTTGAATGGAATCCTTGAGGCTTATGTGGACCCTTCCCATGATATTTTATTGAATTGATCACCATGAAGACCTAACACTTTCATATATGACCCTAAAATGACCCCTAAGACACAAAATGCACAAGGACAAAGACAAACTATGATCAAAGCTAGAATGGCATATGAAATGTCATCAATTGAACTACAATCATGCCCCTTGAAATTATAAAAATCCCTTATACAAGATTATAATTATAGGGCGTTGACCCATTTTGGCCTGAGGTAAAATGGTCAACATTCTTGGTGATTTTATAGGGGTGGCATGTTTGTTATTACATGACTAGTTGCTTAATCCTATCCATTAGGATATGGAGTCACAAGTATACAAGCTAGACATACAAAATGCCTTGAATAGTACATAAAAAATAAGAAAAAAACACAAAGTAATAAACCAATCAAAAACACACATGTGATTTAAAATCACTTATTGAAACACAACACAATAAGAAAAGAAGCACACACCTAATCTAGTATTTACAAAATTGACCCTTGGTTCTCAATAGCAAGGTTTCAAATGTATCCCATTCATAGGGATAGGCATCTCTTCTCCATTCATCCTTGATAACTGAAAAGAGTTACTTTTCTTACACTTGATGATGACATATTTTCTTCTCCATAAGGTATAAAATTTGGTATGCCTCCCTAGTTTTTCCCTATCTTCATCCTATTTCAATACTATGTGACCTTATTCAAATGATCTTGGAGTTGCCTTCTTGTCAAAATACCTCTTCATAAGTATTTGGTGATGATACAAAGCTTGATGAGATTTATATCTAGTCTCTTACAATTTCATTAATTTTGTTAATCTCACCTCCATTAGAGTATTATCTAGAAACTCTAATTGATGTGGTCACTCTAAGGTGGGTAGCTCTTGAGAGATAGATAACATAGATTCCATTATATAGACAAGCACAAAAGGAGAATTCCCTATTGACCCCTTGGGATTTATCCTATGAGCCCATAAGGCTATCTTCAATTTGGTGTGCTAAGTTAAATGGTTATGCCCCAAGGTTCTCTTGATGATTCTGATTAGTATTTAGCCAACCCATTACCTTGAGGGTAATACTTAGATGAAGTGCTCAATAAAATTCCATTACCATTTGCCTAATCATCTATCTTAGCACCCATAAAATCTAGAGCATTATCTAAAATACTATTAGGAGTGCCAAACCTTATTATGATGTTCTCATAGAACTCTAAGATAATGTTCTCATCAGCTTCCTTTAATTCTACTAGCTCAACCCATCTTGTAAAATAATCAATTGTTGTGTGTATCCATTTATGATCAGTGCTTGATGGGGGATTTATCATGCCAATGAAATCAAGAATCCATTGAATGAAAGGTTGATCAAATTGGATAAGCTTTAAAAGAAGGGTTGTAAGCTTCTAATTTCATAAAAATAAATCACATTATCCACATATTCTCACCCAAGCATGAAAACCCTTGAAGAGGATAGGATAATAATAGCCTACCTTTATGATCTTTATTTTTATGGTTCTTGGAGAGAAATGACTTCTTGTTTTCCCATCATGGAACTTCTCAAGCAACACTCCAAACTCATCATTATAAATACATCTCAATAATACACCATTGATGTCCCTCCTAAAAAGCATACCATCCACAAGACAAAAGGGAATATATTTTAATCTAAAATATTTCCTTTGTGATCTAGTCATATTATTAGGATACTCACCATTTTGGAGAAATATGATCACATCATGTGTCCAACTTTGTAGATGCAATGAACCAACTAATTGGAAGAATCATAATTGACTAGAGCCTCTTACTTTGACTCATGAATATCTAAATATAGATGTTCACAAATACCTTTAACCCCTACCGATTTTGTCACTTTGATATCAACATCATACTTCATTACCTTAGTGATCCACCCTACCCTGTTTTCACTAAGATATTTGCTAAAAAAAAACTCTTTGGTGCTAGGATGAGATACCATAACATGAATCTTATTATTTGCAACCATATGTTTGAAATTTTTTAGTCCTCTTACAATAGTAAGGAATTAATTATATATAAAGGTGTACTTGACTTCATAATCTTCTAAACCTTGATTAAATAATAAAATTGGCTGCTCCACACCCTCATCATTTTTTTGCATCATCATGGCTTAGATAGTATCAAGGTTAGAAAACTAATACAACATGAATTTCATAGTAAAATTAGGATTCACAATATTATGAACTTCTACAATTGCTTTATTTATGGCTTCAAAACTGATCTTACCTTCTTTGGTCCAAGAGAAGACTTGGTTCTTCCTAAGCATAGCTATGATAGGTTTCACCAAAGATGTAAAACTAGGTATGAATATCCTTACAAAATTTATCTTTCCTAATAAACTTTGAATACCTTTCTTATGCAATGCAATGATAATCCTCTAATAGCCTATATTATTTTAGGATCAATAGTCAAGCCATCCTTGGAAACAATATGCCCTAAGAGCTTAACTTCATGAACAACAAAGATGCACTTCTTCAGATTAAGAGATACTCCATATTGCCTACATATTTCAAACACTTGTCTCAAGTGTTTCATGTATTCATTAGCATCTATATAAAAAATTGTTATATTATCTAGATAAACCAATACCATCTCATTGATAAAACCTTTGAAGGCCATGTCCATTGCTCTTTGAATTGTGGCACCAGCATTGGACAGGTCATAAGGCATATTCCTGTAAGCAAAATTCTCCCATTTAGTAGTGAAGGTTGTCTTAAGTTGATCATCTTCACTAAATAAACTCTGATTATATCCTGAATATCCATCTAGAAGAGAAATTTTGAGAACTTGAAATTAGTTACAAAATCTACTCCATTCAGGGTAGAGGATAGTGATCTTTGAGTGACACTCTATTAATCTCTATAAATTCGACACAAATTCTTATGTCCACATTCTTATTTATAATAAGAAAAATGTTAGTTAACCATGTTGAATTCTCGATGGGAAATATTATCTCAGATTCAAGGAGTTTGGTAAGCTCTAACCTCATTAGTTGCTCAACCTTGGGGTTGATGGGTATTTACTTTTGTCTAACTGGTTTAACACAATTATCCAACTCAATGGTATGGTGTGTTAAGGTAGGTTAAAATCCTTTAATGTCCTTATATTCCAAAGCAAAGATATCATGAAACTCTCTATAGAGCTCAATGAATTCTTGTTTTTCTAATGTAGAACATACCTTACCTAGTTTGAGGAGTTTATCCTTGGAGATCGAGACTCTTTCATAATTATCCTCATTTATAGACACAATTTCTCCTTATTCTTTTGATCATTCTCATTGAAGATAATTTATAAGGCCCTCAGGTATCTTATTGGTTCTTAGTTGTACAATTTGGTCACCTAATTATTCTTGGAGCCTTCTTTGATTCCTTAAAGAAAACACAACCTCATTTTTAAAGAAGCATGCAATGTGTTTATTACTATAAAACACTTACCAAGACACTTAATTATTGGGTACATAAGGTATAATAATGACCTTAATATGAGACTATTTTCCATCCTATTTTATGGTAGTTGGAGTATCAAATTGAGATCTTATGGTAGCTAGTCTATCAGATTGACTATTTTTCTCCCTTGGGATTGATTGTATATTAAATGCATTAAAGTATTCAAGAAAATCCCATACATTATTCATGTATGACTTAAGCAAAGGGTTATTGGTAGTAATCACATTCTTCACCTGATGCACAAATAATTCACTATCTCCATATGCTTTCAAGTTCTTGATTCCTTTTCTTCTTACATATTGAAGGCCATGAATTAAACCTTCATACTCAATTACATTACAAGTACAATTAAAATTAAATATATATGAAGCATAATACTATTATTTAGATGGGGATACCAACATAACACTAGCCCTTGTCCCAACTTTACTTTTTTAACCATCAAAAAAGATCTCCCATAGCTCATCATCATCACCCTCTTCCTTGGTAAGTAGAGGTGTTGGTACTCCTTCTTCATGTATACAATATACTCCTAGATTAGTTTACTCTATGAGAGCATAATGATCATGTCATAAGTTTTTGTACCATATTAATCAAGAAACAAATCTAAAATTCCCTCAAGCTTGGAGGAAGTGCCATCATCTAGAATAGAATCCTTCTCTTCATGAACAATAGAATTCAAATTAGAACTTGTCTCAATGTAAGGTTCAATATGAAACCTTGAAAGAGGTTATGTCTTAATTGTCACCTTAGCCCCATATCTTGTTCTAAAATCTAATAAAGACTAGTCAACTGAGAGATAACTACATATGTTAGCTATTAAGTCCCTTGATAGGCAGATTGCAAAGTGGGTTAGGAGATCAACCACAACTATGTTTTACAAGATACTAAAACTAGGACAACCATGCAATAAAACCTTCAAGAATTTTATTAGTCATAATATCTTTATAGGTGTACCATCTAATTTATGGATGACTTTTATATGTGGCTCATATTTTAGGCCCAACTTGTTAGCTATAACTTTGGGCATGATTGAAGTAGAAGATCCACTATCGACTATGCAATTATGTACCAGCTTATCACCTATAATGAGAGTGAGTTAAAATAGTGGAGGTTTCTTAGCCCTAGTAGATGGTTAAATAATGGTACTAGGTGAATTATTAAGAGAAACATGGCCATGACTTTGATTTGAGGGTGAGACACTTGTAGGGATAGCAGATAACTACTTTTGTAGTTCTTTTTGAGAAAGCATATGAAGAACATCCCAAAGAGAAATGGATGGTTTAGTTTTATTAAAAGAATATAAAATCTTTAAAGAAGTCATACCTAATTTCTCTTGGGATTTTTTAGGTAGAGGATTACTTGAAACTAGAGGAATAGGAGCAGACCTTGCCATATTTTGACTTAATGGAGATGTAGAAGTTTTTAGGACTATCACACTTACACCTATGTCTTGTTATCTTATAGGAGGATTATATGAGCCTATGGGCATGCTAATACCACCTCCTAAATCCTTCCTCTTTTGCCTTATATTATCTATGATAGTGGCTCCTTGATTTATCACAAAAGTGTCTTCAACTAGGAAATTGGCGAAGATCTCTCCTTGAGGTGGCCAATCCTTATTAACTTGCATCATCACCTCATCTTCATTTGATATAAGGGGAGTAACTACTTCTTGAGACACTAGAGCTTGCTATCCACTCTCATTGTGTTTATCTAGATTTTCACTAATTACATTCAAATGAGAAAGAAACTAAGGTAAGAGGTTATGGATTTGATGTTACCTAGATTTAGTGTGCACCGTATCCAAGCCTTGTGGGAGTTCCTCTTTGGATATGGAGGAAACACCTATAGTAAGAATGAAAATTAAACAAGAAAGATGTTAGAAGAGGCTATGGTGGACTACCAAGCTATGCACTCGGTCCCAAAAGCGTGAAGCTCCTTAAGGGATGATAGTCCACTGTTTAAAGATAAAAGTATTGTAAAAGAAGAAATGATAAATGACTAAAGAAATAGAAAAGTAGATGGTGTGTACCTATTCCCTATAGTCTGTGTATCTTAGAATGCTATAAAAGGCTAGCTAAAGGTTTTGTTTGGTCTAGATGGGCTATTTGGATAGCTTTTTGGTTTGCTAGTTTATAACATAGTCACCGACATCGGTGGGTCTGCTGAGGTCAGTCAGGTAAATGGTGTCGATGCCAGTTGGGTTGTCAATGTTAGTCTGGTTGAAGGTGTTGTAGATGCCAATGTTGGTTGGTCTGTCGATGTCCATTGGGGTTGTTGGCCTTAGACAGCTTTTAGATTATTTTTGAGATAGATAGAGGGGTTTTTGGAAGTTCATAGGTTGGTACAGGGTTGCAAGAAGGTGAATGAGGTCTGAGGAAGGGTATAGGTGGAGGATTGGTGTGAAAAGGGGGTGAGAACAAGGGGAAGGCCTTTCAGCCCCTCCATGGAAGAAGTTGAGCCTCTCGATAGTATTTAGAAATATCAATGAAAACTAATTGACAATATATTCTAAAACACTAAAATGAAAACTAGAGTACTTAGCTTTATTAGGTGAAGAACCAGAGGTGTCAAAATAGTGATTCCCATTGTGGTTGATGTGATCGGTGTTGTGAGCCAATGAAGTGAACATAGATAGCTTCAATTTAGTATCTCGAGGTCCTCATATAATCTTTCAATCTAATCTGTAGAATGATTTGTGCAGAGCTTTGGTAGCCAAGAGAATGATAGTCGAGTTCTAGTGCTTGAAATCTCAGAGTGTGCATACAAATGTGAGAAAAGGTGGGCTTAGCTCAATGTTAGATCTTGGCTTATGTAACCAACATCAGTGATCCCACCGGCATCGACGTAGAACTGTCGATGTTAGTTGAGGGTTGACTGATGTTGGTGGAGAGAGAATAGGTAAAAGGGATATTTTTAGCTCTTTACTCATTTCTCCACCTGCCAAGTGCCTTTTCCATTGGAGAATGGTTAAAACAAGGGATTATGAGGCATAGGAGTTGGTTAGGGAGTTAATATGGGGTGAGAATAGGTCATGGGTAGTTAGGATTTGGAGGACCTAGTCTCAGGTTGACTCATAGGCTAAGAAACGGTCTTAGGGTGAGGTGTCCAAGGTGAGGTAATTAATTTAAAACAAGTATTTTTTAAATTAATAAGGTGTGAAAGTGTGGGTTAGGAATGTTAATGTTTAGAAGGGGACCAAGGGGGGTTGACACGATATTGGTGTCTACACATTGACATCCATGAATTGGCCTTGATACTAATCTTATCCCTACACTAAATTGTTATGAATTAATACCATCTCCCTTACATTGGTGATAGAGTTAGGATTAGATGCATTAGTAGGATTATTGGGATCAAGCTTCCATTATCCTCTCTTTTTTCCCATATTGTTGCTGATAGGGGTGAGTATTTTAATAGGCACCTTCTTGTATATTATCTTTCCTATTCTGAGCCTCTAAGGCTAAGAAATTTGATTTCTAATAAGCATCATCTTTTTTAATAAGCATCATATTTTTCCTACCTTGGGATAACCTTAGTTTTGGTATTGACATTAGGAACTTGAGCCACTTATAGAGTGTTAGCAAAAGTATGAGACAAAGGAGCCATAGACAACTTAGAATGAAATCTTATAGCTTGGATGAGACTATTCTTAGCTTTGATAACAAAATCATATGCTTCAAGGAGAGCATAATATCTCATAGATTGAAGCATGATAATAATTTTAGTCCCAATGGCTTTCAAGTAAGTAGGGAACACAAAGCTAGTAGGTGGTCTCATGGGAGGAGGAAATATATGCCAAGTCTTCTAAAACCTTTCATTGAAGTCATACATTGTTTCTTTTGGTCCCCTCTTTATCACATTGAGCTAATGTATGAGAGAAGTATGGTTACTTTCATTTTCAAATATGTAATTCAACACTCTAAACTCATCTCATGTTGTGATGCATCCACCTTCTAGAGTTATATACCAATCAAGAGCCTTCTATTTAAGGGACATGGTAAGGAGTCTAATGCAATATTATCTTGAACAATATTGTGGAAACTTAAAAAGTTATAAACATCTCTAATGTTCTCACTAGGTGTGACATGACTTTCACCATTGAATGTAGGTAAACCTTTCATGGCATCAAGAGGGATGATAGCATATGCATGAATTTGAACTAAATTATCAATATTGAAGGCATGGAAAACATGAGACTTGGCCATGTATTCTTATTCAAGATCTTCAATTTTTTCACCCTCTTCAACCTCTTCCTCTCTATCAAAATCTACTCATTATTTAAGGGGTATATTAGGCTATGGATACTAAATTTCAAGGGGAATTTTAGGTTGAATGGGTGGGTTAATAGGATTGGATGTTATAGTAGAGGATGACCTAGTGAGGACCATGAATTATGTGGGTAGGTTTGTAATAAAATAAATGTTTGGAACTAGATTTACCTTGAAGGAGTTTCCAAATGCTAAGTAGCACACAAATTTTTATCTGATGTTGTCAAGACTAGCATTCACCTTGACAAGTTGTCTTAAAGATAATGTGTCCCACCAAGTGTGACAAAACTATTGTCACCAAATATTTCACCCTAGAAGAAGTTGTTTAGGATTATTACATATTTGGGTAACATCGAAACATTTCCAAGTATTTGGGTGTACCTATATTCGAAATGAGCCTCTGGATTTAAGGGTTATCTCCCTGAATATATTGTGCAATGCTTATCACTTAAACTATTGCTTGATCATGGGGAAAAAGAGTTAGAGAATGCATAAATTGAACCTAGTTTAAAGGAGGTGATGCACCAAAATGTCTTCCATGTGACCATTAGATTTATACCATGATGAAACAAGGCATAAAATTAGTCTCTATGCCTTAATGGGTTCTAACATGAATATTTCAATATAGAGGTGAGATGTGAGTAGCAACACAAGGAAAATGAACCAAAGGATAGTTTGCACACTCTAAGGATAATTATACACTTAAAAAATATTTACACACTAGAATACATTGTATACAACCTATTATACTAGGAACTCTTTCTCAAAAATGAAAGGATAAGGGAGGATAGAATATTATCACTTCTCATCACCATATATCACTTTCAGACTTAGACAATTGTTCAAAACTAAGAAGCATACTTGCATTAAAATTTGAAAGGCAAAATATGATATCAGTCTAGTAGGGCTTCACCCATACATGGTGTGATCTCTTTACAATAGCCAAAATGGTAGACACTTATATAATTTGAGAGAGAGAAGTGGGAAAAGATAAGTCCCAAGGGTAATTAAATGAGTTCAACCTCATTTGAACCATAGTTACAACTACCTCTACCAGTATGCTTATTTAGAACTTTTTGATTGATCTAGGTCATATCAAGTAGTTACAATAGTTAATTACTCCTTCAATTATGATCCATAAGGTTACAATGATTGGATCAAGTGGTTTTGATCTATGTTTTGGCATCAATGCAGTTAGAACAATCAGATCCATCTATTAGAAATTTGTCCCAGTGTTAATTATTCTAAACAAGTTTGTCATGGCATGCATAGTGGAGTGAAGGGTCCCTTTCATGTAGTTTGGTCCTAGGGATGAAACCATATGGGTCGCATGTATGCATTCATGGTATCCTTTGGAATGATAGCTCTTGTTATAAATAGATCATGCTTGAACTTCTCCCCATGCTCATAGGTCCACTCTAGACAAAAAACCAATTTTAGACTATTGGTTTTCCTATACTCATTATATTATGACACTCTGATTAATGTTTAGTTCCTATTAAGTCTATATATATCCATTATATCACTAATAGAATTTAAAATTTATAGATGCATGAAACCTTCTTTTAAGAATGGTGAAAACAATCACCAAACATTGCTACAACCTTTAAAAGATGAACCTTACATGTAATAAATCTATGAACCAAAGGTTCATATTGATCTTCAATGGAATCCCTATATGTTATTATCACTTGAATCCCTATTTTATAGAGCTATAATGGTGGAATGTGCCCTTTGAAAATCTTGTCCTAGTTTGACCTTGGTCATGTGTTTGATCTCCATGAAGTCCCTTAGTTTTTTGACCTTTAATTTCATTAGTCATTGATACCTAACTTAACCTATTGATATATTGACTCATCTTACTCCATTAATCTTTATCAATACAAATGACCATGAGTCATTGATCTTTCCTTAGACTTTTCAACTCTATCTAAGATTATACCATGTGGAGCCCTACATTTGATTTCATGATCCATTATCAGTCTGCCTTCCTCATATACTTACACCACATGTTAATCTCTTGAGATTCTTGACTATTTGATGCATATCACACCATTAGATCAAGATATACAATACAATGTGGACCATTAGATTTGTTGGGACCCACTGTTTAAAAACCAATGGGTATTTCATGAGATTAAAATTGACATTCATGATCCCATCAAATGACATTTGCACAACCATCATTGATGTTTATGCAACCATCAAATTTAAGATTAAAAGGATTTTTTTTTATTGAGATTAAACTTGACGTTAGCACCAACATAGGTCCATCTTTAGAAGCTTATAACTTGAGCTATAAAGCTCAAGCAATCTTGAAACTTTTAGAGCATGTTCCCAACATGAATAACTACCTATCACTATAATATTTTGGCTTGTATGGGATTAATTTCATTCTTATATGACATCTTAGATGGCTTGGCTCCTTACACTCAACAAGCTAAACTTTGAAGGCTTAGATATCAAGATATAAGGCTTATCAAGATGTGAAACTTATAGAGCATGATCTTGACACTAAGGACATTGATCACATGTGGTCTTATGGTCACATGAGGATTTTTGAGAATTATTAAAAAATGCACAATCAATTTATTCCATTTTGGTTTATATGTGAAGTCTTGATGATAGTCTATCTTCACAAAGCTTGTTCATGAACTTTAGCGGCTCTGAATGGACTCCTGGAGGCCTATATATACCCTTACCATGATCCTAGATTTTATTGATTACCATGAAGACCTACCACTTGCATATATGACCCTAAAATGACATAAGGACCAAGCTAGACTATGACCAAAGCTAGAATGGAATATGAAATGTCATTAATTGAACTAAAAGCATGCCCTATGACATTATAAAAATCCCCTATACAAGATTCTAATTATAAGGGGTTGACACATTTTGGCCTAAGGTAAAAATGGTCAATAATTACTATAATGACTCATATGGAGAAAGAGGTGAAATAACTAGACTAGTAGATGGAATATTAACAACATAAGTATTTACAATTGTAAGGGAAGAGAAGAAAGAAAATAATACCTTATTAAGGGCCTAAATTTTTATTTAGTAAGAACATTTTCACCTTGCATAAAGGTTGGTTTGTATTCTTCCTACCCAATTTGTTTAGGCTTGATATCCTTTATTATCTTAAATTTCATTAGTCATTGATACCTAACTTAACCTATTGATATATTGACTCATCTTACTCCATTAATCTTTATCAATACAAATGACCATGAGTCATTGATCTTTCCTTAGACTTTTCAACTCTATCTAAGATTATACCATGTGGAGCCCTACATTTGATTTCATGATCCATTATCAGTCTGCCTTCCTCATATACTTACACCACATGTTAATCTCTTGAGATTCTTGACTATTTGATGCATATCACACCATTAGATCAAGATATACAATACAATGTGGACCATTAGATTTGTTGGGACCCACTGTTTAAAAACCAATGGGTATTTCATGAGATTAAAATTGACATTCATGATCCCATCAAATGACATTTGCACAACCATCATTGATGTTTATGCAACCATCAAATTTAAGATTAAAAGGATTTTTTTTTATTGAGATTAAACTTGACGTTAGCACCAACATAGGTCCATCTTTAGAAGCTTATAACTTGAGCTATAAAGCTCAAGCAATCTTGAAACTTTTAGAGCATGTTCCCAACATGAATAACTACCTATCACTATAATATTTTGGCTTGTATGGGATTAATTTCATTCTTATATGACATCTTAGATGGCTTGGCTCCTTACACTCAACAAGCTAAACTTTGAAGGCTTAGATATCAAGATATAAGGCTTATCAAGATGTGAAACTTATAGAGCATGATCTTGACACTAAGGACATTGATCACATGTGGTCTTATGGTCACATGAGGATTTTTGAGAATTATTAAAAAATGCACAATCAATTTATTCCATTTTGGTTTATATGTGAAGTCTTGATGATAGTCTATCTTCACAAAGCTTGTTCATGAACTTTAGCGGCTCTGAATGGACTCCTGGAGGCCTATATATACCCTTACCATGATCCTAGATTTTATTGATTACCATGAAGACCTACCACTTGCATATATGACCCTAAAATGACATAAGGACCAAGCTAGACTATGACCAAAGCTAGAATGGAATATGAAATGTCATTAATTGAACTAAAAGCATGCCCTATGACATTATAAAAATCCCCTATACAAGATTCTAATTATAAGGGGTTGACACATTTTGGCCTAAGGTAAAAATGGTCAATAATTACTATAATGACTCATATGGAGAAAGAGGTGAAATAACTAGACTAGTAGATGGAATATTAACAACATAAGTATTTACAATTGTAAGGGAAGAGAAGAAAGAAAATAATACCTTATTAAGGGCCTAAATTTTTATTTAGTAAGAACATTTTCACCTTGCATAAAGGTTGGTTTGTATTCTTCCTACCCAATTTGTTTAGGCTTGATATCCTTTATTATCTTAAATTTCATTAGTCATTGATACCTAACTTAACCTATTGATATATTGACTCATCTTACTCCATTAATCTTTATCAATACAAATGACCATGAGTCATTGATCTTTCCTTAGACTTTTCAACTCTATCTAAGATTATACCATGTGGAGCCCTACATTTGATTTCATGATCCATTATCAGTCTGCCTTCCTCATATACTTACACCACATGTTAATCTCTTGAGATTCTTGACTATTTGATGCATATCACACCATTAGATCAAGATATACAATACAATGTGGACCATTAGATTTGTTGGGACCCACTGTTTAAAAACCAATGGGTATTTCATGAGATTAAAATTGACATTCATGATCCCATCAAATGACATTTGCACAACCATCATTGATGTTTATGCAACCATCAAATTTAAGATTAAAAGGATTTTTTTTTATTGAGATTAAACTTGACGTTAGCACCAACATAGGTCCATCTTTAGAAGCTTATAACTTGAGCTATAAAGCTCAAGCAATCTTGAAACTTTTAGAGCATGTTCCCAACATGAATAACTACCTATCACTATAATATTTTGGCTTGTATGGGATTAATTTCATTCTTATATGACATCTTAGATGGCTTGGCTCCTTACACTCAACAAGCTAAACTTTGAAGGCTTAGATATCAAGATATAAGGCTTATCAAGATGTGAAACTTATAGAGCATGATCTTGACACTAAGGACATTGATCACATGTGGTCTTATGGTCACATGAGGATTTTTGAGAATTATTAAAAAATGCACAATCAATTTATTCCATTTTGGTTTATATGTGAAGTCTTGATGATAGTCTATCTTCACAAAGCTTGTTCATGAACTTTAGCGGCTCTGAATGGACTCCTGGAGGCCTATATATACCCTTACCATGATCCTAGATTTTATTGATTACCATGAAGACCTACCACTTGCATATATGACCCTAAAATGACATAAGGACCAAGCTAGACTATGACCAAAGCTAGAATGGAATATGAAATGTCATTAATTGAACTAAAAGCATGCCCTATGACATTATAAAAATCCCCTATACAAGATTCTAATTATAAGGGGTTGACACATTTTGGCCTAAGGTAAAAATGGTCAATAATTACTATAATGACTCATATGGAGAAAGAGGTGAAATAACTAGACTAGTAGATGGAATATTAACAACATAAGTATTTACAATTGTAAGGGAAGAGAAGAAAGAAAATAATACCTTATTAAGGGCCTAAATTTTTATTTAGTAAGAACATTTTCACCTTGCATAAAGGTTGGTTTGTATTCTTCCTACCCAATTTGTTTAGGCTTGATATCCTTTATTATCTTAAATTTCATTAGTCATTGATACCTAACTTAACCTATTGATATATTGACTCATCTTACTCCATTAATCTTTATCAATACAAATGACCATGAGTCATTGATCTTTCCTTAGACTTTTCAACTCTATCTAAGATTATACCATGTGGAGCCCTACATTTGATTTCATGATCCATTATCAGTCTGCCTTCCTCATATACTTACACCACATGTTAATCTCTTGAGATTCTTGACTATTTGATGCATATCACACCATTAGATCAAGATATACAATACAATGTGGACCATTAGATTTGTTGGGACCCACTGTTTAAAAACCAATGGGTATTTCATGAGATTAAAATTGACATTCATGATCCCATCAAATGACATTTGCACAACCATCATTGATGTTTATGCAACCATCAAATTTAAGATTAAAAGGATTTTTTTTTATTGAGATTAAACTTGACGTTAGCACCAACATAGGTCCATCTTTAGAAGCTTATAACTTGAGCTATAAAGCTCAAGCAATCTTGAAACTTTTAGAGCATGTTCCCAACATGAATAACTACCTATCACTATAATATTTTGGCTTGTATGGGATTAATTTCATTCTTATATGACATCTTAGATGGCTTGGCTCCTTACACTCAACAAGCTAAACTTTGAAGGCTTAGATATCAAGATATAAGGCTTATCAAGATGTGAAACTTATAGAGCATGATCTTGACACTAAGGACATTGATCACATGTGGTCTTATGGTCACATGAGGATTTTTGAGAATTATTAAAAAATGCACAATCAATTTATTCCATTTTGGTTTATATGTGAAGTCTTGATGATAGTCTATCTTCACAAAGCTTGTTCATGAACTTTAGCGGCTCTGAATGGACTCCTGGAGGCCTATATATACCCTTACCATGATCCTAGATTTTATTGATTACCATGAAGACCTACCACTTGCATATATGACCCTAAAATGACATAAGGACCAAGCTAGACTATGACCAAAGCTAGAATGGAATATGAAATGTCATTAATTGAACTAAAAGCATGCCCTATGACATTATAAAAATCCCCTATACAAGATTCTAATTATAAGGGGTTGACACATTTTGGCCTAAGGTAAAAATGGTCAATAATTACTATAATGACTCATATGGAGAAAGAGGTGAAATAACTAGACTAGTAGATGGAATATTAACAACATAAGTATTTACAATTGTAAGGGAAGAGAAGAAAGAAAATAATACCTTATTAAGGGCCTAAATTTTTATTTAGTAAGAACATTTTCACCTTGCATAAAGGTTGGTTTGTATTCTTCCTACCCAATTTGTTTAGGCTTGATATCCTTTATTATCTTAAATTTAACCCTTTGTTCTTTTTCGTCCATAGTCTCTATTTCCTCCTCTTCTTCATCACTGGTATAATATACCAATATAACTACCTCTTCATGCTATTATTATGATTGCTCACAAAGATGACCTCCAAGAATGAATATACCCTTTGTTTATCTTTCTTCTACTTGGGAAATCTTAGGATTGACTTGAATCATTATGGGCTTCCTTTGGTAAGTATAAATTAATGGATGATTAAAAATAGGGGCTTGCCCTAAAGTGTATGGAATGGAAGATGAAGAGGCTTCATTAGTGTATGAAAATAAACCATATGTCATAGGTAGAGTGTTAGAAGCATATCCATTGGGGGCCGAATTAGTGAACTTAAAAACAATTACTTTTATTTCAATGTCTCAATTTGTTATATATCAAATACATATGTATAACAATTGTTTATGAGTAATTTTCAATTTTAAGAATCTTAGGAAAGAAAAGAAACTCAATATGGGTGTGGTTGAAAAAATTGTTTAGTTGTGTGTGCATTGAATCATAAGATGTGATGAGCTCCTCTTTGTCTTAGGAGGAATAACTATAGATAATAAAGCACTAAGGCAAACTTATTCATTAGACAAATAGTAAGGTGGATTACCTAGCAAGAGCTTCCTTAAGGGTTGTCAATCCACCTATTTTAAACAATTAATTTGATAAAACTAGAAATAATATACTTGCATCAATAATAGAAGATTACTAAAATCAAATACAAGAAAAGTTTGTTCGAAAAAGAGACTATAAATGATCTAATTAGTGATAAATTGATTAGTACTAGTGCTAACAGGTCGAGGTATGGCTCAAAAAATTAGAAAGGGGCCTATGAATAGGTGGGGACATAGAAAAGTGAATTTGGTTGGGTACAAGAGGGTCAAATTAGCTTTCTAATTTTTGGTGCCACAGGTGACCATCACAGGTCATGAAAACATCACCGATCAAGGGTAACCATCATTGGTCAAGTGACCATCACCAGTTGAGGGTAATCATCACCAGTCAGGTAACCACATTGGTTGCCTATCATTGAGTCTATAAGTGAAACTAAGGTTTGGTTTTTCTAATTAACATGATCTAGAAAGTAAATAAAGGGAGATAACTTAGGATTATAATGAAAACTTGGTAAAACAATTCAATAAAATGAATACTTATCTTACCAAAAATTAGTTGGTGGGTGGTTGATGTAGATTTGCTTATTGGTGGAATCTGGGTTGATTCTAGTAATGTAACGGTACTTTAGAGCTTAGTGGAGGGTTGATGACAATCAAGCTCCCTATGTGAAGGCTAATAGCACTTGATAATGTAGATTGACTTGATTGAACTTAAAAAAGAGATTCTAGATACAAAGAGATCTTGATAATAATTATAGATAGTTTGACCTCCCAAGCCTCTCTCTCTTATAGGCACAATCAAAAGGTGAAAGTGGTTGTCCAAACTAGACTTGATTAAGGATTCTAAATATAAGTCATCCATGTAAAGGGCTCATAATTAGATTTAGACTACCATATTTAGAAAATCAAGGAAATGGTTTGCATGTAAGTTGCATGTTGAGTTTAGGCTATCTAACTTGACCATCACTAGTTAGGATGACCATTGTCGATCACCCTGATCATCATCAATCGAGAACCTAGGAAAAAGATAAGTTAAAATGGGTGAAAAGGTAATTTAAGCTAGACAAGTGACTAACTTGACTCTAAATTAAGTAATTAGTTAGGATAGGTAGGTTTGTCAAACTTATAGGTCTAGTCAATAGAGATGCAAGAGAAACCAAAGGTATTATGATGATTAGGAGCATGTGTGTAGTTTTTTAGTGTCTACATTTTGACCCTTTTTATTATGTGGCTTGCATGAATGAGAAATAAAACAAAAATAGAGATTGGCTCTAGATCTGCTTGCCTCAAGAGTGGGAAGAGGTGTTCCTCACTCAAATTGGGAGATAGTGAGGTGAAATGTGGGTAGGTATATGTTTGCTATTAGGTAGAAGGTAGGTCATGAGGTAGGTGACAAAAAGAAGGGTTGGACATGTGAGATGCAAACTTATGCATAAAATGTGACAAAATGATGTGATAGCTAAGATCACTCAAAAGACTAAAATTACCAATGTTGGTAAAAAGTAAGGGTCAGTGCTAAGGATAATAAGTGACAAGTGAACTGCATGATCACTTAAAGGTGTGGTAGCTGGGAACACTCATAAATTCTAGTCTCCTAAGTGACTCTTGTGTTCTTGATGGGTATTAAAAGTAGGAAGTGCTCCTAGACAAAACACAAATGGGTCAAGTATTTTGGGTATCTAAGGTCGGAATTGATCCCATTAAGACACAAGTGGGTCAGTGTGTATGAAGTGACATAAAATACAAAAGGTTAACATGGCAATGTTGTCACTATAGTCAAGGGACTAGAAAAAAAGTGTTACAAACTTATACACTGGATAGGCAAAACTATATCGATGGCAAGGTGATAACATTATTAGGTTGATGGTTAAGTCGAGCTGACTCCATGTGCACAAGGCATGTGGATGTTGCCTACATAGTTAATTTGATGCAATATCCAACAGAACTTCAAGCCAAATGTAGTTATTCCCATGTGGAAAAGATATGGCTAAATAACTAGGTTGGTTATTGGTATATGCTTAAAAAGTAAGGTGGGGACCTTGATCAATGATGATTAGGGGAATGTCCTAAGTATTGACCAACATTGGTCACCCTGATTGGTGATGATCAGGGTAAAACCCTAAAATTTGATAGGGTAAAAGTAAAAAGTGAGTTTCATTTTCACTCATTGGACTTATGTGCTTTTGATCTGGTGAATTAAAGTGAGTTTTACACATGGTGAGTCAAGGGTTGTTGAGGTTGAAGTGAGCTAGTGGTGTACTTGCCAAGCAAGGATCAAGAGGATGGAGGTAGGCTAAGGACATGGTGGAGTAGTTAGATGAGGCCTGTAACCATAGTAGTACTCCTAGAATGAGGTAGGGGATGTGTTTAAATTACTAGTTAGGGTAGTGTTTAAGATTTTTTAGGGATTGTGCTATTTTAGGCTTGGTATGGAAGCCATAGGTGGGGTTTTGGGTAGGGTTTGTTTGAGAATTAAATTTGGTCAAATCAAGTTTAGGGAAGATTTTGATTTTCAAATAAGGTTAGGGGTGGGTTGTGGGAATAGATGTTAGTATGTATTAGGTGTTTTATAATGTTTATATTCTTGCTTTGGTGAAAGTAGGAGTTATAGGGTTTGAGTCTCTACTGCTAGGGTCAAGATAATGATCAATGATAGTTCAACTTGACCATCACCAGTTGACACTAAGGGGATAACCATCCCTAGGTGACTGATGATAATGAAGGAACTATCAATGGTTGAGGGTATGGGTTTAGGCTTTTTGGATGCTAGAATTTGTGAGGTAGTTTTTGTATTATGTTGCTCAACTAGAGGTGTAAAAAGGTGTGTTTATGGGGACTAAGTTGGATTGGTAGTTGAGTGTTATGGATTTGATTAGCTAGGGTAGGTAAGTAGCTGGGCTAGTGGATGGGGTAAGCTAAGAATGGGGTAGGGTAAGGGTAGGTTGAAAGTTAGTACTTAGTGTTAGGTGAAACATTAAAATATAGTGTTATATGATATGCTTGTAGGCTAGAGAGTAGATTAGGCTGAGAGACCAGGTGTCATTAATCTTTATTGAGGTTTGGGATGCCATGAATATAAAGGAGTGGAAGCATATAGAGGATGTTGAATTAAGTACTATGTGACATTATCAACATCTACCATGAGACCCTGTGATGATCACCACACTCATAGAGAGATGGGACCTCATGATGAACATATTTTGGTTGTTGACTAGAGAGATCACCATCCTACTAGAGGATATGTATAAGATCACATGTCTACCAATTTAGGGAGAGGAAATATATTAGATAGAGGGTGAAGAGGTAGATGATATAATAGAGATGATCTATGGCGATGATCATACTTAGACATGGTGCCATGTAGGCAAGTTTGGCTATGGCCCATTATACTAGATGGATCCAATAGACAGATACTTGATCATAATGATGATGATGGTGTTGACAACATTTGTGTTGCCTGACTTAGTCAGGGGTGGTTTCCTATGGATTTATTAGGTGTGTTATTTGAGATGTTATTAGGGAGGATTATATTTAGTTGGGACCCAATCCTATTAGTACATATATACTAGGAGCTCTAGGGTTTCAGACACCACATGTGGTATGGGATTAGTGTCATCTTTGTTCTTCACTATTGGGCCTTTGAGCACATTTAGGTATTAAGACCCTTGGGATTTATAATAGAGGGTTATCTCTTGATAGATTATATAGTGGGATTTCTATGATGGAGAGGTGGAGCTATGATAGGGGTAAGTAGAGGAGATAGAGACATTGAGTGGTTCCAAAGGACATTAGATGGCTTGGTAGATGGGGATGTGATATAGAGGCCTTACATCAGGTGGCCATAGTGGGTAAGGCTTAGATATCACACCTTAGGTCTATAGATATGGTAGTGGATATACGGTAGTAGGGAGGGTGAGGATGAGCTTCTCTCATTTGATCATGTGCAAATATAGTTGGGGATTGTTTAGGGGATCCCACCTAATTTCCCTAGGTATAGAAGAGAGGAGGGAAAGGTTATGTTACCCACACCTAGCCATAAGAGGTTGTGCCTAATTTTAAGGAGTTATTATTATGTATGACATTTGATGTTTTATATATTATGGATGTCTATAGTTTATGTGATGTTTATGTTTGTGATTTATGGTCATGGATGCTCATGGTTATGGTTATTTGACTCAGTAGTTTAGGCATGTGATGTTTAGAAAGTTAAATTATGATGTTTTAATTCTACTCATGTTTATGATAGGATATGTTATGGATAGATATATGTTATAGCTCATGTTTATGGATATATAGATTGAATGGTGAATGGTCTATGCTATGATGTTTTACTCATTGATTTGGTTTATGGTGTAAGAACATGTTTAGAGGCTTACATGATGTGATAGATAGCTTAATGCTTATGGTTGGTTACTATATGTTTACATTATGCTTGGCTCATTAATAGATAGATGTTATTTTTCTTGTTAATATTATTCATGATGTATATGCTATTGATATGATGTTTGTTGCTCATGCTAGTATAAGTAGTACTACATAAACTAATATAAGATGAGAAAAGGAACATAATGCCTTTTTTAGTGCTAAGGACTGATGTCAAACCCATAAGTTAGATTGTCTTAGTGAAAATAACCCTTTCAAATGCTTCGTATTAATATGCTTAGGTTGATAAATAGGTATCTCGATCATATTATGTTAAGTAAGCTCATAGTCCCATGCATATGATATATGGAGGGATAGTGGGTAAAATTGGAACCATTAGTGAGGCTAGTATGCCTTTTCTATAGGTGTCCAAAGAGGTAGTATAAACAAGCCTATGTCCATATATAAAGTGTATATTGTTCAATGTAAGAAGTCTACTAAGGAGAGTTGATTACAATTTTTCCAAATCATTGATTTTATGAGAGCTAATTGTGGCTTCTAAAATTATTTTACTCTTGCTTTTTCTTTTATTTATTCTTTTGCTTGAGTGTCAGGGGAAGCTGATCGATGCGAGAAGCTTCCAAGAAATTTCTAGTTTTGACTAATGTTTTACTTAGCCATCCTTCAAGGGAGTGGTCCAATTTTATATGCTTAATTTTAATGCTCTTGATAGTTGTCCTTCAAGGGAGAATTCCACCTTATGTTTGGTAATTTTAGATGATTTTTGATAGCTATCCTTCAAGGGAGAAGTCTTTGAATGCTAAGAATGACCCATAGTTTATTTTTTCTATTTGATATTTCTTTTTTATTTTATTTTATTTTGTTTGACATATACTTGCCCATGCATGCTCAATGGATTGCCTTTATGAAGGCAAAACTAAGCTAACATAGGGGTCATATAGGTAAAAATAAGGTATAGTTAAAAACAACCATAGGAACCAATCTCAAAGAAATGGGAAGTACTATGAAAATCATGCCATAGATAGAGCCATGGTACCCATAGTTCAAGATTAGGCTATAATTATGATGGATAATCACATGATTATTTTAATCAATTTCCCCTAAAAGAGGGAAATAAATGTGATTGCATGGGATGAGATCAAGTTAGACAAATGATGATTTTGATCCCTATCTAACAATAAAAAGGATGTAGATGTGAAGTGTTGAGAGGCTTAGGTTTTGGTTTTCATTCAAGAGAGGACAAATGATAAGTTATTGATCCATACTTATGGGTGATGATGTAGGGTCCAAGCCAATTGAAAGTAAATTTACCCCTTTTGTTTTTCTCCATATTAGTTACATGTTGATTTTCCTTGAGAACAAGATCTCCAATATTAAATTCTCATACTTTCAGGTGTTTGTTATAAGATCATTTGACTCATTCTTGATAGACATGAAGATGGGAAAGAGTATCCAAATGATGCTCATCAAGTAGCTCCAGTTGAGATAAATGTTCTTGATGATAATCACTTTTGAAAAAAAGGTCATGCAAAGATATGTGAAGAGAAGGTATTTAGACTTCAAGAGGCAATACAGTCTTAGCTCTAAACATGAGATAAAAAGGCATAACACCTATAGGAGTATAGATGCTAGTGTGATATGCCCATAAGGTAAAAGGGATGTGCAAGTGTCAATCCTGACTTGAGGCATTAACCATTTTAGTAAGAATTTTTTTAGAGGCTTTAGTTTGTCTATTTGCTTATGGGTGATCAGGTGACAAAAAGCTAAGTTTAATACCAAATACAACACAAAGGCCCTAAACTTGTTTGTTTTTGAAATATTTTCCATTATTAGTGATGATCTTATTGGGAACACCAAAATGGTAGATGATATGGTGGGTGATGAATTCGATAATAATTTTAGCCTTTGTCAAGATAAGAGGAATAGCCTCCACCCATTTGGTAAAATATTCAGTCGTGATAATGATAGAATGATGTCATTATGAAGAGTGAGGGTTGATTTCACCAATAAGGTCTAGACCCCATTATGAAAAGGGCCAAAAGTTTGTGGAAATGCAAAGATTATTACTAGGTGTGATGTAAATTAACATGTTGTTGAGACTTGACACACTTTTTCACATTATCACAATAGTCTTGGTTAAGGGTGAACCAATAATAACCCAAGTGGAAGATGCACTTAGCCACAATGAGTCCACTGAAGTGACCCCCATAGATACCCTCATGTGTTTCCTTGATAGCACGAGAAGCTTTTGGACCATGAAGTCAATAGAATAAGAGGCCATAAAAACCATCTTTGTAAATAATTCCTCTCATAATGGTGTAATGGGAGGTGCTCTAAATAAATGCTTGATGGGCATTCCTAGAGAGGCTAAAGGGAACTATGCCAAGGTGAAGGTAGTCAAAGGTTTGTTGATACCAAAGGTCAGGTAGAATTTCCTCCACACTAAAGATGTTTGGGGTGTCTAATTTTGTGTAGGAAGGTTTGATGAGGTGATAAATTATGAATGATAATTTGGAGTCTAAGGGGACTGATAGGATTTGAGAGGCAAAAGAAGCCATGGTATCAACAAACTTGTTGGTGTATCATAGGGTGGTTTGAATATGGTAGTATTCAAATGATGCTAGAAGCTCTTAACTAGTTGTCTATACAGTTGCATCATTTCATTATTACATTGATAAATGCCATTGACTTGGTTGACCACCAGTTGGGAGTCACCAAAGATATTGATTTTTCTAACTCTCAAGGCTAAGGTAGTTTGGAGACCTATTACTAGGGCTTCATACTCAACCACATTTTTTATGCATTCAAATTCAATTTTAAAGGACAAAGGAAGTGGTTCACTAATAAGGGGGACAAGGATGATACTAGCTCCCCTATCATGCTAACATTTTGAATCATTAAAAAACATGGTTATCTGATGGTGAAATCTAATTAAGATAAGCTTGTGATAGACTCATCTGGGAATTCCAGGGGGAGTTCGATTATTTGTTAGGGGTGCCTTGGAAAATTGGTTGGAAATTAATTTCACCTTGATTAATTTATACTAGAGGAACTCAAGGTCAAACTTAGCTAAATGCATGAGCCACCTAGCCATACGCTACTTTTGGTATGGTCTAGAGTGCATATATTTGAGGGGGTTAGTATTGGTTATGATAAAATAAATTTGGTTAAGAAGGAAGTGGTGAAGTTTGGTGGCCATAAAGACTATGGCCAAACATAGTTTCTTGGTATGTGTGTACCACGTTTCATATTTGACAAGTGTGTGGCTAATGTAATAGATGGTGTAATCCTTTTTTTTTTCATCCCGATGGGTAAGAATCGCCCCTAGGGAGTGGTCTATGGTAGAGATGTAGAGGTATAAAGGTTGGCCATATTTAGGAGGTGTAAGGAAGAGTGGAGATAGTAGGTACTCTTTGAGCACATCAAAGGCTTCTTGACAATCGACATTCCACTTGAAAGAGATGTCCTTTTTTATGAGGTGGTGAAAGGTTTGAAATTGATCATAGCACTGGGAGATGAAGTGGCAAATGAATTGAAGTTTACCCTACAAGATTTGGAGTTGTTTAATATTGGTTAGAGGTAACATCTCAAGGATAGATTTGATTTTGGTCAGATCAAATTTGATTCCTCATAGGAAAATGATGAAGCTAATAAGTTTTCCTAACAAGAAACCCAAAAATATATTTCTTGGGGTTGAGGTGAATGTGATAGTGGATAAGTTGTTCAAACATAATCTTCAGAATGGCTAAATGGTCTTTGTGAATCTTAGACTTCCTAAGAAGGTCATCTACATAGTCTTCAATGATTTTATGGATAAGGTCATGGAAAATATAGGTCATGACACATCGGTAGATTTCACTAGTGTTATTAAGACCAAAGGGCATGAATCTATAATAGAAAGTCCCCCATGGGGCGATAAAGGTAGTTTTGTGTTCATCTTTAGGGGAAATCAAAATCTGATTATAATTTGAGAATCCATCTATGAGAGATAACATCTCATGGCCTACTATAATATTAATGAGTTGGTCAATGATAGGTAGATGAAAGTCATCTTTTGTTTAGGTGAGGTTGAGGTCACAAAATTCCACATAGATACGTGGTCCCCCTATGGCTTTAGTGATAGGCACGATGTTTGAAACCCATTGGGGATCATTGATGGGCTAAATAAATTTGACAAAAAGGATGCATTAAAAATTTTATTTGACAAGGAGAGCTATGCAAGGGTGTATTTGGTGAAATTTCTATTTAATAGGTTTGGTGTCATGATTGGTTATGATGTTGTGGGTGGATATTGTTGGGTCAATATCAAACATGTTGGCATATGACCAGGTGAATGCAATACTGTGATCTTAAAGGAAGGTAGAGAAGTCTTGTAGTTCCTCGAAGGTGAGAGTTTGACCAAGTTTGATGATATGGGAGTTATTCAGAGTGCTTATGTCAATATCCATGGTAGATTCATTCAATATGGTTAAGGTTTTTGGAGGTAAATATTTGTGGATGGAGAAATCTAGGGCACCAAGGTAAGTGAGAATAACATCATCATCTTGGCACTAAACCGTGTTAATGGTAAGAGAGTCCTCTCCCATGAGTTTAATATGGGTCAAAGGGATGAATATGAATGTCCCTTCCTTTTGATAAGTTAGGGGTCCATGGGTAATGATGTTGATGTAAAAAAAAATTAGGTAGGATGATGTCCTCATCCTCACCAATAGGTGGAGGGGGTGTTGGTGAGGAAGGGGTTTCTTCTTCAATAATGGTAGGGGTAGTTTGTTTGGATTTCTTATTATTGGGTAGAATGAAGATAAGGTCATGCTTATCATGAGGATTTTATGTCTTATTCAAGGTCAACATGTATGGGCCATGCTCATATCATCCCAAACTAAATCCCTTTTAAGCACATCTATGAAGGCATAGTTTAGAAAAGTCTAGGTTGTCTAAATAAGAGAATGTAGAGGTGAATAGTTGAGGTGGAGAGGGAGTGATGGAAAAATTTAGTGGCTTATCAATTCCCCCATATATAAAGTGGGTTTGACAATTTAGAGGCCCCAAGGGGGTGATGGATCCAATGTTGGGGTCATAACCCAGTTGGTGGTTGAGTTTCCCATATTCTTGATGAGTAAGGAGGGCATCAAGGGTGAGGACATGGTATTCTCCAAAGGTAATGCATTGGAATGTAGGTTTCAAAGGATCAGTGATGGGTATCTAGTCTATAAGGATAGATGAGCTATTAGATGCCTTAGTGGAAAAGGAGGAAGTAATGGCTTTGGCTTGTGTGGGTGAGGGTTTGATGGTGGTTGTTTGTAGTGCTTTGGATGGAGGTAGAATAAATTCATTAGGTCGATAGGTCATATTTCATGTTGTAAAAGGGATAGGGTTAGCTTGTATGGTAATAACTTGACCTTTGTGCTCAAACTTGACATAAAGATGGAGGGTAGAAGGTAAACATCCATTGTACCCGATCCAAGGTCCCCTTAGCAAAACATTATACTAGAATTCACCTTCAACCACATGGAAGAGTTCAAGGAGGGTTTGAGGTCCTAGCTGAATATGAAGGATGATGGTTCCTAAGGTAGTGGTCATAGTTTCATTAAAATATCTAAGAATGGCTAAAGTTTTAGACATGACATTGTCTGGTAGCTTAAGTTGCTCATAAGAATGGGAAGAGATGATGTTAATATTGGTTCCACCATCGATCATAACCCATTTGATGTAGGTTAGGTTTGGTTGATGTGGGATGTAATAAAAAGAGGGGGATCCAGGTCTTTGGGGTGGATATAAGGTATCTCTAAGTCCTTGAAGGTAACAAGGGTGGAGAGTTGGAAAGCACCAACAAAGGCCTCTATAGGTTGGGAATACCCTAGTTTGACTTCAATGGCCTGTAGAGCCTCAATCATGGGCTCACGATGGTAGGGTAAAGTGGAAATGAGCTCATAGAGGCTCATTTTAGTAGGGTTATAGTGGAGTTATTTAAGGATGACCTTCCCGATGGATTCAGAAGGATTAGCCTCTAAAGTGCCTAAGATGGTGACTTTGGACATAGCTAAAGATGTAGAGGTTTGGATCTAGTTTGGTATAGGGTGAGTTGGTGGGTATGTCCATGGAATGGATACTTTGGCTTCCTTTTATCCTTTTGTTGTGATCATGTGACCACATTAGTTATTTGGATAGAGGGGGAAGGTGTGATGGGTGGTTGGGTAGATTCTTCATCACTCTAAGGTAAGAGTGGGGGATTAAGAATGTGTTGGTGGCTAGTTGTTGGTTTTAATGGTGGAGAAATCGATGAAAGGTCATCTAACAAAATATCATCCTCATAATAGAGTTAGTGGATAATAACATGGAGAGATTTACAATTCTTTGTGTCATGCCTAGGTATCTTGTGATAGGATCATATTTGATGATCATTATACTAGGTTGGCTTCAAACCAAGAGGATCAAAAGGTCTGATGGGAGGTAATGTGAGGAAGGAGGTATGCACTAATCTTTGAAGGATGGTCATATAAGATTCTACTAAAGGTAAGAAAGGCTTAGGGATCATGATTTTGGTTGATAAGATGGGTGTGTTGGTAGCAATAGGTTTGGTGAGAGATGGTTTGGGTAAGGTGGTGTTTCTAGTTGATGATTTTGGTGTTGGTATGTTGGTAGTTGGTGTGGCTAAGTTTGATGGTTCAACTAGTTGTGATTTAGGAAGGAACAACACATTGGCTAATAAATGTGTTGGTGTAATTAATGGTAGTGGGAGATATATGTTGAAAGGGGTTTTATTTATAAGCAAAGTGGAAGGGTGAGACCTTAAGATAGAGGGAAAGGTAGAGGGAGGTAAAGGCTTAATCATTTGTCCTTTCAATTTTTTCATCTTCTTAGCTAGTGTGAGTTGAGGCTTGGGTATAGGCTTGGGTGAAGTTAAGTCTAATTTAAAGGATGGGTGAACTAAACTTTGAGTAGGGAATGCACCAAGAGTTTTGAAAGGTTTGGTTGGTAAGGTGGTGGTTGATTTGGTTGATTGAGAAGTTGAAGGGTTGTTAGAGGTTCAGATTAGTTTAAAAAGTAGTGGAGAGATGATGGATTGATTGGTTAGAGGCATGCTAGAAGGTTTAGGTATTTTAATGGAGGAAATCCCTAACTATTTCAAAAAAGTGGTTCTATCCATGTCTATTTTTAAGGTGAATTATAGTTTTTGTACTAACGTGGAAAAAGGTTTGTGTCTTGGTCCTAATCTGTGGGTAGTGGATGAAAGAGATAGACTTGTAGGTTGGGGAGGATGATTGGTAGGTTTATTGATATCTTGAGGTGAGGAAGGTAGGGTTTGGAAAGATAGCTCCTCTATTAGAGGTGTTGGTACAACCACTTCTCCTCTAAGGATGATGTCGATAGGTATGGCAGTTTGTTTGGTAGTTGGTGGAGGTGGTGAATTGAGAATGTTGATTTGTCCATATATGCGAGTTAAGGTAGTATGTGATGATATTATGACTTATATGAGGGCATCCAGGGAGAAAGGAACCTCTTTGGTTTGGCTATCCAAAGGAGGGTAAGGTGACTCCATTACCTCAGTAAGTGAGGTGGGGGAGGAATGCGTAGATTGGTTGATTGGGTCCTCATGGATAGGTGTATCACAAACCATGTTGACTATGTGGGCATTATGAGAGCATTTAGACTATGTATCATTATTTTTAATAGAGGTATGGTTGGGAAAATCTTTCCTAAAGATGTAAAAAGCTTGATTTTGAGGGGCATTAGGATTATCCAACATGAGTTCCCCTTTGTCGATAAGACTCTAAAAAGCATTATTAAAAGTATTACATCGATTGATCTCATGTCTAATTATGCAATGAAGAGCATAGAGGTCATTCTCATTATACCAAGTAGGTGTTAGATGAAAAGAATCAAATTGTTGGGGAGGTTTGATATGTGGAAGTTATATAAGGTTAGCTTGTAGTAGCTTCTCCAAAATCAAGGTGTAAGATTCTCCAAATGGAGTGAATTATTTTTGGTTACTTCAGTTTGGGTTCCTTAAATTTTGATTGGATGTAATGGGATAATTTTATTGGTTGACATTAGGTAGAGGGGCAGTTTTAAGGATGACAACATTCATGGCTCCCCTAATCTTGGTTTTGGTATTAGCTCAATTGCCTAGTTTGGAGGAAGAGATTTTGTTGGTCTTGAAGGTAGAGTTCTTATTTTTTAACCTTAATTTACTCTCATTAATGCCATATTTTTCCAAATTACATGCCATGGTAAAAGCCTCATCAAAGGTTTTGAAGATGTAGACATGCAATGTAGAAGATATATGTTTGGTGCAAGCTCAAGAGAAAAATTTTATAAGTTCATGTTGAGGTAGGGAGAATGAAATTTGATTAATCAAGCTTCTCTAATGGGCAAAAAAATTAGAAATGGACTCGTCATAAAATTTCCTAATATAATAGAGGTTTTTGATAGAGACCTTCTTGGAAATATTAAAGGAAAAGTGATCCAAGAAGACTTATTCTAGTTGGGTTAAAGATAAGATGGAATGATTATTGAGGGCACTATACCAGTTGAGTGTTGGGTCAGAGAAAGACATGGGGAAGGTTCAAAGGATAAAGGCATCATTATAAGTAATAATATAACATACATGCCTGAAATCCCTAAGGTGTTGTTGGGAGTCCTCCTTGCTTTAAAATTTGATAAATTTTAGAAGCTCCCATTGAGGAGGGTAAGGTCTAATGGGGACATAAGGATGAATAGGTTTGTTACAAATATAATAATAGGATAGGATGTTATAATCTCCTTAAATGGATGACTCAAGGTTATTCATCTTATCCATGAGAATTTTCATTAGGTTAGTTTGAGATGGTGTACCACAAGGATTGTAAGGCTGATATTATGGTTGAGGTTGGGAAACATATTGGTAATTTCTTGGCAGTTGAGAGGCTACCACATATTATAATTTGGATGCTAGAGGTTGGGTAGGTTAGATGGTTGATGGCGGTTGGGTAGTGGGTACATACCCTTATGGGTTAGGGACATGTCCTAGATTTGGTACAATGGGTAACTTCTAAGAAGTCCCTATGGTTTGGGCATGGGTGGTAGATGGGTTGGTGACAAGAGGGGAGGTAGTGACCTTTATGCTAATGGGTGGTGAGGTAGAAGGGTTAGATACCCCTAAGCTTGATAAAGGGGTATTGACAGATGGGCTAAGTTTGATAGAGGGGGGATTGGTAATGTTGTGGTGTGTGGTCCAGCTACAAGTGGGACATGATGGGTCAATGGTTGGGTTTTCCCCAAGGTAGAGGAGTTATTAGTAGGGGTAAAAGGTGTAATGGTAATGGTTGGTTGGATAGGTTGGTTCTCAATCATAGAGTAAAAGGGGCTAGTAGATGGAGATGCTTGGGTGGTCAAAGGTTGGGTGGTGACCATGGTAACAAGGATACCCTCCATAAGGTAGGATGACATTCCATAAGGAGGATCTTGAGGTAGAGTTGAAACTAGGATATAGTGAGAAGAGTGTTAAGATAGTATTGAAGGGCCATTAGATTGTTGTCTAGAATGGTGGTAAAATACATATCTCATTGGGGAAATGTGTGAGGGAAAGTAGGGCTTCCTAATGGATGAGGTGAATCTTTTGCCTTGGAAACATAATCCATAAATGAGGAGGTAGAAGAGGTTGATTTAAATGATGGGTTTTGTTCTACTAGGTCTATTTGTTGTTGATGAGTGAGAACCATACAAGAAAAAAGGGGAAAGACAATAAGAATAGTCTCACCACTCAAACAAGAAGAAGATGAGAAAATGATCAAGGCAATCAAGATACACACTATGAAGTATGCTTAATCCTAGAGGTTAGTATTAATCTTGTTATTGGCTTATGACTTAGTTTATGAGAATGTATGATAGAAGTCGGCTTGTAAATTAGGTACTATAGAAAAAGTCTATATTTGGTTTTGGGTTTAGGTGTCCAAAGAATATGTATTGGAATCAATACATGGCTTGGTATTGGGGCCTACCCCCTCACTTCATAGTCCTATAATGATAAGGGTGTCAAGTTTTTAACCAATATATATTGATGTCCAGAGTTTATACTCAACCAAAGAGTTGAGTTGGTTATCCTCTTGGTAATGACCTCTAAGTAGTGTTGGTGGGAATGGGTAAGGTGACTGCTAGGTGATGAAATCTCAGTCGAGCCTCATCTCAAATTGTTTTGATGTTTGACTGATAAAAGTGTTTTGGCTAGTGTGTGCAATAAAAGTGGTGCTTCAATAAGATTACTATGCTTTAATTCAAATTAAACTAATGTTAGAAGCAAGAAATGGATGCAGTTAATTTTAAGCCCAAAATAAATTTTAGTTTCAATTATGAGCACAAATAGAGAGGAGAGCATACAAATACAAAGAAAATGTGAGTAAAGACTCTAAGTCCCAATGGGTGTGCCAAAATGTTTAAGAGTAATTTTTAGTTTTAAAGATCTTAGGAAAGAAAAGAAAATCGATGCAGGTGTGGTTGAAAAACTTTTTTGGTTGTGCATGCATTGAATTAGAAGATGTGAAGAGATCCTCTTTGTCTTGAGAGGAATACCTGTAGATAACTAAGAAAGCCCTAAGGCAAACTTGTTCATTAGATAGATAGTAAGGTGGATTTCCTATAGAGAGCTAGATCCTAGAAGTGAGAGCTTCCTTAAAGGTTGTCAATCCACTTATTTTAAACAATTAAGTTGATAAAATTGGAAATAAGATACTTGCATCAATAATAGAAGATTACTGAAATCGAATATAATAAAATCTTGTTTAGAAAAGAGACTATAAATGATCTAATTAGTGATAAAATAATTATTACTAGTGCTAATAGATCAAGGTATGGCTCAAAAAATTAGAAAGGGTCCTGCGAATAGGTAGGGACACAAAAAAGTGAATTTGGTTGGGTGTAAGAGGGTCAAATTAGATTGTTGATTTTTAGTGCTACAAGTGACTGTTGATAGTCAAGAAACCATCACCGATCAAGAGAAACCATCATTGATCAAGTGACTATCACCAATTGAGGGTAACCATCATTGATCAGGTAACTATCACCAGTTGTGTGTTAGTGAATCTAGAAGTGAAACTAGGGTTTGGGTTTGTTGATTAATGGGATCTGAAAAGTGGATTATAGGAGATAATTTAGGCTTAGAACAAAAACTTGGTAAAATAATACAATAAAATGAATACTTGTGTTACCAAAAATTATTTGGTGGGTTGTTGGTGTAGATTTTCTTGTTGGTGGAATTTAGGTTGATTCTAACAGTGTAATGGTACTTGGGAACTTAGTGGAGGGTCAACAGTAAGTAGGATCCCTATGTGATGGCTGATAGCATGTGATAATATGGATTGACCTACAAAAAGATATTTTGGATATAAAGATCTCTTGATAACAATTACAGATGGTTTATCCTCCTAGGCCTTTCTCTCTTATAGGCACAAGCAAGAGGTGGAATTGGTTTTCCAAACTAGATTTGAAGAAGGCTTCTAAATATAATTCATCTATATAAAGGGATCATAACTAGATTTAAAATACTATATTTAGAAAAGCAATGTGGTGCTTTGCATGTAGGTTACATGTTGAGTCTAGGCTATCCAACTTGATCATCACCAGTTGGGGTGACCATCATGGGTCACCCTTACCATCACCAATTGAGAACTTGGGAAAAAGATAGGTTAAAATGGGTGAAAAAGTGAGTTAATCTAGATAAGTGACTAACTTGACTCTAGATTAAGTAAGTAGGTTAGGCTAGGTAGGTTTGTCAAACTTATTAGTGTAGTCAATAGAGGTTCAAGAGAAACTAAAGGTATTGTCATTAATAGGACCATGTGTGTATTTTTTTAGTGTCTAAAACAACCATTCAATCACCATCACATGATATATCAACATCACAAAGAAAGCATACTCATAGAAATAATGAAACATGAGAACACATTATAACATATCATCTATATGGGAAACCCTCATGGGGAATAAAACCCACTAAAAAATAGTTTGGATAAATTGTCCTATAAATCCATGAATAAATTTAGTTGACACCAACCCAACAAGGAAACACCAACTTCTTGAATTTATCTAGCACCAACTAGACTGTAGCAAGCACCCACTTGCATGTAGGCTACAACCCCCTAGGTAATTAAGCACCAACTCATCAACATCTTAACTAAGCACCAAATTATCCAAGTACTCTATTTCTACCTTTATATTTTTGTCTTCTACAAATTATGATGGACACCTTGCAATATTTCTTCTTCAACCACTCTCAAATACCCTGTTTCTCAAGTAAATATGTCTTCTATATAGCATTCATATCTATAGATCTAAACTATACCCTTACTTAACTCATTGGAGAGTTATTAATGATGTCATGGTGATGTAATGAAGGTGTCTTGGTGAGTGTATGAAGTTCCTTGATATTCTAAGTGATAATGATAAAGTTTACAATGTGTTTGTCCTAGTATGCTTGAAGGAGACTTGGTTGATCTTAAATTTTGACATGGCTAGAGATGTTTAGGGATGATTATGGTGATTTAAGCATGTGAAAGGGGTCATATAATGCATTTTATATGATTTTAGTGCTTGTGTGCATGAGTGTATTTAATTTGGTTGATCATTGTTTTCATCTAGACACTTTGGGTCTAGTGGAAGAAATTATGAGTAGGTAGTTTGTTGATGTCACCATTGCCATGTGTAGATGAGTTAGGAGGAGTTGGTCATATGGTTGTGATCATATTTGTGCCTAGTTTATGTGTTATGTGTAATTGGTCCTATAATAAGTTTTTTATGATTTTATTTTTTGTGTGCATGAGTGGATTTCATCTGGTTGATCATTGTTTTCATTTAGACACTTTGGGTCTAGTTAAAGAAAATCTGAGTAGGTAGTTTGATGACATCACCATTGCCACATGTGGATGATTCAATGGAATTTGGTTATATGGTTCTAATAAATTTTTTTCATATTTATTATTAACTCAATTTAATGTCATGTGACAAAATGAAACAAAATGTATTCAAGTGTAAAGTTGGGCTCCCAAGCAATTTGACAATATTTTCCCATACTTAGCCAAATTTCCATGAGGTAAGAAAGAGCCAAGTAAGTAGTTTGGTGATGGAATATCTCACATGTGTGGAAATTACATGATAATATTATCATATGGTTTTTTTCATTTTATATGTGCTAAATTTTATGTCATGCAATGAAGCACATCAAAATATATGCATGTTTAAAGTTGGCCTCATAGGTAGTTGTTGACATAGTTAGCTCTATGGTAGAACAAATTTGAGTGAGAATATTAATGGATTTATATCAAAGGTTTTATTAGTAGATTCTATGTGAGGATATCATATGGTCCAAATTTAAGATCATGCATCTAAGCACGTCAAAAGCTATTATGGTCCAAAGTTGGCCTTCTAAGCAGATAACAATGGTCCCCAAACTTAGTCTATTTTTCACAATGTTAAATATTATGACTAGATGGATATATAATAGTTTTTGGGAAATCATATAATATTAATATAATGGTGCATAATGATCAATATTATTTCAATGTGTCTAATGGTTAATGAAGTTAAAGATCGTGCTCCTTACAAAAGAATCGATGGAGCGTGTTCATTCCAAGGTGTCAAGAAGTAATGAGATGAAGACAAGTGTTAAAATTTTAAAACTAAACAAAAGTAAAGGATGAGGATCTAATATTGATTGGACATTTGTATAGATTTATTTATTGATGATCATTATAAGATAAAGACCTAGCTGATCAACAAAGATAGATGGTGCGTGTTGAGTCAATATTATAAGATTGCATGAGATGAGGTAAACATGTTCTTTTTTTAGTAATTTATCCAAGTTAAAGTTTGAATAATATTTATAGTTAATATTTGATCTAATTAGTGAGGACACAAAATGAGGACATGGTGTTTGAGGTTTAACTATGATCGTTTAAATTCATATATTTGAATTTAATAAAGGAAAGACCAATGCCTAGTTTTTGGGCCAAATATTTTGATTTATGCAAAATTTGACCATGATTTAAAAATAAAAAATTTAGAGGAATCAAAGGTAAATATATAAATATGAATTTAAAGGTATAATTTTTATTACATTAAAATATATTAAGGTTCAAAGTTGACTATGTATTCATGCATATTCTGCAAGTGACCCTAGAAGGATATTTAAGCTCATTTTGATGGTATTTCTATGTATCATGTTGACTTAGATATTTGAGAGTGTTTTAGACTCCATGAATATTATATGTGTGCATTATTAAGTTTGTAATAATCAATTTCATTATAAACAAAGGTTAATAAGTTGACTGTGTATTCGTTCATGGTGATTGTGTACATAGAATGGTGTTTGAGTAAATTATTTTTAAATAGAAGGTTACTGTGATGGATATGGACACTTAAGGAGGACCTATAGATCATGTGTCATGGGTATAATATGTTTTAAAGTGTTATTTTATTCCTATTTTACTCTAATAAGTGTCATAGAGGTGAATGGGTCATTATAAGACCTAAAAGGTGACTTAGGCTTATTTGAAGTGTGTTGTGCTTATGTGTGACCCATGTAAGATGCATTAAGATTAAGGCATACCTAATTATCGACTAAGACCTTATAATTCATGAATTATCTATATATATTGAAACCAAATATGATGGTTTCTAGACATTGAGGTGGAATTTATACTGAGAGGATGGTATTGTGGAATGAAGGAAAGGTAGTGTGCATATTGATGAGTTAATGAGTATAATTTTTTTTTGACTATATGTATGAGCTATAGTTTATATTTATGATTATATAATAGTGATCTTGTAGTTTGAGGATGTGAAAAGAGGTTTGAGTGTGTATATGAGGATAGTTTGAGTGAAGGAGAGAGATTGTGGCATGCCTATGTGAGAGGCCTGTATGAGATAGAGAGTGAGTTTGTGTAGAAGTTAGATAATCATATGTCCATTATTAGGTGTTGAATACATCATTTCAAATGTGGAGTTTTTTCATTTCAAAAGAGGATCTAAATGAGTTGATCTTCTTTAGGGGCAATTGTTCCTTGTGAAACAGGTGTTTCACTAAAGGCCTTTGGTCAAGAGGATTTGAATAAAATTTTATGGTCTAAAGGAGTTGACCATTATCTTGTTTGTAATTTCTTATAGGACAATTATTCCATTTGTTACAGGCTTGAGAGTAGGTTTTATTCCCCATGAAGGTTTACCATAGGAACTTTGTGCTATGTGTTTGATCTTTTGTATGTATTGAATGAATAATTTCTCTTGTTAATATTACTTAATAAAGTTGATATATGTTGGTTGTCTAATAGTTTTAAAATATTATAATTTAAATTGAAATATTTGGGCTCACTAATTAACTCCTCCTCTTAGTGATTGTACCTCTAACACAACTATGATATTCAAACTCATGTTCTTAACATATACATTCCATAAGCATGATATCTACCTCAACATATAAAGATCCATAGTCACATGAAGCTCTTCTCTTCTACTAAACTCATGCACAACACATGAAGGTATTCTTTCTCTCTTTCATTTACAAACAAGCTCACTATTTTCTTTCTTCAATTAAGTATCATAGATAGACATCTCAATCATATGTAGCATGGATTTATATCCATCCTCACCTCTCTAATATTCCCTTGAAAATAAATCAGATATTAAATTCATTCATTCCACTCTACCTAGACCAAATAGGCCTAAAATGACTTCTTATTATACTAGTTTCTTGAACACTCATTTACACACTATCTTGTGTTGATCAAAGCATAAAATCAACAAGGTTCATCTTTCATTACCATTTATAATACATTACACACAAAGATGAAACATAATTTTATCAACTTTAGGTTATCCATAATCCTTTATATTTCAATCTCCCTTTAGGCCTAAATATACTTAATGCAATTAGGCCTGTCCACTCAACGGATAAAGAAAGACCCAAAATAACCCATAAGGCCCTCACAAATAAACCAAACCTATTCAAACACTTTAAGTTCAATCCTATATTATTTTCCATCATTCATAAGGATCCTCAAACCATTATCTTAAACTTATAATGCACCATTAGGCCTCATATCTTCATTAGGTCTCATGGAGACCTAATTCCAAAAATGACTACCTTCTCTTTCTCAACAAAGACCTCTTGTTTCAATATGAACATCATAAAAAAGTATAAAAAATATTTAAACATGGAAAATTAACTCTAATAAAAACCTTCATGCATCAATCAACTTTCCTTAAAATTCCTCAAGACATTATGACTCAAATCAAAATAGGAAATCATCGGAGCAAAGCTTACTATTTAAAACCTTCAGTTTGTTTTGCAAACATAGAGCACTGATATGTGCTTATCAGACCTCCTGTGAACTAATTTGAGATAAATTAAAAAACATTATTTCCCATTCATGACCTTAATGACATATTTATGCACAAAAAACACTCAAATCTTCATGGTTCTCTTCAAATTCACTCATTAACTCAACTTTGCATGCACAATCAATACCTTGTTAAGAATAACATAGAACTTTTATTATCCTCAGACCTATGAACATCTTCATGTCATTAAAAATATGAAACAAAATCCATTTATGACCTTATGAGGTCATCTTCACATCAAAATAACTTTTTAACTCATGACACAACTTGGGATTAGATTTCACCATACAAGGCAAAAGACCTCAAACAAACCACTTTCATATGCTCACTCAAAACTACAAATAAGTGTCAAGAACCCAATAAAGAACCTTTGAATTTAAGAAATTAAAATGAATTTATAATGAATAAAAATGTATTAAAATTAACCTATGAGACCTCTATAACAACTTCATGTGCATTGGATTCTTGAACTCTATGCATAATGACTTAGGAACATCATTCTCGCTAATACATAGAAACCTACCTGAATGTTCCAAAATATAGTCTTGATAAATGTTGTATTCAGATCCTGCAAGGAAACTTAAAAAACATCTTATTAAAATTAATATATCCTATGTGACATATATAACATATTTCATCATCTATATCACAAGTTCTAGTGTCAACTATTGGTCTTATAGATCAATTTCTTAAGCTTTTCTTTCACAATTCTTACATAGCCAAATAAGCCATTTTGGCTTCCATATTTCAACTTATTAAAATAGATATAAACCTTGTATAAAGAATGTATAGGTCATATAATTCCTAAAAATCAACATCATATTCATTTTATGCTTTAGCTAAGTGCAGAGAGCCTCCAACTCATCATTCTCATTTGCTTACTCAAAACTATCATTCTACTTTGTAGACCAGTCATGATGATTTTACATTCCAACACCTATGTAAACATAATAAATAAGTATTTATGCAAGAATATTATCCTTATATATCTTTATAAAATCTAAAAACACAAATATATAGAGGTCTAATGGAAAATATGGAATATATATATATATATATATATATTTATATATATATATTTATATATACCAATCTCAGAAACTTACACCTTCAATGTCTCATCTTCACTAGACAGGTCATCTTGTGAACAAGATTTTTAACATTTTTAGTGAAATAAAAATAATATAACCACTATGAACATGTTTTATATTTCTTGAAAAAAAACCTCATGTAATTGGATTCATTCCTAATTCATGACAACATTTCCCTAATCTCATTCCCACTTCTGCCTAGTTTTTCTCACTGTCTTCACTATTAGACTTTTAACGATAGGTCAACTTGTATGACTAATTTATCACTCCTAAAGTCTTTATATTTATCAAAAACCACCATGGGAATGAATTATATGTCACAATATTCAACCTCCATCCATTGATCAACTTTGACTCAGTTAACCCTACCTACTATATAATTTTTTTAAGAAATAAGGGGTTTTTATAGCTTCTATTCACTCTTCTAATAGACCAATGACACTCAGAGATACCTGGGAGAGACCTATACATGATCCAATCATAAAAATAGGTCATCCAATCCATTTTTATCCATTTCTATCAAGATATTCCATATTAGGTCACTATGAGGGGTTTAGGAGGATTTTAGACTGATTTCCATTCTTAATGTTTGTTCATAAAGCTTTGTCTCTAAAAGCAACTCCTAATGCTTCAAAAAAAAATTATAAGACCCTTTTCCATATTTTACCAAGAGATTAAATTCCAATGCAATATTCACACATTATAACAAACATAATAAAATTCTTCTCAGGTTTATTATACCTCATTTTGTGCACATAGAAAACCTCAAAACCAAATTACATGATTTATCCTTCATTCTATGACCTAAAACTTGGTCAAAACACTTGATACATACCTTCACACCTATAAAAATTCTCTCATGAGATTTCACACCTTTTAAAATGAACTTTACCCCTCATTAGGCCACACTAAGTCCTTTATGCACATTAGGCCTTGAACTACCAATCACACTTAAACCATGAACATACCTTGAAACCTCTTATACTATTATCAAAACATAATTATCATGTCATACAACCTCATACCTTAATCACACATTTTAACACATATTATTATAAGCCTCATTATTCTTACCTCATCATGTTACCAAGTTTGTGTCTCTAGGATCACCTTCAATTTCTTAAGCCTTTTCCAAAGGACCTACTTTGATACCAATTATTGGAATCATAGACACTGAGAGGGGGTGGGGAGTGAATTATCACCCTTAAAACCAATCCATTTTACTTCAATTTATTAATTTTTTATCCATAAAATGCATATTTATAACAACCATTCAATCAACATCACATGATCTACCAACACCACAAAGAAAGTATACTTATAGAAAGCATGAAACATGATAACACATCAAAACATCTCATATATTTGGGAAACCTTCATGGGAAATAAAATCCACCTAAAACCAAATTGGACAACTTGTTCTATAAAACCATGTATCAAATTATTTGAGCACCAACCCAACAATGAAGTACCAACTCCCTGAATTTATCTAGCACCAACTAGACTTTAGAAAGAACCCACTTGCAAGGAGGCTATAAAACCCTAGGTAACTAAGCACCAAATCATCCACCTATTGAACAAGAACCAACTAAACTAAGTACTCTATCTCCACCTTGATCTTGTTTTATTATACAACTAATGATGGACACCTTGCAATATTTCTTCTTCAACCACTCTCAAACAACCTCTTTCTCAAGCAAATCTATCTTTTATATAGTAATCATATCAATAACTCTAAATTCTACCCTTATTCAACTCTAATATTGAAAATCATACTCTCAACACATAAATTCCATAATCATTATCTCTAAATCAACATATGAATATCCATAGTCACATGAATCTCTACTTTTCTACTAAATTCATGCACAACACATGAATGTCTTCTTACTTTATTTCATTTGCAAACAAGCTCACTGTTTGAATTCTTACATAAAGCATCATAGGTAGTCATCACAATAATATGTGGCATGGATTGATATCAATCCTTACCTCTCTAATATACCCTTTAAATAAATTGGATATTCAATTCATTCACTCTACTCTACCTAGACTAAATATGCCTAAAAAACCTTCCTCTTATACTAGTCTCTTGAACACTCATTTACACACTCTCTTGTGGTGATAAAATCATAAAATAAACAAGGTTTATATTTAATTACCCATTATAATATGTTACACATAAGGATAAACCATAATTTTATAAAATTTAGGTTAGTCATACTCCTTTAGATTTCAATCTCCCTTTAGGCCTAAATAGACTTAATGCAATTAGGCATGTCCACTCAATGGATAAACAAAGACCCAAAGTGTCCCATAAGGTCCTCATAAATAGACCAAACATATTCAAACACTTTAATTACAATCCTTTATGAGTATCCATCATGCATAAGGATCCTCAAACCATTCTCTTACACTTAAAATGAACCATTAGGCCTTATATCTTTATTAAGTCTCATGGAAACCTAATTCCAAAAAGGACTACCCTCTCTCACTCAATGAAGACATCTTGTTTCAATATGAACATCATAAACAAGAATATAAAATATTTAAACATGGAAAATAAAATTCAATACAAATTTTCATGCATCAATCAACTTTACTTAAAATTACTCAAGCCACTATGAATTAAATCAAAACAGGACATCATCTTAACAAGCTTACTACTTAAAACCTTCACTCTATTTTTCAAACACAGAGCACTGATATGTGCTTATCAGACCTCCTATGAATTTATTTGAGACAAATTCAATAAGTTTATTATTAATTCATGACCTTAAGGTCATCTTGATACATAAACAATAATCAACTCTTTATGGAACTCTTTAAATTCACTCAATGGCTCAATTTTGCATACACAGTCAATTAAAAGCTCTAAATACTTATCAAATGCTTCCATATAAATGTATTATATTTTTTTCTTTTGAATTATAAAGTGTATATAATCCCTAATAATATCACCATTAGTAAACAAATCATGTAATAGATTGATACAAGGCATTACGTCATATTTGATCATCTAGTTATGCAATCTCATGGCCTTGATTGGTATCAAATCATCAATATATCTTTAGTTATCTTTAGATAGTTGATCCTATGGTAAATATGACTTTATGTCATGCATCTCATCCCAAATTATTAAGTAATAATGGAATTGACATTCAAGTGATCATTAGTCAAATATTATGTCTAGATATTCAAGCTCACCTATGATGATCTTTAGGGAAGGAGGTTGACCTATTCATGATGAATATGACATTACTATATTTTAAATCACTATAAAAGCTATCTTAAGATTAATGAAGTGTTCATAAATTCACTAGGTAAAAAGTTAGATATTTTCATAAGAGGATAGCTCAAATTCATAGTTTGTTCATATTTGATTGATGGAAATGGTGACTTGTTATCATTTTTAAATTTTCATATATTTACAAAATCTCAAGACTTGAATGTTGAGTTTGTATGGATTTAATTATCAATGTATTTTAATTTTGTTTCTTATTTCAGTTTAAATTTTCTAGTGAGAATTGGTAGGTACCTTTTTCCATGTGGCATCTTTTCATTCACCATGAGTGCTTAGTCATTACTTTAAGATAAGTGTCCATTTCCCATATATCAACCTTTAGTCTAGCTATAAAATTTTCCATTTACATTTTGGCCTTACATCTTTTTGATTGTGAGACTTTTCACAATCTCACCTACCTGGGGTATTTGGTTTTATAATCTTACTTTGTACACCTTATAAGTCACAGGTTAATGTGATTATACCTCTTGGCATGATCTCAAGAATTTGGGGTCCTTTTGGTTGTTATCTATATACATCTTTCGAACAAGCACTAAGTGAACATGGTATTTCCATGTGTTTTTTGGGGTTCTAAAGGCTCTTTTTAAAATGACTACATACTTTGCTCAAAAGGCTCCAAATTATTGTAATGATGACATGAGGATGACTTTCAAGGCTCTAGAGGTTATTCTTTATTTCACTCTTTTACATTATTCTGATAAGTTATGGGATTCTAAGATGATGAGATGTGGTTAACTCTCAATGTTTCAGAGAACATATAATCTTGACTATGTGCCTTTGACTGATAGTCTCTAAATTAATGAGATAACACCATGTGGATGCCTCTCATTAATCTAGGGTCTTTAGAAAAGTTGACACTATAGTTAGACATGTGAAGCAATGAGTGTTTGGGATTATATCATGTGGATGACTATCATTAATTTATAGAACTTAAAGCTTTCAAAATGTACCTTTTTATGGTAAGGTCTAGGTGAACAAGATCATGACATATGGATAGTCTACATTGATCTAGAGCACTTCAGATATAATTCTACTTATTGTGGTCCATTGTGTTTTTAATTAAATGGATTATGCCATATGGATTGATCTTGGGGATCTAAGGATATTTTAAACTTTGATCATGTACTTTAACTAATTATTTTTTATCTTATGAGTTGACATAATGATGCCAATTATCTTAATCTTGGGGAACCTAGGAGTAGTCAAATAAAATAGGCCTGATTGTTAAACTACATGTTACAGATGGTCATAATGTTGACATATGGATGATTTTTAGATTTGTGGGAATCTCTAATAGACTATGGCCTGAGGAACTTAAGATCAATGTGTTGTTCCCAAAATTTGTCACTTGTTTTTGTGGACAACATGTCGACCATTTTTGGTCCTATAGGCTAAAATGGTCTCTTTCTTTCTTTCAAAATGTTCTGAGCAGTTGATTTTTTCATACACTCAAGCCTTTTCAGCTAAGGAAATCACAAGTTCAATAGGCAGGCTTTCTCAAAGGGAAGTTCAAAACACTTAAGGCATTTCCTAAGTGTTTTGAGGATGGTTCAATGCCGAGGTTCAATCAAAAGACTCAAAAGTGGGTTTCAAAGAATTGGAATGAACCATTGAACCGTTGAACCATTGAACCCCGACTCTGAAAGGTTTAAAGGTTTAACAAGTTCAAAGATTTGAAGAGTTCAAAAAACTCAAAGAATAAAAGGATTCAAAGAGTTCAAAGCTTCAATGGATTTAAAGAGTTAGAATGAACCATTGAACCTTGAACTAAAAGGTTCAACGAGTTCAAAGCTTCAACGAGTTAAATGGACTTCAAAAAAAAAGATTCAAAGAGTAAGAATGAACCATTGAACCCCACCTCTGAAAGGTTCAAAGGTTAAAATAGTTCAAATTTCAAGTGGAAGCTTTGAGAAAATGGATGAAGTGGAAGATTCCAGAAAGAGGTTCAACCAACTAGTTCAAATAAATGGTTCAACCAAAGAAGAAAACTAAGAAAACACGGCCCTTTACAAGACATTGAATCGCTAAACTGCTAGACCATTGGACCTTTAAACCATTAAACTATTGAACTGAAAGAGTTCAAGGTTCAAGATTCAAAGTGGTTCAAGCAACCAGTGACATCCCCATGGATGTCAAATTTAGGGTAATGGAATAATCGTTGATTTTCAAAATCCCTGAGAACAAACTCAACGACCAGCCAAGAAAGGAGCCAAAGGAGCCAACTGAAAGTGAGAAGATAGCCCTGAGGGCTCAGATCACAAGAAGAAACATAACATGGAAAGGAAAGAGGGAATGACTATAGAAAATCTAGAAATATCTATAGAAGAGTTATTTTAGTAGGTGGAATAGTCTACTGGTGGACCTCAGATAACACAAACATTCAATGGCATGGCCTATTTTTCTTCATTAAGTAAAGATGAATGGACATACATGTAAGAATCATAAAGAATATCAGGCAACCCATGCTTAAGAGGAGACATTTGAGATGATTTAGAAGGCCAAAGTTGAGGTCTATGACTTGTTCTAGCATGACCCCTTCACAAAATTTCCAAATGCACTCAATACAATATGGGCCATTTTCATGAAAATAAATGCCCAAGTCTTTCTTGTGATTCTATATATTTTAATCTCTTATTTTTTATAAGGGATATCTCTTTATTATTAGAATTGAAGCTCTACCCAAATTGAAAGGCATTCCTGAGACTTTGAGCTCAGACTGTTAATCATATTTTGTTAAGTCAATGAGAAAGAAAGTGACCTTTCAAACTTTGTGTTGAAATAGCTTGTGTTATCTAGGAAATCATTCTTATGTCTTTTTCCTAAATAAAGTCTTGTCCATTTAATCAAACAAGCAGAATGAGTGGAAATAAGCTGGAAGATGTCGTGAAGCTGACTGTGGGAGACTTTGTGCTGCCATAAGTGTCTTCGGACTATGTTTTGTGTAAAGGATACTGGAGAGACTTTGAGCTCCCCTTATCCTTCATAATCCTTCACTTTGTTGTAGTTTTAGGTGGTGACTTTGGGCTATGCTTAATCCTATTATGTTCCTTTGTCCTAATTAGTAGGAGAAACAATGAAAGACTTTGTGCTTTTATGGGTTTCTTGTGGATCCTGTTACTACCTAGGTAGGAATCCTACTATTTGTTGAGTATCATTTCTGAAAGAAGAGAAGTGCCTTCAGTAATTACACAAAAATTATCATTTGTTCTATGAACATCATATTTAAAAAAAGAGAGAAGGATGGTATGATTTCACCCCTACATCTATTTTCAGCTTATATATATATATATATATATATATATATATATATATATATATATATATATATATATATATATATATATATATATATGTTATAGTTTATAGGGAACCTCCCCTTGCTGAGAGGAGAGATTTGTCTCATTTTAGCTGTGGTCACCACATTCATTTTGCCATATAAATCTCCTTATGTTTTGGTTGATGTAACCATTTTGTTGTCAATTAATTGATGACAAAATATTCACCCAACAAGTTTTGGTGACTCCACTAGGGAAGAACAAACAGCTTCATGCCAACAGTTTTTGGTGACTCTGTTGGGGAAGAATGAGCAGCTTCAGTTCTTTTCCATTAGCATTTCTAATTCTTTTTCATTAACATTTCATACTCCGTTGGGGATCAAATGAAAAGCTTCATGGAAACATTTTTTGGTGACTTCATTAGGGAAGAACAAGTAATTTGAAGCCTTAAGCTTCAAATTGAAGCAGTTTTAGTTCTTTTTCATTTCCATTTCACACTCTGGCAAATCCACCATACACATGAAGCTAGAGAGCTCATGGTATTGTTGACCCTATATTTGAGTTGGTGCAGCTAAGTAATTTTGATCTTTTTCCTCCACTATCTCACCTCTAGTGAACCAGGAGTTTTCATCCTACAAATGTCAGGTCCCCAATACCAAGCCAAGCTTCTCTTTCCTCTGCTAGTAGACCTTTGTCTATACATATCCCACAGAGATTTATTATTCCTCCTTTCAATAGTCATATCATGGCATCTCAAGGCCCCTAGGGTAATACTTTTGGTCCTCTAAATATAACTCCACCTCTACATGAGCTACCCCATAGTTTAAGGAAGAATTTTCCCAAATTCTATGGTGATGGAAAGGTTCATACTAATGAACATATTTCAGCCTTTTGCATAGCATGTGGTGTGATAAGTGTTGAATATGAAGACATAGCAGTCAGGCTATTTGTGGAAACATTGCAAGGCACTGCTGCAGACTAGTTTTATCATCTATAAGCACAAATAGTGACTGATTAGAACATGCTCAAGGCCAAATTTGAGGCTAGATTCAAACCTATAGAAGATGCACATGCCCTATTAGCTCAGCTTATGAAAATGAAGAAGGAGCCTCATGGACCTATTCGAGACTTCATTTCTAAGTTTGACAAGATGAGGAACATGATTCTTATAATCGCTCAGTCGACACCTAAAAATCTTAAATGCTTCTTCATCAATTCTTAGCTTCCTAAAGTGAGTTGCCTATTGAGGTAGGCTAGCCACATAGATCTTGTTGTAGCTTAGATTTTGGCCACTGAGGTTGAAGATGATATTATCTTGGAAGGAAAGATAAGAAGAGATCTTAACATAAATAAATCTTCTTCATCTTTTAAATTTTTTTCTATAGACACCACTGATCTTATGGTGCAAAAGCTAGCAAATGAATTGCTAGCTCTAAAAAATAAAATGGCACAAGGGATGTCTGCTCCTCATTCTTATGAGGATATACCAAGGAGGACATTTTCCAACTAGTTATATTAGAGCAATGCTGCCAGAAATCAAGGGCAACTAAATCATCTTCCTCCCCTATAGGGGAAGCTTGCCATTGAAGCAACACTAGCTAACTCAATAGTTGGTTATCATGAAGCTGAACATGATTTATCTTTCCAACCTAATTTGGACCAAGAAGGTGATGTTAATCTCTTTGTATAAGGAAAAGAATAATTAGCTGGCGACTCTAACATTGGCTTCCTAAATTACCAAAATGAAGCTAGAAGTAAGGGAGAAGTGTTTGATGGATCATACGGTGTATTCATCAAGTCCCAGAGCTAGTCAACTCAACAAGCTAATAAAGGAAAAATAGGGGAAGAATCTTGAATTTCAATTTCAATTTCTAAATGAGGGACTTCACTACCTTTCTAATCAAAGGACCCGATGACTAATAAAAAAGTAAGTACCTCGAACAATCTTGCATCTTCTACTTTAATTTCTCAGACCAGTACCACTCCCAATAAAACTCAAATTGATGGACTTCTTTCCTCTATTCCTAGTTATTTTTAGTCATTTGATATAATTGACCATACTAAGAAGATGAAGATTCAAATGTCTAAGTTTGAATTCTTACAATCCAACCCTGAGCAGCTAGATAGGCTAGTTGAATGCATTAAAAACAAACCAATCCTTACAAGACAAGATGTTTCAAAGGTGATTCATGATCCCCAAAAGAACACATCCACTTGAAACAATATTTTCATTACTCCTCATATTGCCCTTGGGAAGATAGAACCTTTCTACGTCTACCTGTTGAATGGTCATAAGCTGAATAACTGCATTATAGATTATGGCACCTTTGACAATGTGATGCTCGCCAAGGTGGCAAACTCTCTCAGGCTCACATTGAATAAAAATTTTGAGAGATGTTTCTCCATGGAAAACAAATAAGTGCCACTTCTGGGACAAATCAAAGATGCCTAATTTGCATTTATGGCCTTCTCAAATAAGAGAATTCAGTCCTAGTGGCCGATATTCCGACCTCTTACGGCTTCTGCTTGGGAAAATTTTTTGCAAGGATGTTGGTGGAGAATTGAGCATGGACCTGTTTGAGGTGAGGATCCCTATCAAGGGCATCATGCAAAGGCTTCTTCCTAAGAAGGAATCAAAATACATTGTCACCCAAACATCAGCCCCTAAAGCTCAAATTCTATTTGAATCTTTAGGCATAGGTAATTACTTTTTGTCTACAAAAGACATTTCTATTTCATCAGATGAAAGTTTAATGGATGATAATCCAAAAAATTTAGACAAGACATCAGAAGAGGATCTTCCCCAGTACAGATGAAAGAGGATCTTCCCTACCTAATGAAGAAAAATCTGAAAGAAGATTAGATTCTAATGGTGTCTGGATTCTTGAATTTGATGGCAATAATTCCTTTACTGGTTTTGGAGCTAGAATTTTTTTGACATCTCCTCAAGGAGATATTTTTCTATACTCATACAAGTTGTAGTTTAACAACACTAACAACACTACTGAGTATGAATCTCTGTTGCACCAATTAAAGGCCGCTCAAACTAAAGGTGTCAAGCAGCTTCACACTCAATGAGATGTTGAGCTGGTGGTTTGTCAGGTGAGAAACTTGTATCAAACCAAGAATGAAAGATTGGGACATTATCACAATTTGGTGTGGGACTGCATTGAAAGTTTTGATGCTTTAAGTATTTCTATCATGCCTAGATAATTCAATAGTCAAGTAGATTTGTCGGCCATCTCTATAACTCTCATGGTCCCTCACCAAAACTTCAAAGAGCATAAGTACACTATTGAGCTTGTATTTTAACCAAGTGTACCTAATAATGCCAACCATTGGTAGGTGTTTAATGAAATAATCAAATCATGTGCTAGACTGAAATAGAAGAGCAATGAATTATGGTAGTGGATCATATTCTTGCATATCAAACCTAGGTAAAGAAACTCTTTAGCAAGAAGAGAGAACCAAAAGGAATGCATAGAAAATTAGATTTTTGGTGGAGAAGTCCATTTGCCAATCATCGATTCTAGGGTGAAAATAGTTTCTTACTAATATATCAAGATAGAACGCCATTTTCACTACCTCACAGTGGGTAGCATCTAAAGCACTTCAATCCTTGAAGTATCAAATAAGTTTAATTGTACATATGTATAGTCTTTCTTTGTTTTTGTGTTGTTTGTTTATTTTTGGCACCTTTCTTTTTTAGGTAGCATGACTCTGTAGCCCAATGGCATAGATGAAGGCAATGAGATTCTAGATTCTACTCCCTTTGATTGTTTCAAAATTTCAATCGATGGAAGCTCCCCAAATGGAGCCAACTGTTGTTTCTAAAATCTATCACTTATTTTTGTGGACAACATGTTGACCATTTTCAGTCCTATAGGCCAAAATAGTCTCTTTCTTTATTTCAAAATGTTTTGAGCAATTGATTTTTTCAAACACTGAAGCCTTTTCAGCTAAGGAAATCATAGGTTCAATAGGTGGGCTTTCTCAAAGGGAAGTTTAAAAAACTTAAGTCATTTCCTAAGTGTTTTGAGGATGGTTCAATGCCGAGGTTCAATCAAAAGACTCAACAGCAGGTTTCAAAGAATTGGAATGAACCATTGAACCCCAACTCCAAAAGGTTCAAAGGTTCAATTAGTTCAAAGGTTCGAAGAGTTCAACAGACTCAAAGAATAAAAGGATTCAAAGAGTTTGAAGCTTCAACAAATTCAAAGAGTTAGAATGAACTATTGAACCATTGAACCTTGAACTGAAAAGGTTCAACAAGTTCAAAGGTTTAATGAGTTCAATGGACTTCAAGAATAAAAATATTCAAAGAGTAAGAATGAACCATTGAACCCCACCTTTGAAAGGTTAAAAGGTTCAACGGGTTCAAAGGTTTAAAGAGTTTAAATTTTGAGTGGAAGGTTCAAGTGAATGGATGAAGCGAAAGATTCTAGAAAGAGGTTCAACCAAATTTTTCAAAGAAATGGTTCAACCAAAGAAGAAAACTAAGTAAATGTGGCCCTTTACAAAACATTGAATTACTAAACTACCAGACCATTGAACCTTTGAACCATTGAACTATTGAATCGAAAGAGTTCAAGTTTCAAGGTTCAAAGTGGTTCAAGTGATCGGTGACATCCATACAGATGTCAAATTTAGGGTAATGGAATAACCATTGATTTTCAAAAGACTTGAGAACAAAATTAATGACCAGCCAAGAAAGGAATTGAAGGAGCTAGCTGAAAGTGAGAAGATAGCCCTGAGGGCTTAGATCACAGGAAGAAACAAAATGTGGCAAAGAAAGAGGGAAAAACTATAGAAAATCTAGAAATATCTACAAAAGAGTCATTCTAGTAGGTGGAACAGTCCACCAAGTGGACCTCAGAGAACACAAACATTCAATGGTGTGGCCTATTTTTCTTCATTAAGTAAAGACGAATAGACAGTCGTGTAAGCATCATAAATAAGACTAGGCAACCCATGCTTAGGAAGAGACATTTGAGATGATTTATAAGGCCAAAGTCAAGGCCGATGACCTATTCCAGCATGGCTCCTTCATAGAATTTCCAAATGCATTCAATGTAGCATGGGCCATTTTCATGAAAACAAATGCCCAAGTCTTTCTTGTGATGTTATATATTGTAATCTCTCATTTTGTATAAGGGAGATCTCTTTGTTATTAAAAGTGAAGCTTTGCCCAAATTGAAAGGCATTCCTGAGACTTTGAGCTTAGACTGTTAATCATATTTTGCTAAGTGAATGAGAAAACAAGTGACCTTTCAGAATTTGTGTTGAAATAGCTTGTGTTATCTAGGAAATCATTCTTATGTATTTTTCCTAAATACATTCTTGTCTATTTAATCAAACAATTAGAATGAGTTGAAATAAGCTAGAAGATGTCCTGAAGCTGACTGTGGGAGACTTTATGCTACCACAAGTGTCTTTAGTCTATGTTTTGTCAAAAGGATACTGGAGAGACTTTGAGCTCCCCTTATCCTTCGTAATATTTCACTCTATTGTCATTTTAGGTGGAGAATTTGGGCTACACTTAATTCTACTATGTTCCTTTGTCCTAATCATTAGGAGAAACAATGAAAGACTTTGTGCTTTCATGGGTTTTTTGTGGATCCAGTTACAACCCAGGTAGGAATCATGTTGTTTGCTGAATATCATTTCTGAAAGAAGAGAAGTGCCTTCGGTAATTACACCAAAATTCTCCTTTGTTCTGCGAACATCATCTCTAAAAAAAGAGAGAAGGATGGTATGATCCTTTGTTATGCTATAGTTTATAGGGAACCTCCCCTTGATAAGAGGAGAGATTTGTCTCATTCTGGCTGTGGTTACCACATTCATTTTATCGTATAAATATCCTTATGATGTGGTTGATGTAACCATTTTGCCATCAGTCAATTGATGACAAAATATTCACCCAATTCAATGTAATGTGAAAACAAAACTAAAAAATTATCTAAGGATCAAATTTGTAATAAGTCTAAGTATCATAAGTAATACTACACATACACAAAATTCAAGATACACTAGAATTCTACCTCATATCTTTGTTAATCAAATAAATATAAAAATTCAGCTCACATTAAACACTCAAAATAAAATCAAAATTGATAAATAAAACAATTATATACCATGCCCAAGCTTTGAAATTTTATTTTTAAATGCAAAATGAAACTTGAATAAACATAAGCTACATAAATCAATTCCATATTGGGATTTTAAGGTCCATCTAGGCTATAGAATGAAGATTTTATGATAATAATGATCCATATTTGAATTTTAAAAATGTGGTATGTTGGACACAACAAATGGTGACTCAGTGGGGAAATACTCTTGAGTATTTATGAACTTATAAACTCAATTAATGTATCATGATAAAAATTTAGACCTTATAATAAAAAATAAATAGACTAGATAATTGAAAGCTCCAACTCCCTCATGAAACATACTAACTTTTTTAATTTCTCCTATTTATGTGTGATTATGTGGAATTAATTTCCCCCTTGTTATGAGATTTTTTGATAGAGATATGGATAGGCACTATAGGTTTCATTTTTATTTCTTGATTTTATAAATAGTAGTAAGGTAAGCCTAGGCATTGTTCTATTGTCAACTAGGTGTCCATAGCCTCGATAGAGATACTTTTGATTCCACTTTAAGCATATCTCTATTTTTATTTAGAAATCCATAGCCATGATATAGTTTAATTGAATCATATTCCTTATATGAATTTAAATAATTTGATCAATTTTTTTTAAACATTTATCTAATAAGGGTTTGTAACCACCATTGGTTGGTTGTATGTATAATAAAACTTATTTTTATCAATACATCCTTGTGAGTATATATCCATTCCAATTTTTATTATCTTTCATCCAAGTTTTATCATGTAAGAGTATGGTTGACCCTCAATAATGAAAAGTCTTTATAAAATTTGCATGAATGTATTAGATCAAATTTTAAAGACCTATTAAACTTATTCAATTCAGATAAAAACTTAATTTTGGTCATAACACATACCTTAATTTGGGAGATCCTGAGTACTACAAAAATAAATATTGGTGAACTCTAGTTATGTACTTATTTAGTTATCCCCTTTTATATTTATAATTACTTTTAGGATTTATCATAATAAATTGATCAAACTATTTTGAAACTTAAGCAACTAGTCTAGAAAGTAACACATCTAATTATGAAAGAAAATTCTAAAAATAGGAAATTAACTAGGAAATATCTATATGTATCCAAGGAAGAAAAGGATAGAAAGTAGTAAACTACTCTTTAAAGTGATCAATATAATCTAATATTAATTATAATATAGAACTTAAAGTCATTCAGGAGCATCTCTAGCTGAAACAACCATGAAATAATGTTTCAAAAACTACCCATTCACTAAAAAAGTGAGATCATTACCTTGGAGGTCCACTTATAAAAAATAATTATTTCCTAAAATATAAAATATTTGACATGGGCCAATTCATAAAGGAGTGAACTTTTCATGAAGTCCTTTCTTTTCATGTGCCTTATCTCATAAAAACACTAAGTCATAAATTCTAAAAGCCTTAATTTTGGATCTTTTATAGAACCACCTCTTCACAATGTCTTGGTGCTTGTTAAAGTAATGTAGTGATTGTGTTTTTGCATCCTCCATCTTGATTACATTAAAAAACCTAGACTAAATCCTTTCATCCTCTCCCATATACTCTTGTATTAATTAATACATTGGTAGTTTGAGAGTAATAGGAAAAACTAGTTTTTACCCATACACTAGTAGGAAAGGTGAAGCCTTGAGGGCTTACTTGTGCCTTGTTTTATTTTCCAATTTTGCATATTTCAATATTAGGTGTCATTATATTGGTTTCTATTATGTTGATTTATTGATAGTATCCATCAAATTCTTGTTAGTAGACCCAACAACGCCATTCCATTGTGGATACTAATTTGAGGAAAACTTGATGTTAATCTAATTGTTGTATTCCAATTTAGTAAATTTTATAGATTGATATGATGGACCATTATCACATACCAAAGAAAATAGAGTCTCAAATCTAGTCAATATGTTTTGTCCCATAAATTTAATCACATTATGGGCTCTAAAATTGTTTGTATCCATAGTATCTATCCATCTGTTATAATAATCAGTATCTATTAAAATTAACTTGTGACTTGATGAATAATTTAAATTGATTACTCCAATAAATTTAAAGCCCCCATTGATCAAAAGGGAATCCTTCTATCACATGATGTAGTGGCATGGCTACATGTACTTTGATTTACCTAAATACTTGACATTTATGCAATGTTCTGACATTATTGTGTATATATTTTAAAATGGTAGGATTATAGTATCCCATCCTTAGGATCTTTTGATATGTGGCATTTTTATAAGGATTCCCACTACCTATATTCACATGTAAACTATCTAGGATGTATTTAAATTCTTTTCTTGATACATACCTCAAATAGATGCCCTCATGCTTCTTTTTATACCATACTCTCTTTTTGATCATGTAATGGGCTGACTTGAGCCTGAGGGCTCACCTTTCTGTTCAACTCAAGGGGACATGTACCTATGAGGAGGTAGTGGATAATATGACCTTACCAATCACTGTTAGTTACATGTACTTCATTGATCTACTTGATGTGAATACATGGGTCCATTTCATTCATGAGTTGTATGATTATTTATCCTCATACCATCTTAGTAGTTCTAATTTCAAGATCAAAGTCTTGTAATTTAGTTATCCATTTACCTCTTCTCCTTCCTAATTCATTCTATCCAAGTGTAATCTTGATAGCTGGGTCTAAAATGATGGCATAGTCTTATTTTAGAGAATAGAATACCTAAATTTATTCAATGCTTTAATCAAGCCATATACTTTCTTATCTATCATCAAATATTTTGGTTATACATATTTAGATTAGTACCCATGAAGTAAATTGGATATTTACTATTATATACCTTTTATGTGAGGACTTATACTATAGTTTTCTTTGAATCAAATGAGTATAGAAAGAAATACTCAATAAAATTAGGACTAATCAAAACTTAAGCTTGAGTAATGATAACATTAATGACCTAAAAAAAATTTTGGATTTAGTTTTCCATTTTATTTTAGCATCTTTATTCAACATGGTATTTAGTGTTTTCATAATCTTTACAAATCCAAAAAGGAATTTTTACATAAATTTACCTTGCCAAAAGACTTTAATTTTTTTTTTGATGTTGGGAGGCATTATTTTTGAAGTGGCCTAAATTATTTCTATCTCACTAGAAATATCATCTTTGGTAATGATGTGTCCTAAAAATTTGCCCTCAGTAACTCCAAAGATGTTATTTTTTGGATTCAATGACACTATATCTTTTGCACCGATCAAATACCTTCTATAGATGATATGCATGATTAGCTCTATTCTTTGAAAACACTATCAGATCATCCATGTAAATGATGATGCATTTGACAATGAGCCCTTAAAAATAAAATTATATGGCACGATGGAAGGTTTCTCTTGCATTAATTATTCTAAAATGTGTCCTTTTATATGTAAAGGTTCCTCACTTGGTGGTAAGGTAGCCTTCAGTCTATCCTCTAGTTCTACCAACATTTGTTTGTAGATTGAATAAAACATCTAAAAAAGACATCATTTTAGCCTTGTTTGTCATTTGAATTACTTCATTTAAAGAGGGTAGAGGATAGTTATCCTTTTCTGATACTCTATTTAAGTTTCTAAAGTCAACACAAAGTTTGATTTCTCCATTATTTTTTATGATAGGCACTAAATTAACAACCCAAGTAGAATGCTTGATTGGAAATGTAGTCTTAAAATCTAATGACTTCTATCTAAATCAGGGGCTCTAAAATTGTATTTACTAGCCTCTGACACTACCTAAAGGGTTTTTTCTCTATATTTAAATGGATAGTATGTGTGATGACCTTGGGATCAAATATTGTTAGATCTTTATATGTCTAACTTACCACATCTTTGTATTCTATTAATAAATCATTCAATTTATGTTTTTTTACTTTCGATGAAATTGAAGCCAATTTTGATATACTAAGGATGTTCATTGGTTCCCAAATCCTCCTTAGTGAAATTAGATTCACTCACTTTAGACTACTTATGCTTTTAAGTTTGTGGATCCATATCAAAATTTCTCTACAATGATACCATTCCCAGAAGTATATGATTCTATTTCAGCTATAAGATGCCTTTGCCCAAGTCTTATGTGTTCATAAGATGAAAATCCTATTCATCTATTATTTGAGATTCAAAGTCTTAAGAACAATTCATAATCTATATGATCTACTGATCATCATCAAATAATTGGAAATTATCCATGTTTCATGGGATAGAGGAGCAAGGAAGTAACTCCACTAAAAACTTTTGCATTTTATATTCCTAGAGTGGTGATAAATTAGTAATTGAAGCTGATAGCAAATTTTTTATCTAATTTTATTCCCTTGGGATATCCTTGATGTTGATTAATTTGAATGACTCAATCATATCCCAAGACCTGTGATTATACTTTTTTAAGTATGATAGTTTTCATTGGTATTTAATTTTGATTTGGTTAATAACCAGTACTAAATCACCAAATATCACCATCTATTTGGCATTGTGTTTGAGTACAAACAATAAGCCCATAATCAAAGCTTCATACTTATCTTGAGTATTGGTGTACAATAATTTCAACTTGTATGTAGTGATATGTTTTCTCCCATCTAGATCGATTAAATTTATGCCTACAATAGAGCCTTTCTTGGATTTGACTCCATAAAAATGAAGAGTCCACAATTGTGAAGGAAATTCAAATTCTTGTTCGTGAATTTCATGCTCTATATTAAATATATAAACACATGCATGTGAGGATGTGAAGTTTACCCTCTCATTATTGGAATTATATTCAGTAATTAAATCTTCATCTTTGGTTCTTGGTCAAATTTAATCTCATTGGCTACACCTTTCCAAGGCAACCACATGTTCAACTAAAACACTACCCTCTTGGACTTATCTAGAGTCAACCCTAACTTGTTACAAGTAGTTTTAGGTAAGACATTATTTGAAACACCTGAGTATACCAAATAATTACAGGAATTTTTAAAAAACATTATGACTATCAACATAAAATATGGTACCTTAGGTTTGTCTTGATGAAAAACCATATTAGTATGTGTACTTTTGACATATTAGTAGATGGATTGATTTTCAACACTTTTAATAACAACTCTCTTTGCTCTATAATTTGAGACAGCTCATGGAGAGTGATGTTTACCTTAGTTTTATTTATATCCTCAATTATGTTATATCCTTTTTATTATGTGAATCAACAACCTATTACCAATCATTTCCCTTTCAAAGAGGCAAATTATTATTAGCTTTTCAATCTAGAAAAGTAATTGCATTGTTATTTGGAGTCATGGAAGTCATAAGAGTTTATAAGACTTTGCTTCTTAGATTTTAATTAATTATTTAGTATTGTTAAAAATCATGGATCTCATATGTATTTTATTCTAGCTCATTCTCATCCTTGATTGGGAATGGGAATTCATATGCCTCAAAAATAATTGTAATACTAAAGGGATTTGAAACAAAAGAGGAAGGTGGATCTAACTGATTTAAAGGAGCTTCATGCCTATCCATTTATTTTTGAAAGATATTAAAAGTAGTACATAACTCTATACAATCTAACTCACCATGTTGTAATATGTTGTGAACATGACACCAATTAGGTAGTGTTGCTTCCAAGTTATTTATTTCATTCAATTTTTTAATTAGTTGTTAGTCTACATTATTCATATATCTATTGAAAAGTATATTTTACCTCTAGAATACAAAGTTAAGATTGGTATTTTATCTCATGGTGATTCTCATTCTATTCTACATGCTTAGGAAATTTATAGTCAATTTAGGCATCATCTATTGAATAACACCCAATTATAATTTTATAGAATTATAAGTAGTACCTTGTGTGGAATCATCATTAATTAATATCAAGGATTGGTTCCAATTTTGATAATTACATGTAGACATGGGATTATTTAAAAATTTGAGGTGTTGGTTAGGTGTACCATACACTTGGTTCTATAGTGAGTCATACCATTTTGATTAGCATTTGGAATAGGATTGAGGGTTGGAAAATTTGGATCGATGTTGGGTAGGAGTAAAGCTTACAATCAGGGATTCAACTACATGTCAATATTGATAGTTTAGGCATAGGACAATGATAATAAATTAATATTAGGTGATTTTTGGAGAAAGATAGTTGTCATAGTGTCTAAGGCATTCTTGTATATCTCAAGGGTCAACATAGCATTAGGTTTATAATCATTATCAACTCAGATATACATCTTTTGGAATCTTACATTAAAGGCTCTAATTGGCTCATTGGTATCTCTTATCATGCTTGAAAAATTATGGTATATGATACATATGCTAGTGACCTGTCCAAATATTGCCAAAAGGGTATCATGACCAGTCATAATCAACATCTTTCAATGTAAAAGGGGAAAGTTTACATGCCACATCTTAATGGGTTATGTTTATTATCCATAAGGTAGTATTGAAATCCTTTGTATGTTCTTTAGTAGTCTTGGATCTTGAGGGAGAAAAGGAAGGAAGATACTTTTATAGGTTTGTAGGCAAATCATGTATGTCTCCAAGCATAATGATAAAAAACTAGATAGATAGGCTAGTGCCATTGTACATAGAGGAAGATGATCTCTTCTGATTAGGGAATATGATTGAGTCTTGGGTCCCATTAAGATACCTCTATTTTATCTAAGTTTTTTATGGATATACAAGGATGGGACTGTTATACTAGTAAATAAGGTGGACCGTGTTAATCTTCTAGGTATATCTAACACAACTCAAGTGATCTTCTTAAGAAACAAGAATGTGTCCCTCCTTTTAGCATACAATAAACTCTTATTGATGTGGGGTTTATGCAGACCATATAATATTATAAGGTAGCCTTTAATGTTTTAGGATAGGTGGAAATATTCACTCCAAGGCACAAGTTGTGTGGTATTCAGTTATGTAAATAACCTAGTGGTGGAATAATGTTGAGCAATGGGTTTTTTACCTCAGATAGTTTAGATGTATAGAATATAAAATAAACCAAAATATACTTGATATTGCTATATGGATTCTAACCTAAGGTGGGTAAGATCAAAATAAACTCAAAAAGGAGGGAAGGATAGGGGAGAAAAGAAGGCTTGTGAACCAAACATAAATGAAAACCTTCAAAACTAGATCTTGTCATATGGGTTGGATAAGTGATTGAGAACTAATGTCCACTACAAGTTACTATCAGAACACAAAATAAAGAAACATAGTTAGGAGCAAAAGGAAAAAATTATAGTAAAATTCATTGTTAATTACCAAAGGTTGCTACCAATGTATGATTGTAATTGCACATCTTCAAAGGGAGATTATGGTTAATAAATAAGAAAGCTATTTAAATTAAATATAACATAATATGAATAGATGTATTAAAAAAAACTTATACACAACCTAAAGACTAAAATATCAAAATGACGGAACTTCTTTAATGAATCACAAGGTCTAGAGAAGAACAAAGAATTCACATCAATATGAACTTACAAAATAATCCATAGAATTTATTATTCACCTTAATTAGCAAAATTATTTTCCCTTTAGAATGGAGAGGTTATAATTATATATAGGCTTGGGGAGGGGTCATCTCATCCTCCAAGAAATGTCTAATTTTACATTTCAAACTATAGACTCAAGAGTTATAATTCATGTAGAATATGCATTTATAAGATATTCATAATACAATTGGCTAAAATTACATGATTTATAATATAATATATATGTACCTATAAATATAACAACAACCAAATTTTATATAAATTATAATACATGCAAACATACATACACGCACGCACACACACACACACACACACACACACACACACACACACACACACACACACACACACACACACACACACACATATCTATAGTGCCAACTTGGCACTACTAGAAGAAGATGATGTTTGCATGATTGATGTGATTACAAAAGTAGATTAAGGAATTGCATGTGAAGAGTTAGTTGAAGTGGGTCCCATAGGAATATGAACCACTATATAAACTAACACTTAAATCATAATGCCTTTAAGAGGTACTGGTAATGTAATTCACATTGTAATAGTAGCCTCCTCAGTAACTTTGATGCATAGGTAATGTAAAACTCAATATTAATAATGCCAAAATTAATTATTGATGTATTGAATATCCATGTGATTTCAGCCACTATCATTTTGTGCTCAACTTATGTGGCTCTAAATTTAGATTTGAGGGCATCTACCATAGTAAACTTGTCCTTTAAAATTTTAATTAGTTGTAAAATCTCTTCACAAGTCTTATGTATTGTACCTTCTACTTCAGCATTGAATATTTATAAAATGGATTTGATTAATACTTTAAAATTATACCTATTTACCAGTCTCCATATAGAGGTAATCACACATATGACCCTCATATCCCTCAAAATTTATGTAGCCTCTCTCTCAACTCATGAATTATGTTGCCAAGTTTTTCATCTATTGATGGTAATTGAAGGCATTGTCTCTTTTAGAAATCACATAATTTAAGGCCCACATATATTTATAGGTGGTCATTAAATTTAAATTATTATATGAATTATTTATTACATATGATAATAACATGATAAATCTCTTTTATAATTCATTCAATTGGTTCTAGAAGGTTAACACCCTTCCCAATGAGGCTGAGACTCATCCCTTGAAGTTCTTATTATGTTCAAGATGTTATACAATTTATTTTATGAGATTTGAACATTCTCTAATATTTATCTTAGAGCCTAAATAATCTATGTTTTTATAATCTTACATCTAGCTTGGTCTTGGCTCCTATACAATTATTTCATAGTTTCTCCAATTGAGTCCATGAAAGCACAAAAATCCTCTTTATATTCATCAATATCATTGGCTTACTTTTTTGTTTATTTTCCAAGGGGAATAAGTTATCCCTTTTTTCTAATTTGTTCATCCCCTTTCTATTAGGGTGTGGAGCTAAAAGCTTCACCTTGTTGCAAACATGGAGGATGCTGAGTATGCAGTCACTAGCATCGGCAGGATCACCGACATCGGTCAGTGGACAGTGCAGAATGAAACTGACCTCGGTAGTAGTCAGTCGACGTCAGTCACCTCCAGTCAGACAGGGACTGACGTCAATCGCCTGTGTGGTTCTAAAACTGCTGTTGATGAATAGTCAGTTAAGTGAACGGGTAGTTTGCATGATGAAGACTAGTTCGAGTCTTGAGCCACAAGTCTAATCATTGTATGCATGAGATCTATATAATAGACTCATGGGCTATATTTTTAAGTGTAAAATTTGGAGAGTTCTTCCCATGGTAGAATCAAGTAGGATTCTTCATGTATGTAAGATCAGGTTTGATATGCAAGGTGTTGCAGGATCATGGTGAAGATCTACATGTGATAAGTAAGATTGGGTTGGTCTGTAGGGGTGTGTGTATGCGAGGGTCAAAAGGAGATCAGCGGGGGAGCAAGATCCAAGGTGACAACAATACATCAAGGAGCAAGATCATGGTGAGATTTACTTGGAGTACCAGTTTGTACTCGGTTGTACTGGCAGTAAAATGAGGTGAACAATAGCTTGTGTTCGCTGTGTGTTGTGACCTATTGAGAGAAGATTACTCTTGAGGGAAGATTAATGTAAGCCCACGAAGTGGAAGAAAGAGTGTGATCTCTTTGTTGTAATTTCCTTCTAACTGAGTTGAATATAATTATGTGTTGCCTCTCATATTCTGTGCTATTTCTCATTGATAGTTATTTGTTCTTCTGGTTATTTCTGCATCTTAAGTTGCTTATACAATGGTAATCATGTGTGCTCTTAATTATAAAAAGTTGTGTCAGAGCTTTGGGGAACCTAGGTCCTATCACTTTCATGTCTACTGACTTCCTTTTCCTCACCCTCTGAATAGTGCTAGTTTGCTTGTCAAAGCATCTACTTATTATTGGCAACTTTGTGAGGAGCAAGCCCGTTATATCCTTTTTCTCTTGAGGCTCTTTGACCCAAGAAGGGACAATGAGTTTTCCTTGTTCTTCAGGTTGACTAGCCTCTATAGAGGTGGAAGGTGGGATGGATCTTTGTATAATCATTGAGGCACTTATTTGAATAAGTATTTAAATAGGTAGTTGACTAACCCTACTCTATCATAATCTATCTCTTTGGGGTGTAGTTGCCATGACCTTGGTTACTACACTTATTTAATTTGTTGATTACAATATTTTGTTATGAACTTTTGTAATATTATTTCATGTTGTTGTGATTTAGTTGTTTATATGTGAGTGCTCAGCTAGATATTATGAGATAGTTGTTTTTGTGTACTTTCATTTTAACATTGGATATTTCATGTGTATTGAGTTATTGATTCATTATTCAATTCAATTATATTATTATTGTATTTATTATTTTTATATAGTACAAGTGCTATTAATGGTTTGTTGTGACTATATGTACATGATATGAGTTAGGTTGGATATGACTCTAAGTAGTCAGGTGAGGCCAAAAAAGTGAATAAAAATAAATAGTGAACTTAACATTTATAAAAACTAAGCTTTTAATATTTTATGGATGC